>JAPDNY010000005.1:22863397-23188515 GCA_029375565.1 Gekko gecko
CTGTAGGGTTTTCAGAGCAGGAGGTGAACAGAAGAGGTTTGCCATTGCCTGCCTTTGCATAGCGACCCTGGACTTCTGTTAGCCTGCAAGGCGCATGTAACGCCATCTTGGATTTATAATTTTATAAGCGAGAGAAACCTGGACTGAGTAAATGTTGTGTAATAGGGACTGTATTGCATGGTGACCCAAAGTGATGCCAACTGGAGACCTATCCAGCAGAAGGAAGCCTTCCCGAGATAATGTGCCATGGATCTGGAGGTTACCTGCCTGCTTACCTACTGTAAGATGGACCAGCTCCCTAGCTGCTTGAAGTGCTGAAAACCAGGCAGATGCCATGTCAAGGCAGGAGAACAAAGACTCAGTCGCCTCCGCTTGCACTTGCTGGATGACCTCGGGCAAGCCATAGTTCAGTCAGAGCTGTTCTCTCAAGGACAGTTCTGGAAAGAGCTCTCTCAGCCCCGCCTACCTCACAGGGTGTCTGTTGTGGGGAGGGGGAGGGAAAAGAGTTTGTAAGCCATTCTGAGACTCCTTTGGGTAGTGAAGGGTGGGGTATAAATCCAATTCAATAAATCCAATCTCTTCTTCTTCTCTTCTTAAAGGCCTCGGAGCTCTCTTCCACCTTCGCATGTGGCAGCTCTGGAAGAGAGTCCGGTGTAGTGGTTAGTGTCAAAGAGGGGAAGGCCTCTTCATGTTGTTGCCAAGAGCACCTTGTCCTGGATTTGGTTTCCAACAGCCATGGGTGCGATACCTGCTTAGTAGTATAACAGAGTGGTTTCTTCAAAAATTGTGACTGGTTCCCCATCCGTACAAGTATTGCAATTTGTTGTACCTTTGAAAATTATTCAGAATGGGTAAGTTTCAGTATATTATTTAGAACTATAGGCTTTAAAAGTTTTATTTTGTACTTTAATGTAACTTTACCGAAATCACCGAGGCACCCTTTTCCTTTTATAGGAATTTGATTGATAATACATTATCTCAGATGCTAATGAAACATATGTAATATGTAACCAACTTGGTTTCAAATTTACATATTGCATCTTTAATTTTGTCTCTCTATATAATTTTGCTTCACAGTACCGTTTGATGCTCATATGTTATAGCTATATGTTCTTGAAGAAGACAATCGGAACAAAGTTCTTGATATCCGGAACCTTCGTTGAAATGAATTACACTTTACTGAAGAGCTGAGCGTATATAGTTTATTGAAGAATTTCATCCATAATACATAATACTTTGTCATGTAACGTTTCTAGCATTGTCTCCTTGTTTTCTCAATACATTTGTGTTTGTTATTGTCATTGCCATTTTGTCACCCAGATGGCTTCACAGGGAGGTAAAGAGACAAACATACATAAACACGGGAAACCCAAATGCAGGAGACAATAAGAGCAATTTTGAAGAACATCCCAGAAAAGAGGAAGGGAGAATAAAACAAACACTGCGGTGGCACCTTGTGATGAAACAATGTTATTTTGATAAATCTGCCCAGCCACTCAGACCCCCGATACTAATCAAAAGCCCTGCTAGGCGGTAGCCCCTCCTGACCACGCCTACTTTCCAAAAACACTGCATTTGTCTTTCCCACCAGTGTCCCAGCTTCTGACTCCATCTTCAAAAAAGCTGTGTACATTTGGTGTCGTTTTCATGCCTCAACAGTGCCAGCATACTTTTGCATGTCTGCATATGTTTATCGCCCTCCCGTGGCGGCTCCACCGCCATTGCGCCTCTGCACCATTTTAAATGAATCTTCTCCAAACAACTTCTCAAACAAGCATAGAGAAAGGCGGCGTCACGGCAGCACGAAACCGATTTAAAAATGCAAATGCAGATGCGACCTAGGAAAGGTATTGACCGGAGCGATGCATGGCATTTGCGGGCACCATGTTGCATTGTATGCTGTATGCTGTGTTCCTTTTAAAAGTTTTTCCCTATGGAGAAGGATAGGTATGCTCAGTTACGCAAGGGATTCATTCCTCCCCGCCCCTCTTCTGCTTTCCCTAAATTGTTGCAGAGATGGGCTCCTCTTTCCAGGCTTTCCTCCGCATCCTTTATCCTCAGATGACCCTCTTTGGAAGGTGTATCCCAGCATCTAATTACATTATTAAAACAGCTCACGGAGCTGAGCTTTTTTTAAAAAACCGTGCTACCGCCAGATGCCTTGGCAACAAAAGCCGTGCGGGATTTGAGAAATTTGCAAAACCAACATTTATTTTTGGAGCATGTGTAGGGAAAGGCGGCATGCCAGTGGTTTTCTGACTAGGAAAATAACCGTGTGGAATAGTCAGGGGTGGATCAGTTGAAAGCCGTCAAACATCATTGTCGCAACTGGACTTGACTTGCGGCAATTGCTGAGAACAATCGAACCGGATCGTGCGAATTCCTCCGGCCTCCACAGGAAACAGAGAAAAAAGTCCCAGCAATTTAATCACAGCAAGAAAAATGTATTTTGATCCAAACACATAAAAAGACCAAAGGGGTATTAAGTCTGTGGCAGCCAAAATAAGCAGGAATCTTGGGGCAATTTGAGGACTTAGGGACATAAGAAGAGCCCTGCTGGTTCAGACCAGTGGTCCACCTAGTCCAGCTGTCAGGGTCCTTAGTTAGTCAGTCAAACACCAGGCCTTGTTCATTGAAACAAGAATAGTATTTATTAAGCTGCAAGACTAGGTCACTAGTACAGAAGCATTGTTAAGAATACTTTGGATACATGAAGCATTGAGATATACCCTAAAGGGGGGAAAGGGGCCCCCACCATTCTACCAATGAATGAACATCGCGTGCACGGGAACCCCAGAGGCAGTAAATAATAGTTCACCCTCCACCCCACCTTTCCCAGCCTAGCTGTTGTCTTTAGAAAGCGATAGGAGACATTCAGCCTGGCATTCAAGGCCACTCTTGGCCTGGGAGATGAGATATGACCCGGTTGCCCGGGCAACATCGGCAGCTCCCCACATTCCATCCCACCAGTCCCAAAGCATCAATCAACACCCTACAGTCCCATCCGCCCTCCCTTCTCCATACAGTCCCATCCTCCCTCCCTTCTCCATCCTTTATGGCAGGAATACCTGACACCAGCGTCCTGTCTCACCCAGTGGCCAACCAGTTCCTCTGGAGAGCCAACAATAGGGCATAGAGGCTGAGGCCTTCCCCTCATGATAAGAACATAAGAACATCCCTGCTGGATCAGACCGGGGTCCATCTAGTCCAGCCTCCTTTCTTACCCAGTGGCCAACCACTTCCTCTGGACGGCCAACAACAGGGCATAGAGGCCGAGGCTTTCCCCTAATTATAAGAACATAAGAAGAGCCCTACTGGATCAGACCAGTGGTCCATCTAGTCCAGCCTCCTGTCTCACACAGTGGCCAACTAGTTCCTCTGGAGGGCCAATAACAGGGCACAGAGGCCAAAGCCTTCCCCTCATGATAAGAACATAAGAAGAGCCCTGCTGGATCAGACCAGTGGAACATCTAGTCCAGCACCGTGTGACACACAGTGGCCAACCAGTTCCCCTGGAAAGCTGAGAAGAGGGCATAGAGGCCGTGGCCTTCATATGAACATCAGAAGAGTCCTGCTGGATCAGACCAGTGGTCCATCTAGTCCATCTCCTGTCTCACGCAGTGGCCAGCCAGTTTCTCTGGAAGGGCAACAACAGGGCATAGAGGCCAAGGCCTTCCTGTGAAGTTGCCTCCTGGCTCTGGGATTCAGAGGATTAGTGCCTCCGGATGTGGAGGTTCCCCTCCGTCACCATGGCTAGTAGCTGTTCATAGATTGATCCTCCATGAATCTATCTAATCCCCCTCGAAAGCTGTTTATTCCTGTGGCCATCACTACATCTTCTGGTAGTGAATCCCATATTTTAAGCACTCTCTGTGTAAAGAATTCTCTGAATAGAATCATCAAATCAGAGAGCTGGAGGGGAACATAGAGACCATCTAGTCCAACCCCCTGCTCAATGCAGGATCAGCATACAGCAAGGGTTTGTCCAGCCACTGCTTGAAGACTGCCAGGGAGGGGGGGCTCACCATCTGCCTAGGCAGCTGATTCCACTGCTGCACAACACTTACTGTAACAAAATTTTTCCTAATATCCAGCCGGTATCTTCCCACCCTCAATTTAAACCCATTCTTGCAAGTCCTCTCCTCTGCTGCCAACGGGAACAGCTCCCTACCCTCCTCTAAGGGACAGCCCCGCAAAGACTTCAAGAGAGCCATCCTGTCCCTCCTCAACCTCCTCTTCTTCAGACTGAACCTTCCCAAGTCCCTCAGCCTTTCCTACCCTCCTCTAAGGGAGAGCCCTTCAAAGACTTCAAGAGAGCCATCGGCTTCCGGTCGGAGTTAAAATGGTGAATTGACGCACTTTGCGATTTGTGCAAGGTGGACGGCGGTATCTGACGACAGTTTGGGCTTTACCTGGCCCAACGCAGCACTCCCCAGGCGGGGGGGTGGCAAGCAAGCAGCCAAGCCTGAGAGGGAGTTGAGATCGGTGTGGATAAGCTTCGGAGGAAGCTTGTTTACACTTTGATCTCCTTCCGCGAAGAGGGCAGTTGCAAATCAGCACTACAGATACCAGCCGGGCTGAGAATTCAGCATAAATCCGTCATCTACCGGCCTCTTCAACATCAAGATTAACTTCGCTTACAGAAGAAGCACTGCGAAACCCCGAGATTACAAGTAAGGTAACAAATGAACATTCGCTTACCGGTTTGAAGAAGAACGAAAAATTAAAATGTACGGATAAGCGTATAAAGCTCTAAGGAACTAATCCGTTTGATTTAAAAGTAAAAAGAAAGCTTTCCTTCAGAGAAAACGGTAGAAAAGTGACTTTGTTTTGCATTCCTGTGGTCAGTTAAGACTAAACTTTGCGTAGTAGAAACGAAACTGACTGTGATTCTATGGTACAGGAAATAGGCTAGAGTGGATGTTTTTCAAGTTGCTTTACCGGAAGTAGTCGGACGTTTTAAAGTGTGACACCGGAAGTTGGATTACCGAGACGGACAGCTGCACCAGAAGTTTTAAAAGAGCCTACTCTAGCCAGAAAACCATAGAGAAATTGTGCCCACCATTTTGAGGAGGACTAAACTTTAAAAAGTTATTTTTAAATCGAAAAAGTACCGGAAAAAGTTATAAAGATGGCGATTCGACTTCAAGACTGATAATATAACGATTGTTTAGTTCTGAATTTGCCTCCAAGACGGATTTGAGGTCAAGACCAAGGGCCGCCTCATCACCAAGTCCAAGAATGACTGCAAAGGAAAAAAAAGAATGGCAGGCTGCCATGGAGGCGATGGAGAAAAGGATGACAGAGGTGGTGCAGAATTTGGGGAAGCAAATAGAGTCACAGTTACAACAACAGATGCAAATACAATTGGAGCAAATAGAACAAGTGCAAGTCCAAGTACAACAAAAAAATATGGCAGAATTGAAAGAACTGGTACTATCAGAAGTGGCAGGGATTAAAAAAGATACGAAGAAGTTAAAAAAGAGGTTCAAAGTCTGGTGACAAAATCAGAAGAAATGGAATAGAAAGTTAAAAGAACTCTCCAAGAAAATACAAGATTGGAGTCCATGATGGAATATAGGGCTACTCAGAATCATCTGAGGCTGAGAGGAATTGAAGAAGAGGGAGATCAAGACATACGGGCCTTAGTAATCAACACGTTGACAACTTACATAGGGGAGGATCAAGGAGATTTGGAATCAGACTTTGACTTAATTTATAGAGTAAATTCAGCTTATGCCAAAAGAAAGAAATTACCCAGAGATGTGATTGTTCAATTTGTGACTACAAAAATGAAAGAAGACATCTTCAAGAAGCAATTTACACAACCGTTGGAAATTGATGGAAAGAAGATAATAATTCTAAGAGAAATTCCGAGAATGATTTTACAAGACAGAAAGAAGTTCAAGAAACTAACAGATAGGTTGAAAGAAATGAGCATCAGGTTCAGATGGGAAATCCCACATGGATTATCATTCTCGTACAATTCGGTGAGATTTACAATCAAAACAGAAGGAGACTTGTATAGATTTAAAGAGAACAATTTTGATGATTTTAAAGACATTTAATTCAAATCACTGATGGATTACAAATTTTTATCTTGGAATGTAAATGGACTAAATTCACCAAACAAAAGAAGATTAGTGAATCATTGGCTAGAGAAACAAAAATGTAATATAATTTGTCTGCAAGAAACACACATCAGAAAACAAGACAATAAGTATCTGATTAATAAAAAATTGGGAGAAGAATTTCATTCATCAGCAATTAATAAGAAGAAAGGAACAGTGATATATATCAATAAAGAATTGGAACCTAAACAAATCTTCTCAGATAAGGAAGGCAGATATGTTGGCGTGGAAATAACGATATACAGAAAAAGGACATTGCTTGTAAATATATATGCACCCAATGGAGCAAAAGAGACTTTTTTCAATGACTTGACAAGAGAGTTGGATTGCTTAAACTACGATCAAATAGCTTTTGTAGGAGATTTCAACGGCACAGTGAATAATGCATTGGACAGAAAGTCTAATGCAATTGGAGAAGCGGTTGGAAAATTGCCAAAAAAAATTTCCCAGTTGATGAGACAAGAGAAATTAGAAGATGTTTGGAGGAAGTGGAATCCTAAGACAAAGGACTATACGTTTTATTCTAACAGACATAATTCCTTTTCCAGAATTGATATGATTTGGATGTCAGAGGAGATGGCATTAAAAACGCATAAAATTGAAATTTTACCAAAAAATAACTCAGATCACAATCCCTTACTTTGGATATCAAAAGAAAAATTAAAACAACTATATTGGAGAATTAATGAGGACTTATTGGATCAAAAATCAATTAATGAGACATTAAAAAAAGAAACGAAAAACTTTTTTGAAATGAATTTGAATAAAGGTATTGATATACAGGTCGTATGGGATACATACAAAGCGGTAATGAGAGGTTTGCTTATCTCACTGAACTCTAAAGATAAAAAGCAAAGGATGCAACAACAAAATGACCTTCAGGAAAAAATTCGACAAAAAGAAAAGGAGCTAAAGAAAAAACCAGGGAAGAAAAAAATCATTAAAGAGATTCACTTCCTACAGGATCAAATAAATGTTCTACTAAATAGAGAATTATACTGGAACCTGAAAAAATTACAGCAAAAAGCATTTGAGGGTGCAAACAAACCAGGAAAATTCTTAGCGTGGCAACTGAAAAATAGAAAAGAAAGAAATTTCATAAGCAAGATTATTGAAGATGGAAAAGATGTTGTGGATTTGAAAGGTATAAAAAGAGTTTTTTAAAAATATTACGCCAAACTGTTTAAAAAGAAAGGAATTGATCAACAGAAAATTAAGAAATATTTGGAGAATATTGAAGTACCAGTGCTGGGACAACAAATCAAAGAACAATTAAATGGATTAGTAACAAAGGAAGAGGTAATAAGGGTGATAGAAGATGCAAAGTTGGGCAAAGCTCCAGGTCCAGATGGTTTTACAGCAAAATTTTACAAGAAATTTAAGGAGGAGCTAACCCCTATTTTAGTACTTCTGTCAAATGAGATAAGAATGACCAAACGGACCCCAGACTCATGGAAGGAAGCAAATATTTCACTTATACCTAAAGAAGGTTTGGACTTAACAAATGTAAAGAATTATAGACCAATATCGCTATTAAATAATGACTACAAGTTATTTGCAAAAATAATTTCAGAAAGGTTGAAAAAATATTTGAAAGATGCTATAGCGGAAGAACAAGCCGTTTTTTTACCAAATAGACAAATTAGAGACAATTTGAGAGTGGTGATTGATGCAATAGAATACTATGACAAACATCCAGAAAAAGAAAATGGATTCCTATTTCTAGATGTGGAAAAAGCTTTTGACAATTTAAATTGGGAGTTTATGTTGCAAGTAATTGAAAAAATGGATATGGGACAGTCTTTTTTAAACATGATTGTGGCAATATATACTGAACAGAAAGCAGCTTTGAACATAAACAAAGAAAGAACAGATTTTTTCCAAGTTCAAAAGGGAACACGACAAGGCTGCCCGTTATCTCCGTTATTGTTTATTTGGATATTGGAAATATTACTGACAGAGATAAGAAAAGACAATAACATTGAAGGACTTACAGTGAAAGGCTTTACGTATAAATATAGAGCTTTTGCAGATGATGTAATGTTTATGATTCAAGATCCAATTGAGAACATACCACGATTGATGGAAAAAATTGAAGAATTTGGAACAGTCGCGGGATTCTATGTTAATAAAAATAAAACGAAAGTGATGTGTAAAAATATGATGAAACAGAGACGAATTGAACTTCAAGAGAAAATTCAATGTGAAGTAGTGACAAAGACCAAATATTTAGGAATTGAATTGACTATGAAAAATATTGATCTGTTTAAAAATAACTATGAAAAGGTTTGGCACAGGATCCAGCAAGATATGAAGAAATGGGACTCCTTGAATCTATCGTTACTGGGAAGAATTGCAACTGTAAAAATGAATGTTTTGCCTCGTTTGATGTTTTTATTTCAGACTATTCCAATACTGAAACAAAGGAAAATACTGGATACGTGGCAGAAAGAATTATCGAAGTTTGTATGGGCAGGAAGAAAGCCAAGGATTAAGATGAAAATTTTATGTGATGCAAAGGAAAGAGGAGGACTACAACTACCAAATCTAAAACTGTACTATGATGCCGTCTGCTTAACATGGTTGGAGCAGTGGATCAATCTTGAGAATAAAAAGTTGTTGGCATTAGAAGGTCATGACAATAAGTTTGGATGGCATGCATATTTATGGTATGGAAAAGTAAAAATGGACAAGTTTTTTAAACACCACTTTATAAGACGATCACTGTTCGAGACTTGGACGAGATATAGAAAATTCTTCTTGGAAGAAAGACCACTTTGGATTGTACCAGCAGAAGTGATCAATCCATATTCAAGAAATCAAGGTCTAGATTGGTTACCTTATAAAAGTCTTCTAAAATTAGAAGGGAAAAACTTTGTATTAAAAGATAGAACTGATGTTGAATTTGAATATGATTGGTTGAAATATAGACCGATTTATGATTTATTTAAGACCGATAAAAGAGAACATGGTTTTAGAGAAAATAATATGGAAATTGAAATTGTATGGGTTGAAAAGGGGGAAAAAATGATTTCAAAACTGTATAAGGTTTTATTGAAATGGTATACTGAGGATGAAATAGTAAAAGAGCAAATGATAAAGTGGGCAGTAAATATTAACAATGAAATATCCATGTCATCTTGGGAATATTTGTGGAAAAAGTCAATGAAAATTTCAACTTGTGTAAATGTTAAAGAGAATTGCTTTAAAATGATGTATAGATGGTATATGACTCCAAAAAAAATTGCTATTATAAATGAAAGCATGTCTAACAAATGTTGGAAATGTAAGAAAAATGAAGGGTCCTTTTACCATATGTGGTGGACATGTGATAAAGCTGTAAGTTATTGGACTGAGATCCACAATGAGATACAAAAAAATTTGAAATGTACTTTTAAGAAAGACCCACAGATGTTATTGTTAGGTCTTAAAATGGAAGAAATAAATGTAACCAAGAGAACATTGCTATGGTACTTAATTACAGCAGCTAGATTGACTTTTGCTCAATATTGGAAGCAAGACAAAGTACCTGAAACATGGGAATGGATTAAAAAGATGTTGTTTATGGCAGAAATGGACAAACTAACAAGAAAGTTAAACAACGAAGAAGATGAAACCTTTTTTGAAGACTGGAAAGACTTTCAAGAATACTTGTTGAAAAACTGGGATGTTAAGCGTGGTTTGATTTGTTTTGATAGCTATTAAGAAGAAATTGAAAGAGAGTTAGACTTTTGAATTGTTACCGTTAGTAAGAGAAAATAAGTTTAGAAGTAAATGTAACTGAATAAGAGAGACATTAATGGGGTTGGAGCAGTGCGGGAAGCCTTGTTTGGGGGGAGGGGTAAAAGAAAATGGATATGTATTGGCTTGTTTAAATTGTATGATCATGAAATATATCCAATAATAAATTGTATTTACAAAAAAAAAGAGAGCCATCCTGTCCCTCCTCAACCTCCTCTTCTTCAGACTGAACCTTCCCAAGTCCCTCAGCCTTTCCTGCCCTCCTCTAAGGGACAGCCCTTCAGATACTTCAAGAGAGCCATCCTGTCCCTCCTCAACCTCCTATTTTTCAGACTGAACCTTCCCAAGTCCCTCAGCCTTTCCTGCCCTCCTCTAAGGGACAGCCCTTCAGATACTTCAAGAGAGCCATCCTGTCCCCCTCAACCTCCTCTTCTCCAGACTGAACCTTCCCAAGTCCCTCAGCCTTTCCTGCCCTCCTCTAACCGACAGCCCTTCAGATACTTCAAGAGAGCCATCCTGTCCCTCCTCAACCTCCTCTTCTTCAGACTGAACCTTCCCAAGTCCCTCAGCCTTTCCTGCCCTCCTCTAAGGGACAGCCCTTCAGATACTTCAAGAGAGCCATCCTGTCCCTCCTCAACCTCCTCTTCTTCAGACTGAACCTTCCCAAGTCCCTCAGCCTTTCCTGCCCTCCTCTAAGGGACAGCCCTTCAGATACTTCAAGAGAGCCATCCTGTCCCCCCTCAGCCTCCTCTTCTTCAGACTGAACCTTCCCAAGTCCCTCAGCCTTTCCTGCCCTCCTCCAAGGGACAGCCCTTCAGATACTTCAAGAGAGCCTTCCTGTCCCTCCTCAACCTCCTCTCCTCCAGACTGAACCTTCCCAAGTCCCTCAGCCTTTCCTGCCCTCCTCCAAGGGACAGCCCTTCAGATACTTCAGGAGAGCCTTCCTGTCCCTCCTCAACCTCCTCTCCTCCAGACTGAACCTTCCCAAGTCCCTCAGCCTTTCCTGCCCTCCTCCAAGGGACAGCCCTTCAGATACTTCAGGAGAGCCTTCCTGTCCCTCCTCAACCTCCTCTCCTCCAGACTGAACCTTCCCAAGTCCCTCAGCCTTTCCTGCCCTCCTCCAAGGGACAGCCCTTCAGATACTTCAGGAGAGCCTTCCTGTCCCCCCTCAACCTCCTCTTCTCCAGACTAAACCTTCCCAAGCCCCTCAGCCTTTCCTGCCCTCCTCCAAGGGACAGCCCTTCAGATCCTTCAGGAGAGCCATCCTGTCCCCCCTCAACCTCCTCTTCTCCAGACTGAACCTTCCCAAGTCCCTCAGCCTTTCCTGCCCTCCTCCAAGGGACAGCCCTTCAAGTACTTCAAGAGAGCCATCCTGTCCCTCCTCAACCTCCTCTCCTCCAGACTGAACCTTCCCAAGTCCCTCAGCCTTTCCTGCCCTCCTCCAAGGGACAGCCCTTCAGATACTTCAAGAGAGCCATCCTGTCCCCCCTCAACCTCCCCTTCCCCAGACTGAACATTCCCAAAATTCCTCGGCCTTTCCCCTTTGATCAGACTAGTTCCTGTGAATCCAAATAAAACCTTTCAAGTTTTCCAGGAGACAAAAGTCTGCTCTCGATTAAAAAAATAAATAAATACCAGCCTGTCGTTCACTATCAAAGGGGACATTCCAAGGAAAGGCAATACCCAACAGTTTGTACGATAACTGGAAAAGCGAGATTTTTGCACCCACACAAATGCTTTGCCAGGTATTTCTGATCTCGGTCTGTAGTCACCACTGTGGAAAATTACTAATCCTTTTGATGCCAGTTATATAATCCATTCCTCCCCACCCACCCCCCCTTGCAAACCACCAGCTGGTCTTTCCAGGCCTCCGCTATCTCGGACGCAGGTAGGGACAGCCAGGGGGCAAATATCAAGGGCTCTCGAAATGTCGGTCTCTTGGGGTGGGCAGGGTGTTCCCTCTAAGCTGAGCTAGCTCACAGTTTTTTCGCCTCCGGCTCACACCTTTTTGTCTTAGCTCAGGAAGAACGGCTCCGGAGCCAATTTACCTTTAAAGCCCTATATGGCCAGGGTCCAGCCTACCTGAGGGACCACCTTTCCCCATATGTTCCCCCAAGGGCACTACGGTCAGGGTCAACACCTACTGGTCATTCCAGCCCCCAAGACAGTTAAATATGCTGCAACCAGGGCCAGGGCTTTTTCGGTGGCAGCCCCTACCCAGTGGAATGAGCTCCCGGAGATCAGGGCCCTGCGGGACCTTATGCAGTTCCGCAGGGCCTGCAAGATGGAGCTCTTCCGCCAGGCTTTCGAGTAGGGGCTGCCACCGCTACTGTACCACCATCGTATAGACATCTCGGCCCTGGCATGGGATTACAGTTCTGCTAGGACACTACTGGAGCAGTGACAAATGTGTTTATTAGAGTGCTGGGTGGCACGGGTTTTACATTCTGAATTTTGTTCTGCTGACCGCTGTTTTAATTGTTTGAGTCGTAAGGGATTATTTATGGTTTTAGTATTTGTTCTTGGCTTTCGCCTCTATGTTTTAATGTTGATGTATGGCGTTCTGCCTCCTTGTCCGCCGCCCTGAGCCCACGTTGGAAGGGCGGGATATAAATCCAATAAATAAATAAATACATAAATAAATAATGTATACACCAGCCAAATCACTCGCTCACAACTTTAATGCCATTCACTCACAAAGTAGAATCTTTGCTCACAAGACCTTCGACCTGATCCCTTTAACTGAAGATGCTGGGGATTGAACCCGGGACCTTCTGCATGCTCTACCACTGAGCCACAGCCCCACCGGGGAGGGCTTGCCCGTTGAGAGGAAGGCATGGAAGGGAGCATTCTGTGACCCCATTTCTACAGGAAGCTTGGCAATGGGTCCAAACCTACGGTGGGTCTTTTGGGGGGGTCTACCCCCTTTCGTAAAGGCACAGCCCCCCACAAGAATTTCTCCTGTAAATGCTTTTTTCAATCATTTTAAAACATTTTTAAAAGACATGCACTCCTGTAAGTAGAATGGGGTGCTGTAGTTGACTAATTCCCGCATTGAGCAAGGGGGTTGGAGAAGGTGACCTCTAGGATCCCTTCTAACCCTGCATCAAGAAACTGGTCTCCTTTAGGAGAGTTTTTTCTGCCTAAGTGTTAGCTTTCTGGATGATAGAAGTCACCACCCCCACCTGCCGGCTTGTTCTCAGAATTGTTGCTTAGGCTGGCAGAAGAGATTAGCTGAGAACTGTCCTCTAAAGTGGTCAACAGCTTGCAATTTAGAGATCTCTCCTGGTAACAGCTTTCTCTTGGCTGAATGGCTTTTCTTTCTGCACTGAGAACTTCAGCCCCACCAGAAAAAAATTTGTCCCACAAGCCACAAAATCCTGACTATGGGGGTGCTTGGCAGCGAGAGTTGCCAACTTCCAGTGAGTCCTGGAGATGTGTCAGACTGGAGATCTCGAGACTATAGAAATCAGTTTGGTGCAGTGGCTGGGAATGTGGGCTCTAATGAAAACTGGGTTTGATTCCCCACTTCCCCCATGCAGCTGCTGGTTTGACCTTGGGTCAGTCACAAGTTCTTTCAGAGCTCACAGGGTGTCTGTTGTGGGGAGGGGAAGAGAAAGGAGACTGTAAGCTGCTCTGAGATTTTGAGTGAAGGGCAGGGTATGAATCCAATCTTCTCCTCCACCTCCTCCTCCTCCTCCTCTTCTTCTTCTTCCTCCATTATGAGAAGATAAGAGTGCCCAGAAAAGATAATAATGCTAGGAAATGTTGAAGGCACCAGGAAAAGAGAGCCAGTTTGATGTAGTGGTTAAGTATGCGGACTCTAATCTGGGAGAACCGGGTTTGATTCCTCACTCCTCCACTTGCACCTGCTGATGTGACCTTGGGTCAGTCAGAAGCTCTGGCACAGCTGTTCTTGAAAGAGCAGTTTGTGTCAGAGTTCTCTCGGCCCCACCTACCTCCCTGGGTGTCTGTTGTGGGGAGGGGAAGGGAAAGGAGATTGTAAGCCGCTCTGAGACTCCAAGTGAAGGGCAGGGTATAAATCCAATCTCTTCCTCTTCTCCTTCTTAGTTCTGTCAGAGGTGTTCTTGGAAAAGGGCAGTTTCTGTCAAGAGCTCTCTCAGCCCCACCTACCTCACAGGGTGTCTGTTGTGGAGAGGGGAAGGGAAAGGAGTCTGTAAGACGCTCTGAGACTCCAAGTGAAGGGCGGGGTATAAATCCAATCTCTTCCTCTTCTCCTTCTTAGTTCTGTCAGAGGTGTTCTTGGAAAAGGGCAGTTTCTGTCAAGAGCTCTCTCAGCCCCACCTACCTCACAGGGTGTCTGTTGTGGGGAGGGGAAGGGAAAGGAGTTTGTAAGCCACTCTGAGACTCCAAGTGAAGGGCGGGGTATAAATCCAATCTCTTCCTCTTCTCCTTCTTAGTTCTGTCAGAGGTGTTCTTGGAAAAGGGCAGTTTCTGTCAAGAGCTCTCTCAGCCCCACCTACCTCACAGGGTGTCTGTTGTGGGGAGGGGAAGGGAAAGGAGTTTGTAAGCCACTCTGAGACTCCAAGTGAAGGGCGGGGTATAAATCCAATCTCTTCCTCTTCTCCTTCTTAGTTCTGTCAGAGGTGTTCTTGGAAAAGGGCAGTTTCTGTCAAGAGCTCTCTCAGCCCCACCTACCTCACAGGGTGTCTGTTGTGGGGAGGGGAAGGGAAAGGAGTTTGTCAGCCGCTCTGAGACTCCAAGTGAAGGGCGGGGTATAAATCCAATCTCTTCTTCTTCTTCTACCTCACAGGGTGTCTGTTGTGGGGAGGGGAAGGGAAAGGAGTTTGTAAGCTGCTCTGAGATACCTTTGGGTAGTGAAGGGCAGGGTATAAATCCAATCGCTTCTTTCTTCTTCTTCTTCTTCTTCTTCTTCTTCTTCTTCTTCTTCTTCTTCTTCTTTGCATTACACTTGGTATCGCAGCTCCTGCCTTGCTTAAAATGGTCTTCTTCAAGTGTCTGTTGTGGGGAGGGGAGGAGAAAGGAGATTGTAAACTGTTCTGAGACTTCGAGTGAAGGGCAGGGTATAAATCCAATCTACTACTACTCCTCCTCCTCCTCCTCCTCCTCCTCCTCCTCCTCCTCCTCCTCCTCCTCCTCTTCTTCTTCTTCTTCTTCTTCTTCTTCTTCTTCTTCTTCTTCTTCTTCTTCTTCTTCTTCTTCTTCTTCCATTATGAGAAAACAAGAGTCCCCGGAAAAGATAATAATGCTAGGAAATGTTGAAGGCAGCAGGAAAAGAGGAAGGCCGAACAAAAGACAGATTGACTCTGTTGAGGAAGCCACAAAGGCCCTCCATTTGCAAGACTGGAGCAAGGCTATTATTGATAGAAAACTTTGGAGGACATTGATTCATAGGGTTGCTGTACATCAGGAGCGACTTGATGTACACGTAACACACCCGCATAGTATCCATATTAGATTTTTAATCCGCGTTGTTTCCCGAGAAGTATAAATGACTGCGATTGTGAGGGTGGAAGCAGAAGGCAAGGAGCAGGAGGGTGTAAACCACAACATTTGGGCTGCAAAGGACACAACCAGGCCCGTAGCTAACATGGGGCCCACGGGGCCTGGCCCCCTCACGTTTCTTCCGGGCCCCCTCCCTCCTGGGCTGGCCCCCAAATTGAATTAATGTAATTAACTTCTATTTAATTAGCTGTCCCCCCACCCAAGGCCCCCTCTCCCAAATATCTTTAGCTACGGGGCTGGACACAACCCCTCCCAGCCTAAAAAATATCCATCACGGCCTCTGCTTTTGACCACAGCTCACTTTTTTCAAATGCAAACTCAGCAGGATCAAAAGGGCAGTCCCAGGTTTTATGTGAGCCGCTTAATACCTACCAGAGTGAGTAAGAACTTCCCGGTCTTTGTTCAGCCCCGCAGGAGACCAGATACTCCTGACCTTTTCAAAGGAATTCTAATTCACCTTCGGTCCCACAGTCCTGTATTTTATCCTCATCCCCGAGAGGGGCCTGTGCACGAATTGCGCATCTCAAAAGCACAAATCCCCTTTCACTCCCAAATGGGGAGGCGGGGCCGTGGGAGTTTCCTTTATCCTGTGCAAATAACGTTTGTTCTCATTAGGATGAAAGAAAGTAACCGCCTAAAATAGTGTGTGGGGGTTACATTCTTTCCCCTTGCTCCGTGGGGGGGGGTTACATTCTTTCCCCTTGCTCCCTTGAGGAGAGCTCCCCCCCATGGTCTGAAATAGGGTTGCCAACCTCCAGGTGGGGCCTGGATCTCTCCCACTATTACAATTGGTCTCCAGACAACCAAGATCAGTTCCCCTGGAGAAATGGGTGCTTTGGAGGGAGGATTGTATGGAATTCTACCCGGCTGAGGCCCCTCCCCTCCCAAAACCATGTTCTCCCCAGGCTCCGCCTCCCAAATCTCTGGGTATTTCTCAACCCAGAACTGGAAACCTTAGCCTGAAATCTCTCGACGATCTTCTCCAGCTAGCAGCAAATTCAGCGCTCTCTCCCATCAATAAAGATAGATCAAGATTGGGTAGGCGTGGACCTCACTGCTGGACCTCCTGATGGCACCTGATATTTTTGGCCACTGTGTGACAGAGTGTTGGACTAGATGGGCCATTGGCCTGATTCAACATTGGCTTCTCTTATGTTCTTATGTTAGTCTGTCTGTCTTTAGCAGCAGAAAGGGGCTGTGGTAGCTCAGTGGTCAAGATGCTGAACTGCGAACCGGAAGGCCGGTAGTTCAGCAGTTCGAGACCCGAGTGCCGCATGACAGAGTGAGCTCCCGTCTCTGGCCCCAGCTCCTGCCAACCTAGCAGTTCGAAAGCAAGAAACTGCAAGTCAATATATAGGTACCGCTTCGGTGGGAAGGCAACAGCGTTCCGTGCGCCTCGGCGTCTAGTCATGCCGGCCACATGACCACGGAAACGTCTTCAGACAGCGCTGGCTCTTTGGCTCAGAAATGGAGATGAGCACCGTACCCCTAGAGCCGGATTCGACTGGCTTTCGAGCCAGGGAAACCTTTACCTTTAGCAGCAGAAAAGAGCAAGACGTCTGGTAACACCTTAAAGACTTAACAAAATTTGTGGCGGGGAGGAGCTTCTGCGCGTCACAGATATCTGAGGAAGTGAGCGGCGACTCACCAACGCTCCTCCCCTGCCACAAATTTTGTTAGTCTTTAAGGTGCTATGGGACTCTTTGCTCTTTTCTATCCCTTCGATAAAGAGTTCAAAAACCTGTTTTGGGCAAGTCCACACCCAAGGGAGTGGAACCGTGCCAAAACATGTCAGCAGCTGGTAGCCACCGGCCCTCAACGGCCCATAATTAAAGGCCTTCCATTCTCAAATGCCAAGCTCTCCAAAACAACAAAGAGCAGAATTGTCGCTGGCCACAATGCCTATTTTCAGTCTTAAATCCTCAGGGATTTAAATCCTCCTGGCCCAACAGCTACAAAACAACAGGGTCCACGATCCCATTTCCCCCAAATGAATCCGTCGGCAGGGCTGGGAGCCCGTAACCTTTACAGACAAACAGCGGCGCCTTCCGTCAGTAGCGGAATGCCCAGGGAATTAGCCGGACTGTTCGGTGACACCGACAGTTGAATGGGCAGCCTGGAAAAATTGGTTCATTATTTGCACCGTTTGGAACGCGCCTCGGCGGAGGGTGAAGAGAGGACAGGAATGAGACTCGGCATTTTAATTTTTACAGGCCGGCGGATTTGACAGGCTTCGCGGTCGTGGATCGACACCTGACCGATTTCTTGCCTCTTGAAAGTCCAAGGTGTGAAGTCACTGCGGAGAAGCGGAGCAAATCCACACCCAAAACCTGCTAGACGCAGCCCGGCCTCCAAAGCGATAATGACAGCTCAACACGCTGTCACGCAGTGGCCAAAAGTACCAGGTGCCATCAGGAGGTCCAGCAGTGGGGCCAGGACACTAGAAGCCCTCCCACTGCTGCCCCCCCCCCAAGCACCAAGAATACAGAGCATCCCTTGCCCCAGACTGAGAGTTCCCATCTATACCTTGTGGCTAACAGCCACTGATGGACCTCTCCTCCATATTCTTATCTAATTCCCTCTTGAAGCCATCCATGCTTCTGCGCGGACTCTAATCTGGGAGAACCGGGTTTGATTCCCCACTCCTCCACTTGCACCTGCTGGATGACCTTAGGCAAGCCATCGTTCTGTCAGAGCTGTCCTTGAAAAAGAGCCATTTCTGTCAGAGCTCTCTCAGCCCCCCTACCTCACAGAGTGCCTGTTGTGGGGAGGGGAAGGAGTCTCAGAGCAGCTTACAAACTCCTTTCTCTTCCCCTCCCCACAACAGACACCCTGTGAGGCAGGCAGGGCTGAGAGAGTTCTGACAGAAACGGCTCTTGAGAGGAGAAGAGAAGAGATTGGATTTATACCCCGCCCTTCACTACCCGAAGGAGTCTCAGAGCGGCTTACAAACTCCTTTCTCTTCCCCTCCCCACAACAGACACCCTGTGAGGCAGGCGGGGCTGAGAGAGTTCTGACAGAAACGGCTCTTGAGAGGAGAAGAGAAGAGATTGGATTTATACACCACCCTTCACTACCCAAGGGAGTCTCAGAGCGGCTGACAAACTCCTTTCCCTTCCCCTCCCCACAACAGACACCCTGTGAGGTAGGTGGGGCTGAGAGAACTATGACAGAAACAGCCCTTTTTCAAAGAAAGCTCTGACAGAACTATGTCTTGCCCAAGGTCATCCAGCAGGTGCATGTGGAGGAGTGGGGGAATCAAACCCAGTTCTCCCAGATTAGAGGCCGCACACTTAACCGCTACACCAAACTGGCTCTCTGTGTGGCACACGTGACATCGGCCCATTGTATCCTCCGTTGGCCTTAGTTCTCAGTGCGCATAACGTTGCCCGTTGAATTCTTATCCTTCTCTGATTCATACGAGACGTTGCAAGCTGCGGAGGCCAGAAATGCTTCCCACCCCTGCAAAGGAAATTGGTCTCTTCATCGCCATGGGAACCAGACCTTCGGGCGGCCTGCCCGCCCGCCTGATGCGCATTAGAATTCATAGCCACAAGGCTGTGAGGAGACAGAGCTTTGTGCGCCGGATCTGAATGAGGCAGCCGCCGCCTCCATTAAAAGTCGTCACATGCTCCAGGAGAGCGAGAGTCATAGAAATGACACGTATGGGATTGATTATCAATAGGGGAAAGCGAAGCGCGTGGGAGAGCGTGGAGTTTTTTTAAACCAAACACGATCACTGTAGTGGAAACCAATGGATGAGCACATGAGACCTGATTTCAGTTTCGTAGACGGAAAGGGGTTGTCTCTTTTTTTTAACTTTTTTTGCTTCATCTTTAGAACTTGGAAGCAGGGATGCGCATTCATGTGTTTACAAAGCAATAAGAGCCCAAATGTTATTATAATGCACATGAATACACATGAAGCTCCCTTATACAGGATCAGACCGAAGAAGAAGAGGAGGAGGAGGAGATTGGATTTATACCCCACCCTTCACTACCCAAAAGAGTCTCAGAGTGGCTTACGATCCCTTCTCCTTCCCACAACAGACACCCTGTGAGGTAGGTAGGGCTGAGAGAGTCCTCTTGAGAGCTGCTGTTGAGAGAACAGCTCTGAATGAACTTGTGACTGACCCAAGGTCACACCAGCAGCTGCATGTGGAGGAGTGGGGAATCACACCCAGTTCTTCCAGATGACAGTCCACGCTCCTAACCACTACACCAGACTGGCCCACAAATGTCAGGATTGTATACTCAGACTGGCAGCGGCTGTCCAGGGTCTCTGGCTACGGTCTTCTTTTACATCCCCTACTTCCTGGTCCTTTTTAACTGGAGATGCCAGGGATTGAACCTGCATGCCAAGCAGATGCTCTGCCACTGAGCTACAGCCCCACTTCATGGCTCTCCAGGATCTCAGGCTGAGGTTTTTCACATCGCCTATTGCCTGGTCCTTTTTAACTGGAGACGACAGGAACTGAACCTGGGATATTCTGCATACAAAGCAGATACTCTAGCACTGAGCCACAGTCCCTCCCCAAATGAAGACAGATAGGAAAAAAGAATGGGCATGTGTTCATTTTTATTCATATTCATTGTTCCATTACTTGGGGTTGGAGAGTTCAGTCAGAGTTCAGACTCTGAGGGGGAATGGAACAGAGTCTGGAAATTATGGAACTGATAGGGAAACTTTCCAGTCATCACTGCCAAAACTGATTTGTTTTCTTTTCGGCCTTTCCTGCAGTGTTTCCTCCAGTCACCACCAGTCATCTTATAGATCTTTCCACCAGTCATCTTCAGGTTTGCCAACTGCAGCCTGGGAAATTCTTGGAGATTGTGGGGGTGGAAGCCGGGGGTGGTACCGTTTGGGAAGGGGACAGACCTCAGCAGGTATAATGTTGCAGAGTTCACCCTCCAAAGAAGCCATTTTCTCCAGGGGAACTGATCCCTAGTGGAAGGGCTTCTGAAGTCCTGGCCCCACTGGTAGACCTCCTGAGGGCACCTGGGTTCTGGCCACTGTGTGACACAGAGTATTGGACCAGATGGGCCACTGGCATAAGAATATCTCCCTATATTATAAAAACCAAATGGTGGTGGCACTCTCCAGAACATTCCACATGCTCCAGAATTGGTTGGTTCCCTGGAGCGTCACTCAATTGGTCTCTCCTTCCATTGGGACCATGGCTGCCTGTTTTGCCATAGTCCCGCCCACACATGTGCCGACCGGGCTCTCACCCTCAGTGTGCTTGCGGCCAGCAGATGGGTAGGACACTTCAGTGGCTGAGCATGGCCCAACTGGCCTCAGGGAGGGGGGAGAGGGCCACGCTGTGCTTCCCTGGGCCACCGCAGCCTGGCCCAGGGAGGCCATGGGCCCTGCTGGGAAGGGGGGCGGGCTCCTCCGGGCTTCCCTGAACCGCCCCCAGCCTTGCTGGCCTGGTGGCGCACCCTGCCAGAGCTCAGGGAGGGGCAAGAGAGCTGCACCGTGCTTCCCTGGGCCCCTGCAGCCTAGGCCAGGGAGGCCACGGCCCCTGCTGGGGGAGGGGCTTGGGCTCTGCCACACTTCCCTGCACCACCCCTGGCCTCACTGGTCTGGCGGTGCGCCCCAACTGAACTTGGGGAGGGGGGAGAGGGCTGTGCCACACTTCCCCTGGCTACAGTGCCCTGGCCCAGGGAGGCAGTGGGCCCTTCTTCAGGGGGGACCCTGACGGGCTTCCCTACGCCGCCCCCAGCCTCGCTGGGCTGCTCTGACTGGCCTTCAGGAGGACAGGACTGGGGGGGGCAATGCTGCAGGCCGGAGCACTCGCCCACACCCTCTCTCTAGAGTCCGCTGCATTTTTCTCCGCAACGGGCCTTATCACTAGTAAGAACAGAAGAGAAGCCAATGTTGGATCGGGCCAATGGCCCATCCAGTCCAACACTCTGTCACACAGTGGCCAAAAATACCAAGTGCCACCAGGAGGTCCACCAGTGGGGCCAGGACCCGCCCTAACACAGCTTCTCTTCTGTTTTGGCAGCCCTTCGACGGGCAGAAAGGCGGGATACAATTTTTGTGAACCAATAAAACAAAAGAGACCTTTCTCGGCTTTTTCCAGTGAGGTTTTCAGAGGCATCGTGTGACGCAGTCCAAGAGGGAGAAAATCCACCCCAACCGTCGCCTTTGACCCATCACACTCTTCCAGGCTTGTGACTGGCATGTGGCCGCCCTCTCCCTCACACCCTTCCATCGGTTCAAAGATCACCTGGCACTGTCCTTTCGGTCACATGAGCCACGGGTCACAAATCTAGACATCCGGGGCCATTCGTGTGACGCGACTCGCCTTCGACCAGCTGCTGAGTCGGCAGCTCATTCGCCCGGCTCTGAAAGTTTGGGACAGTGCCATGGGCAGTCGATGCGCAGGGACTCTTGCCCAGGGAAGAAATCCTCTCGAGACTGACAGCTGTCTGAGTGGATGGCTGTGCCCTTTGAGACAGTGCCCTCTTCGAGCAATCCCAGCATGGAAGGGCGGAGTCTCACATTGCAGGATCCGCTGGCACCGCGGGAGGAGCTATACCACGGTGTGTGTAAAGGAGGGTTTTCAAAGCAAGAGACATTCAAAGATTTGGGTGTCCAAACCTTATTTTGGGTTGTTTGTCTTCTTCTCTTCTTCTTCTTCTTCACAACGACCCTATAAGTTAGGCTATGCTGAGAGTGTGTGACTGGCCCAAGTTCACCCAGCGAGTTTCCAAGGGATAAACAGGCATAAGTAGATCTCAGTGCAACATTTCACCACCAAACCACACTGGCTCTCCAGAACATATATTTGCAGGTAGGTTTTTCTGCCAGCCTAGCAGTTCGAAAGCAAGAAATTGCAAGTAGATAAATAGGTACCACTTCGGTGGGAAGGTAACAGCATTCCGTGTGCCTCGGCGTTTAGTCATGCCGGCCGCACAACCACGGGAACGTCTTCAGACAGCGCTGGATCTTCAGCTTGGAAACGGAGATGAGCACTGCAATCCTAGAGTCGGATTCGACTGGCTTTCAATCGAGGGAAACCTTTACCTTTCCCTGTGGGGCACAGAGTGGTTCCCCCCAGCACCATTTCATGTTGGGAGAATGGAGTCGGGGGGGGGGTTGAGCTCCCCCCGCTCCGCGTTCCGTGGTTCCCTTCTGAATCAGGTCCCTGCACAGCGATGAATTCTGTTCTGAGCATGGAACTCCTACAGCACATTTGATCATGCGGTCCCGGAACCAGGGGTGCCAGCTCTAGGCTGGGAAATTCCTGGAGCTTTGGGGGGTAGAGGGCCGAGTTTGACCAAGAGAGCGACCTCGGCAGGGTACATTGCCACAGAGTCCACCGTTTTCTCCAGGGAATCTTCCTGGAGAATTCTGGGAGTTCTCCAGGCCCCACCTAGAACTTAGGATAACCGAAGAGAGATTGCAGGATAATGAATAAAAAAATAGTCAACGGCAACGGTGATTTATCACCCTTTTATAGATTTTTGTAAAAAATAGATCAATATCAATACTTATCCCAGTACAGTTCTGTATGTTCATACAAGAATAAACATTAAAAAAACCGCTTCCACTGCGTTGACAAGCATGGTCCAGTGCACAATCCAATCATTCTTACAAACAGCAAATCTTCTTTGGGTCTTTCTGGTACTAATATTGGATTATAGACAATCCAATATTTGTCTACAATCCAATTCTAGTACAAGAAAGACACAAAGAAGATTTGCTGTTTGTTAAGAACTTTAGATTATTGGACTGTGCATTCAACTGTGCTTGTCAACACTGTGGGATCGTTTTTTGATTTTTATTCTCGTATGGATGTACAGAAATGTATTAGTAGAAGAAGAGGAGGAGGAGGAGGAGATTGGATTTATACCCCGCCCTTCACTCGGAGTCTCAAGAGTGTCTTACAATCTCCTTTCCCCTCCCCTTCCCACAACAGACACCCTGTGAGGTAGGTGGGGCTGAGAGAGCTCTCTCGAGAACTGCCCTTGAGAGAACAGCTCTGAAAGAACTCTGGCTTACCCAAGGTCATCCAGCAGCTGCGAGTGGAGGAGCAGGGGAATCAAACCCGGTTCTCCCAGATTAGCGTCCACGCACTTAACCACTGCGCCAAACTAGTATTAATATTGGTCTATATTAACCACTATACCAAAGTAGTATTAATACTGATCTATTTTTTGAAAATCTATAAAAGAGTGATATTCCCTTCGTGAATATATCATGGTTGCCGTTGGCTATATTTTACCCACCTGGAAGTTGGCAGTACTTCTCAGAACGGCTCAGGGGGGTTCTATGAACAGAATTCTTGTCTTGCGCATTTTACTCATGGGAACCTAGGGATGCCAGCTCTGGGGTGGGCAATACCTGGAGATTTTGGGGACAGGGCCTGGGGATGGCGTGGTTTGGGGAAAGGAGGGTCCTCAGCACAGCCAGTTTGGTGTAGTGGTTAAGAGCAGCAGACTCTAATCCGGGAGAACCAGGTTTGATTCCCCACTCCTCCACATGACCCACCTTGGGTCAATCACAAGTTCTCTCAGAACTGTTCTCTCAAGAGAAGAAGAAGAAGAAGAAGAAGAAGAGAAGAGATTGGATTTATACCCTGCCCTTCACTCAGAGTCTCAGAGCGGCTTACAGTCTCCTTTCCCTTCCCCTCCCCACAACAGACACCCTGTGAGGTAGGCGAGGCTGAGAGAGCTCTGACAGAAACTGCTCTTTTTCAGGAACAGCTGTGCCAGAGCTTGTGACTGACCCAAGGTCACATCAGCAGGTGCAAGTGGAGGAGTGGGGAATCAAACCCGGTTCTCCCAGATTAGAGTCCGCGCACTTAACCACTACATCAAACTGGCAGTCCTCTAAAGAGCTCTCTCAGCCCCACCTACCTCATAAGGTGTCTTTTGGGGGGAGAGGAAGGGAAGGAGATTGTAAGCTGCTCTAAGACTCTGAGTGAAGGACGGAGTATGCATCCAACTCTTCTTCTTCCTCAGCAGGGTATAATACCAGAGAGTCCACCCTCAAAAGCAGCTGTATTCGCCAGAAGAGAAGAAGAAAAGGAGAAGAGATTGGATTTATACCCCGTACTTCACTACCCGAAGGAGTCTCAGAGCGGACTACAATCCCTTCCCCTTCCCCTCTCCCCAACAGACACCTTGTGAGGTAGGTGGGACTGAGAGAGGACTTTCAAGAACTGCCCTTGAGAGAACAGCTCTAGAAAGAATTTATGACTGACCCGAGGTCACACCAGCAGCTGCATGTGAAGGAGTGGGGAGTCAGGGAAAATGATCTAGATCAGGGGTGTCAAACATGCGGCCAGGGGTCTGGATCAGCCCCCCCTCCCCGGAGGACTTTTATCAGGCCCACAGTGGAACTGGCCGTCTTCTGCTTCTTCTTCCAGTTCTGCTGCTGCTGCGCCATCATAAGTTTGCAGTTTACAGATACACACCTGGACAGCATACTCGAGATTGCAACAGCACAGACATTTTGATGCCATAAATCAGAGCAAGAGGTGTCAGTTATCAGACACTGCTAAATGAACAAAAGATTGCATGAGTGTTAATGTTTTAAGCATGTTTTTATTTTAAGTAAAAAAAAATCCAACACTTTGTGTTTGTGTCCTTTACAAAGTTTATATCTCCGCTACCTGGCATTACATTTTAATGACACACAGCGCCGGCTCACCCACTAGGCGAGCTAGGTGCTCGCCTAGGGCACCGGGCCGACAGGGGCGCCAAACTGCCCCCCGCCCCCCGTGAAGCCGGCACTCCGAGGGAAGGGGTGGGGGGTAACCCCCGCCCCTTCCCTGGCTTTCCTGGGCGCACCGCTGCTGCAGCGCCCTCAAGAAAGCTCGGGCCGGGGCTGGGAGGGAAGGGGTGGGAGTTAGAATGCCCGCCCCTTCCCTGGCTTTCCTGGGCGCGCCGCAGCTCCACCCCCCTCCCCGGTCTCCAGGCCCCACTGGGAGGTTGGCATCCCCGGTGGGGTGGGCGCCCCAAGTAGTCTTGCCTAGGGTGCCCAGACACCGGGGGCCAGCCCTGATGACACACATGGCCCAGGCCAGCAACATAAGAACATAAGAGAAGCCAGCAAGGTCTCGTTAAGAACATAAGAACATAAGAGAAGCCAATGTTGAATCAGGCCAATGGCCCATCTAGTCCAACACTCTGTCACACAGCGGCCAAAAATATCAGGCGCCATCAGGAGGTCCAGCAGTGGGGCCAGGACACCAGAAGCCCTCCCACTGCTGCCCCCCCCGCACCAAGAATAGAGTGCATCACCTGCCCCAGACTGAGAATTCCCACCTATACCCTGTGGCTAATAGCCACTGATGGACTTCTGATGGATGTCAGATCTGTCCCTCATAACAAATGAGTTTGACACCCCTGGTCTAGGTTGTCTGGAACGCGACTGTAATAGGGGGAGATCTCCAGGTGCCACCTGGAGCTTGGGAACCCTATGGGAACCCCAGTCTTTCCCAGATGCACGTGCGTGGCTTTGTTTGTGGAGTGTTCTACACTGCTTGCCCTGACACTTGGAAACTGGAGTTCCCGTCCGGGGGCAGGCGCGACATTGCCCGGGCAACTGTGCCACGGTGTGGGTATGTCCGATGCCACGACAAGGAGGCAAGCTCCAGCACAGGGGTTGCTGATACCGGTGGAAAAACCTCAGCCCGTGGCACAATGCCAGGCCAGCACCCTGATAAGCCGCCAGGACAAGTTCAGGCTGCCTGTACCGAACGGCAGCTTCCGTCTTTCTCCTGGGGCTGAACTGGGTCACAGGTGAGGCCGTTTATTTCCGGGATCGCCCCATCTCAGGTGACCCTCCGCTGGCCGCAAGGTTAATGTCACATGGGAGGATGACTCAGCCCCATCTCCGGATCACAGGGCGAGAAAGGTACGGCTCGGCTCCTGTGAGTCACCGGAGAAAGGTCGCCGCATTGAAACCGGCCTGACATATGATCACGTTCAGGAGGGCTGACTCACCCAGGTGAAGAATGCAGGGAAGCAGCGGCTGTGAAATCTCACCGCCGTTTAACTGGGTACCAGTCGAAGCGCTGGAAGGATGCGGAGATCGAAATACCCTGAAAGATTTGGATGGGTTGGCTGAAGTTACGGAAGGAGATCAATAGGAGAGCCAAGTCGGAGGAAGCCTTTGTTCTGAGTGGAGACAACTGAGGCAGAAAATGCCAGATCACACCCACTCTCTTTTATGGGAAAAACAGAAGGGCCACCTGCAATAACTGAACATGAGAACATAAGAGAAGCCACACAGTGGCCAAAAATACCAGGTGCCCTCAGGAGGTCCAGCACTGGGGCCAGGACATTAGAAGTCCTCCCAGTGTTGCCCCCCCCAAGCACCAAGAATACAGAACCTCACTTGCCCCAGAGTCCCTATCTATACCCTGTGGCTAATAGCCACTGATGGACTTCTGCTCCATATGCTTATCTAATTCCCTCTTGAAGCTGTCCATGCTTGTAGCTGCCACCACCTCCTGTGGCAGTGAATTCCATATGTTAATCACTCTTTGGGTGAAGAAGGATTTCCTTTTATCTGTTCTAACCCGACCGCTAAGCAATTTCATGGAGTGCCCACAAATTCTTGTATTGTGAGAAAGGGAGAAAAGTACCTCTTTCTCCACCGGCTCTATCCCA
Source organism: Gekko gecko (assembly GCA_029375565.1). NCBI lineage: Eukaryota > Metazoa > Chordata > Lepidosauria > Squamata > Gekkonidae > Gekko > Gekko gecko. The sequence goes on from JAPDNY010000005.1 coordinate 22,890,390, forward strand.
CGCATAATCTTATAAACCTCGATCATGTCACCCCTCAGCCGTCGTTTCTCCAAGCTAAAGAGCCCCAAGCGTTTTAACCTCTCTTCAGAGGGAAAGTGTTCCAACCCTTTTATCATTCTAGTTGCCCTTCTCTGCACTTTTTCCAATGCTATAATATCCTTTTTGAAGTGTGGTGACTAGAACTGTACACAGTACTCCAGATGAGGTCGCACCATTGATTTATACAGGGGCATTATGATACTGGCTGATTTGTTTTCAGTTCCCTTCCTAATAATCGCCAGCATAGCACTAGCCTTTTTTATTGCAGTCGCACACTGTCTCAACAAACTGGCAGACTGCTGTCCTTTATTCTCATCCCCAAGGGCAGGCTGTTCATTTTTATCCTACCCTTCTTCCAAGCTAGCTCTAAGGAACGCTGGGAACTCTATGGTAAAAATCATAGAGTCTCCTGCGATTCCTAGAGCTGCCACCGTTGCTTCTGGGTTTTCCTGGAAGTGATATCATTGCAATGCTGGTGAGTTTTTTTAAATTTTGCCCTCCTGCTAATCTGTAGTGGGCATAGGGAAATTTGTTCCTTCCAAGATTTGTCAGACCTAACGGGTCTGTCAGCTAGTTTTGTTTGACTGAGTATTCAAGGCAGCCATTGTGAGTTTACAATGTCGAACGCCGCTTTGAGGATCTGTGTGGTAAAAAGAAAAGAAAATAACAGGGTGTAAATAACCCAATAGATATCCAAATAAATATGAATCGTCTTCATCAGAGGTGGCACGAATTAGTGAAACTGATGGTTGACCTATCTAGGAAATGAACTCTATGGGTGAAAAGGGCAACGTCAATTGCCGGCCTGGATTCCACCGCTGGAGTCCACCTCCTAATGACTGATGCAAGAAGCGTACGAAATAGGCAGGCAGCTGCCGTGACTCCAACCGGGACATGTCAGGACAGGGAATTCCCTTTCCTTTCTGTCGGATGCCTCCTGCTCAGTTCCCACACGTTGCTATTAATAGATAAGCAGGACGTCTCTCTCTCCTCTCCTGCTCTCAGTTGCAGCGGCGCCGATGACCTGTATTACAGTCTGGGCCACTTTCCCAAATTTTAGAGATTGCTGGGGAAAAGATCAATAACCTCAGATATGCAGACGATACCACTCTGATGGCAGAATGTGAAGAGCCTCTTGCTCAGGGTGAAAGAGGAGAGCGCAAAAGTGGGCTTGAAGCTCAACATCAAAAAAACTAAGATCATGGCATCTGGCCCCATCACTCCTTGGCAAATAGAAGGGGAAGTCATAGAAGTAGTGACAGACTTCACGTTCCTAGGATCCCAGATCACGGCAGATGGTGACTGCAGCCATGAAATTAAAAGACGCCTGCTCCTTGGGAGGAAAGCGATGGCAAACCTAAACAGCATGATAAAAAGCAGAGACATCACCCTGCCAACAGAAGTCCGCATGGTCAAAGCAATGGTATTCCCCGTAGTAATGTATGGCTGCGAGAGTTGGACTATAAGGAAGGCCGAGCGCCGAAGAATAGATTCTTTTGAACTGTGGTGCTGGAGAAGACTCTTGAGAGTCCCTTGGACTGCAAGGAGATCAAATCAGTCAATCCTAAACGAAATCAACCCTGACTGTTCCCTGGAAGGCCAGATCCTGAAGTTGAAGCTCAAATACTTTGGCCACCCAATGAGAAGGGAGCCCTCACTGGAGAAGACCCTGATGCTGGGAAAGATTGAAGGTCAAAGAAGAAGGGGACGGCAAAGGATGAGATGGTTAGAAGGTGTCATCGATGCAACAAACATGAAATTGAGCAAACTTCAGCGGATAGCGGAAGACAGGAGGGCCTGGCGTAATCTGGTCCATGGGGTCGCGAAGAGTCGGACTCGACTGTGCGACTGAACAACAACAACATGTTTCTGTAGAGCTATAGCAGGAAGAAGAAGAAGAAGAAGAAGAAGAAGAAGAAGAAGAAGAAGAAGAAGAAGAAGAAGAAGAAGAAGAAGAAGAAGAAGAAGAAGAAGAAGAAGAAGAAGAAGAAGAAGAAGAAGAAGAAGAAGAGGAGGAGGAGGAGGAGGAGGAGGAGGAGGAGGAGGAGGAGGAGGAGGAGGAGGAGGAGATTAAATTTATACCCCACCCTTCACTCGGAGACTCAGAGCGGCTTACAAACTCCTTTCCCTCCCCCTCCCCACAACAGACACCCTGTGATGCAGGCGGGGCTGAGAGAGCTCTTTCCAGAACTGTCCTTGAGAGAACAGCTCTGAAAGAACTATGGATTGCCCAAGGTCATCCAGCAGCTGCAAGTGGAGGAGTGGGGCATCAAGCCCGGTTCTCCCAGATTAGAGTCCGCGCACTTTACCACTACACCAAACTGGTGTAGGGGGAGGAGGAGGAGGAAATTAAATTTATACTCCACCCTTCACTACCCAAAGGAGTCTCAGAGCGGCTGACAAACTCCTTTTCCCTTCCCCTCCCCACAACAGACAACCTGTGAGGTAGGCAGGGCTGAGAGAGCTCTGAGAGAAACTGCTCTTGAGAGAACAGCTCTGACAGAACTATGGCTTGCCCAAGGTCATCCAGCAGCTGCAAATGGAGGAGTGGGGCATCAAACCCTGTTCTCCCAGGTTAGAGTCCGCGCACTTAACCACTACACCAAAACGCTGTTATGATTGATCTCCGGAGCACCAAGATGAGTTCCCCTGGAGAAAATGGCTGCTTTGGGGGTGGGCGTTCTACCCTGCTGAGTTCCCTCCCCACCCCAAACCCTGCCCTCCCTTGGTTCCACACACACACCCAAATCTCAAGGTATTGCCCAACCCAGAGCTGGCAACCGGACTCCCAGGGGTTTTGACTCATTCCCACCCATCAGCATTAGGGGAAATGAAGGCCATATAGCCCACCCCATTATTCCCTGGACTGGCAGCATACGGTGCTGCCTGCATTAGGTGGCCAAGCTCCAAGTGGCTCCTTTAGTTCTCCTGGCATAACAACTGATCTCCAGAAAATGACAGCTTCATTTGGACTCTGTGGCATTACATCCTTGCTGAGTGCCTTCCCTTATCTGAACCCTGCCTTCCCCAGCCTTGTCCCTAGGCTTGCCAGCTCTAGGTTGGGAAATACCTGGAGATCTGGGGGAGACCCTGAAGAGGGCGGGGTTTGGGGAAGGAAGGGGAGGGGCCTCAGTGGGTTAGAATGCCACAGAGTCCACCCTCCAAAGCCGCCATTTTCTCCAGGGGAACTGATCCCTGACACCTGGAGATCAGTTGTAATTCTAGAGGATCTCCGGGCCCCACCTGGAAGTTGGCAAGCCAGCTTCGGCTGGGGGGAAATGGGGTAATAAATGAAATAAAAAATAAAACCTACTTGGCCTCCAGATCTCCAGGTGTTTCCCAACCCCAGAGCTGGTAAACCATAAGGTCTCCAAGTGAGTTCATTCATTCATTCATTCATTCATTAGCTGTTGTAGATTTCCCAGGTTGTCTGGCCCTGGTCTTGGCATTGTAGGACCTGACGTTTCACCAGTAGCTGTGACTGGCATCCTCAGAGGTATAACACAGAAATAAGGAGTACTCTCTGTGTCAAGGTGAGAAGAAAAATGATAGGCAGGTAATTTATATCTACTCAGGAAGTTGGGGTAGCACTGAGTCATTATCATGTAGGAGTTCCCTAGGCTGTGAAACATGCTAATGGAGGAGGTTTCCTGAGGAGGTTCTTTTGTATGTGGATTGGCTGTTTCCTGAGGAGTTTTCCTTTGCATATGGATTGTTTCCTGAGGAGGTTTCCTGTTTCCTGAGGAGGTTCTTTTGCATGTGGAATGGCTGTTGAAATTCTAATCTTATCTGTAGTGCTATGGTCATGATAATGACATCATGACCATGACTCATGATAATGACTCGGCCCTACCCCAGCTTCCTGAGTAGATATAAATTACCTGCCTATCATTTTTCTTCTCCCCTTGACACAGAGAGCACTCCATCTTTCTGCATTATACCTCTGAGGATGCCAGTCACAGCTACTGGCAAAACAGCAGGTCCTACAGTGCCAAGACCACGGCCACACAGCCCGGAAAATCTACAGCAGCTAATGAACTCTGGCTGTGAAAGCCTTCGACAACACATTCATTCAATTTTAGAATGAGTTTAGAAACAGGTCGCCAACGCAAGCCGCGAACAACACGATTGTCCCATTGTTTCCGTCACCTCGTCTCACGATTGTGTAAGCAACTGTAGTATGTTCTGAAGGGGGCGGGGGAGGTTAGGAATTGTGTCTCTGTGTTATGAAAGTGTGCTGTGGGGAACAGAACAATAGCCGGCCACGTTCCCTTGCGTGGTTACGAAATGCCTCCTAGCAGTCTCTCATTGTTCCGACTGCTGCGTTTCCAGTTAAAGAAGAATACGTTTCACCATCATGCGTAAGTCTGCGTGCAGACGGGGATATCCTGAATAAGCAGATTTCTCCCTTCGTCCAAGAGACCGGTGGCGTGGCTTTAGACGAGGCGCGTGATCTAATGGATTGGCGTAAAGTCAAGCTCTGTAGGGTTGCCAGCCTCCAGGTGGGGCCTTGGGATCTCCCAAAATTACAACTGACCTGCAATGCAATGTGGCTGTGAAGAAAGCTAATGCAATTTTAGGATACATTAACAGAAGCCTCGTGTCCAGATCACGGGAGGTGGTCGTTCCGCTCAATTCTGCTATGGTCAGGCCTCACCTGGAGTCCTGTGTCCAGTTTTGGGCACCACACTTTAGGAAGGATGTTGACAAGCTCGAGCGTGTCCAGAAGAGGGCGACCAGGATGGTGAGAGGGTTGGAATCCAAGTCTTATGAAGAAAGGCTGAAAGAGTTGGGTCTGTTTAGCCTGGGAAAGAGAAGGCTTCGAGGGGACATGATGGCAGTCTTCAAGTATTTGAAGGGCTGTCATGTAAAAGATGGAGCAGATCTATTCTTTCTTGCTCCGGATTGCCAGACTAGATCGAATGGGTGGAAATTACAAGGGAGTCGTTACCGGCTAGATATCAGGAGAAACTTCCTGACTGTAAGAGTGGTTGAGCAGTGGAACAGACTGCCTCAGGAGGTGGTGGATGCTCCTTCGCTGGACGTTTTCAAGCGGTGGCTGGACTACCATCTTTCGGGTATGTTGTAGGTATTTGTCAGGCTAACTTTTGGCTATGCTCCTGCAGAGTGCAGGGGGTTGGACTAGATGACCTGCAAGGTCCTTTCCAACTCTAAGATTCTATGATTCTATGACCTGCAGACGACACAGTGCAGTCCCCCCTAGAGAAAATGGCCACTTTGAAGGCTAGGTTCTATGGCAATAAATACCCTGCGGAGGTCCCGCCCTCCCCAAGCTCCACCCCCCCCCCCAAATCTCCAGGAGTGGCTGTGGATCAGTGGTAGAATATCTGCTTGGCAGGTTCAATCCTTGGCATCTCCAATTACAGGATCTTGCTGGCTGTAAGGGATGGGAAAGACTGAGGCCCCGGAGAGCCGCTGCCAGTTGAATATTGACTTTGGTGGTCCAAGAGTCTGATTCAGTGTAAGACCGGCACATGTGTTCTCCAAACCCTAAAATTTATTTATGTGTTTTATTTATTATATTCGATTTATCGGCCACCCTCCCCTGTGAGCAAGGCTCTGGGCGGCCTACATCAGAAATAAATACAATATAATCGAGTTAAAACAACATTGAAATACTTAACAACAGGGCTATTTGGGGGCAGGAACGCACAGGAACAGAGTTCTGGCTGGCTCCCGAGTTGGCCACACCCAGCAGGAACTCATTAGCATACCAAGCCACACCCAACAGCAGAAACTCATTAGGATTGGCTACATTAGGGCTGTGTGGTCTAACATGCAAAGGAGTTCCTGCTACAAAAAAAGCCCTGGGGTTTTGACAACAAACAAGGTGAACAGAATAAGAAGCAAACGGTGGGTGTGGCTGGACGACCACACTTCTGGTAACACGTGGGTGTGGCCTAATAGGCTAATGAGCTATGCTGTCAGGGGTGTGGCCTAATAGGCTAATGAGTTTCTGCTGATGGGTGTGGCCTATTATGCTGATGAGTTCTTGCCGGGCTTTTTCTACCAAGAAAGCCCTGCTTAACAACAGTCAGAAAAGCAACACGAACTCCAAGATGATGGTAATTTCCACTCTATGATCAGAAGATTCCTAGCGGGGAGGATCTCCCAGTGGGATCCTGACCACCCCTTGTGGCCACGACCGCTTGGTTAGTGGCCATCGTCAGTACGTGCAGCCGTACAGTGAGCGAAGAGCCCCTTTCCTTTTGCCAGCCTTTTCTTACTGATTTCATTCAAAGCCCGCCCTTCTCCCCAGCAGGGACCCAAAGCGGCTCACATCGTTCTCCTCCCATCCATTTTATCCTCACAACAACCCTCTGAGGTAAGTTAGGCTGAGAACATGGGACTGGCCCAAGGTCACAGAATCACAGGAGCATGGAGCTGGAAGGGACCTCCCGGGTCATCTGGTCCAACCCCCTACGTAATTCAGGAAATTCACAAATACCTCCAGGCGTCATTTCGTAGAAAAAGAGGTGCCTGCCAAGATCAGTATTGCCTGCTCAGGCTGGCAGCCACTCTCTTGGGTCTCAGGCAGAGGTCTTCCTCATCACCTACTGCCTGGTCCTTTTAACTGGAGATGCCCAGGACTGAACCTTCTGTGTGCCAAGTAGGTGCTCTACCACTGAGCCATGGCCGTCTCCCTTGACGGAACTCACATATGTAGAATCATAGCATCATAGAGCTGGAAGGGACCTCCAGGGTCATCTAGTCCAACCCCCTGCACAATGCAGGAAATACACAAATACCTCCCCCACACACACCCAGTGACCCCTGTTCCACACCCAGAAGATGACAAAAAAAAGCCCTCCAGGATCTCCAGCCAAACTGGCCTGGAGAAGAATTGCTTCCTGACCCCCAAAGTGGCGATTGGCATTTCCCTGGGCATGTAAGAAAGGGCCACGAGAACCAAGCACACATAAGAACATAAGAGAAGCCAGTGTTGAATCAGGCCAATGGCCCATCTAGTCCAACACTCTGTCACACAGCGGCCAAAATATACCAGGTGCCATCAGGAGGTCCAGCAGTGGGGCCAGGACACTAGAAGCCTTCCCACTGCTGCCCCCTCCAGCACCAAGAATAGAGAGCATCACCTGCCCCAGACTGAGAGTTCCCATCTATACCCTGTGGCTAATAGCCACTGATGGACTTCTGCTCCAGATGTTTATCTAATTCCCTCTTGAAGCTGTCCATGCTTGCAGCTGCCACCACCTCCTGTGGCAGTGAATTCCATATGTTAATCACTCTTTGGGTGAAGAAGGACTTCCTTTTATCTGTTCTAACCTGACTGCTCAGCAATTTCATGGAGTGATGCAACCAATGTTCCAAGTGGCAGAGTCTTGGGAGCAGAAATTCTACTTTGTGAGCTACTGACATTAAAGTTGTGAGCGAGCGGTTTGGCTACTGCATAAACTAGTTTGCTCTGGGGCCCTCCTTCCTGAGCGAAGACGAAAAATGTGTGAGCTGGAGGCTAAAAAACTGTGAGCTAGCTCACACTAACTCAGCTTAGAGGGAACACTGGATGCAACCCTCCCTGCCTTCCCTCTCATGATCTGCCTAAGTTCACAGAATCAGCATTTCCGTCAGACGGCCATCCAGCTTCTGTTTGAAAACCTCCAAAGAAGGAGAGACCACCACCTCCCGAGGAAGCCTGTTCCACTGAGGAACCGCTCTGACAGTCAGGAAGTTCTTCCTACTGTTTAGCCGAAAACTCTTCTGATTTAATTCCAACCTGTTGGTTCTGGTCCGACCTTCTGGGGCAGTAGTTGCCTTATATTGCATCAGATCCTTGGTCCAACAAACTCGGTATAATCTACTCAGACGGGCAGTGGCTCTCCAGGTTCAGGGTACGAAGAGTCAAAGCTAATTTACAGTTGTCAGCCCGGAAGGATAACTCATGACTCAATGGCTTTATGCCCAGAATAAATCCCAGGATAAGTGGAACAGAGTTTGCAATAATTATTCTTGGGGACTCTCACAAGTGTCTGACACACCTTTAGAGAAAGCAAATTAGCTGGTTTAATGAAGTCACGGGAGGCGCAGATATTTGTGTCTAGATAAGATCGCCGCACCCTGAACACCACAAATCTCTGAGAATCTGGGTGGCGGACAGACTCTCTTATCTTTTCTGCACAGGCTGGGTCAGAATTTTAGAAAGCGCCTTTCATCCTTAAATGCAGGAGAGGCAGAGAAAGAGTGATAGATTGCTTTTTTTGTTTGTTTAGAATCCCATTTGCATGCGCTAGTGTTTTCTGTATTGTGATTCTGGATTATTCAATCTGTTTAAGGATAATTAGACTGGGTTTGAACCAAGTTTTTTAAAGATTATAATTGTATTCTGGACTGTTTAATCGGTTCAAGGATAATTAGACTTGTGTTTGAACCAAGTTTTTTAAAGATTATAATTGTATTCTGGATTGTTTAATCGGTTCAAGGATAATTAGACTGCGTTTGAACCAAGTTTTTTAAAGACAGCGTCGAGTGATCCTTGGCTGAGATACAGGGTTTTCACCAAGAGGCGGAGTAAATAAACTTCTGACCTCTCTGCAGTCAGAATATTGGTAATTGTTGTGGGAGTGGAACATGCTGTGAAGTCCAGGGCCGGCTCACTCACTAGGCAAACTAGGCGTTCACCTAGAGCGCGCCGGCCCTTAGGGCGCCAAAAGCCCTGCCAAACCTCCCCGCCCCTTCCCTGGCTTGCCGGTGCACCCCACAGCTGTGGGACGCGCAGGCAAGCTGGCGCTCAGATGGAAGGGACGGGGGTTTAAACCCCCGCCTCTTCCCTGGCTTGCTGGCGCGCCCCAGCGATGGGCAAGAGGGGGAAGGAGGAGGAGGAGTGGAGCCCTCCCTCGCCCTGGGGAGCCCCGATGGTGGAGAGGCGGGGGGTTGGCAACCCCGTAATTGGGCATATGCCAGGGGAGGCGCCAGAAGGTAGCCCCACTTAGGGTGCAAAAAAATCTCGGGCCGGCCCTGGTGAAGTCAAAACTGATTTATGTCAACCCCGGGGTTTTCAAGTGATAGACAAAAAGAGGTGGTTTACCATTTCTTGCCTCTGCGTAGCAACCCTGGACTTCCTTGGTGGTCTCCCATCCAAGTACTCACCAGGCAGGCCCGTAGCCAGGATTTTTTTTTTAAGTTGGGGGGCATTCAAATTTCTTAGGGGGTGCTGGCTAATCAAATTAAAGGAATACCCAGCTCCTTCCCTGCACCTGCCACCACTCAGGAGCTCTGGGCTGGATGGGAAGTCGTGGGGCCTTGCCAGTAAGTCAGGGGACCTAGCCCCGAGATGCCCCATTGTAGCTACGGGCCTGTCACCAGGGCCAGCCCTGCTTAGCTTCTGTGATCTTGGGAGACGGAACTAGTCTGGGCCATCCAGGTCAAGATAGGCAGTTGTCATGACCCCAGCGGGTTGCCACCTTCAGCTGCCACCACTCTGGACTTAGGGTCCCTTGGGAATGCCCAGAGTACCCGTTCAAGCCCACTAAAATTGCCCCTTTTTAAGCCGAAAAACATAGGCGTGAATGACCAGGCAGAGGACATTAAACAAATGGTTTATTAATACCGTAATGGGGCAAGGAAAACAGGTCCAGGCGCTTTAAAATATATAACAGTGTCTAAAGGCAAAATAATGTGATGCAACTCCATATTTCTCTCTAACTGGGTTACTATGCCAAGGCTCCCAGCCCTTTTATTCCAGGCCTGTGCCTGTACTCACTCTGTCCCAAGTGAGGGATCTTTCTCTCACTTGGAGAACTGTCCCCTCATTTTAACTCTGTGAGAGGGAAGACCGCAGAGGAGACAAGAACACAGTTACACAGTTCAGAAAGCTTAAGTGACATCTCCTCACACAATCCCTGGACACCCATTGGTTACAACCATCACTAAGCATTATGGGGATTGGAGGCTGTCTGCTTTCCACTCCCACACAGGTCTCTAGAGGCCTAGGCCTCTAGGCCTGGTCTCCCAGTCCCACACAGATCATGACAGCAGTAGAGACCCTACACTCATGGAGGATACATTGGCCATTGGTGGCGGAAAGCGCCGTCAAGTCACAGCTGACATGTGGTAACCCTGCAGGGTTTTCAAGGCAAGACATGAACAGAGGTGGTTTGCCATGGCCTGCCTCTGCACAGCAACCTTTGGACTTCCTCGGTGGTCTCCCATCCAAGTACTAACCAGGTCCAACGCTCCTTAGCTTTCAAGATCTGACAAGATCAGGCTGGCCAATGGACGAGATGAATCATTCATTGCACAGCCTTGCGGTTTTGTGGTTAATGCTTTAAAGCAAAAGAGACGTTTCTTTTCCACGTGCCTGCTCTGTAACGGACCTGGGTCTCCCAGATGCTAACCAAACACTCTAAGGAACCTCCCTCAGTCAGTGTCTCTCAGCCTCGCCTACCTCACAGGGTCGCTGTGAGAACTAAATAGGGAGCGGAGAGCCAGGTACAGTGCCCTGAGCTCCTTGGAGGATAAGTGAAATAAAAAAGTATGAGAGAACTAGAGAGTTAGTGTGGTGTAGTGGTGAAAGTGTCAGACTAGGATCTGTTAGGCCCCAGTTCGAATCCCCCCTAGTGCAGTGGAAGCCCATGTGTGCAATGGAACTTGCAATGGAAGCTAAAACGAGGCTAGCCAGCTCCCAGGTCCGGGCAGAGGAAAACCCACCCCTAAAGAAGATGAGGAAGAGTTTGGACCCCTCCCTTCACTACCCAAAGGTGTCTCAGAGCGGCTTACAAACTCCTTTCCCTTCCCTTCCCCACAACAGACACCCTGTGAGGTCGGCGGGGCTGAGAGAGCTCTTGACAGAAACGGCTCTTTTTTTCAAGGCGACAGGGACATTGTATGGGGACGCTCTGGTATTTGGGCAAACTCTATGGTTTGAGGGCGAAAAAACCATAGAGTTTCGCCCAAATACCAGCGCATCTCCACCTACACACCCAGAACACCCTCTAAATCCCCCTGCCGGAGTGACAAGGGGACCTGGCAACCTTAGCTAAAACCCCTTCCCTCTGCACCAGGGTCTTATTCTGACCTGGGATCTCACATGCCTGCAGTTTCAAAAGGAAAAAATGCTTGGGAGCTCTACACATGGACCTCCCAGTGTCCTGTCTGCTGAGTGTCAGTCAGACAGTCAGTCAGACAGTCAGTCAGACATACACTCTCAGCCTAACTTACCTCACAAAGTTGTTACCTCCCCTGATATACCTGTGTTAAGGTTGTTTGGAGGGAGCTGGCAGCCAGAAAGGCAGTGAGACCAGGGTCCCACACCTCACATTGGTCTGTCACAGGCAGGCAACATGGAGCCAGAGAAGACTCCATTTTGAACGAGCCTGACAGGCTCAGGGAGGAACCGAGGCAAACAGGAGTACTGGGAACAAGCACGTGTATAACGGGATCTCATGACTGATACAATCGACAGAGATAGCCAGCCTAGATATACTAATCCCCATCTTCCCTGACCCTAGCGTCACCTTAGTAAACTGCACTGTCTCTTCTAAGCCAGTTTGGTGTAGTGGTTAAGTGCGTGGACTCTAATCTGAGAGAACCGGGCTTGATTCCCCCACGCCTCCACTCGCAGCTGCTGGATGACCTTGGGCAAGCCATAGTTCTGTCAGAGCTGTTCTCTCAAGGGCAGTCCTCGAAAGAGCTTTCTCAGCCCTGGCTACCTCACAGGGTGTCTGTTGTGGGAAGGGGAGGGGAAAGGAGTTTGTAAGCCGCTCTGAGACTTCGAGAGAAGGGTGGGGTATAAATCCAATCTCCTCCTCCTCCTCCTCCTCCTCCTCCTCCTCCTCCTCCTCCTCCTCCTCCTCCTCCTCCTCTTCTTCTTCTTCTTCTTCTTCTTCTTCTTCTTCTTCTCCTTCTCCTTCTCCTTCTCCTTCTCCTTCTCCTTCTCCTTCCTTCCTTCCTTCCTTCCTTCCTTCCTTCCTTCCTTCCTTCCTTCCCAACGTCTACCACCCTTTCCCTGACCAACATCGAGCCAATGTCAAGCAGAAAGACAAACAACAGTGAAACCAGGCATTCTGTACTACTCAATTTTAATCCGGCTACTCATTACACCCCCGGCCAAGCCCACCCCTGGGTCTCCAAACCACATTCAAACTGGCATTCTGCGCCTTAATTTTTGTACAGCTCTTGGGCAGCCATAAGGGTGTACCCTCGGCCTCTGCCTGAGCCTTTGACATGAGCCACTGGTCGGCCATGTCCTTCTTCTCCCACAAGAATTCCGGACCCTGGGATCAGGTGAATATCACCCTATCTAAAATCTACCCCCTTCTGGTCCCTATCGATCACCTCTCTGTTTCCTAGCTCTGTGTGTGTGTTGATCTGTTGTTATTATTTTTGCATGAGTGAGTAGTGCGAACTCTGCGTTTATCCACAATAAAACTCCATTTATTGAGTCAGAGGTCTCTTCCTTCCCCTGGTTTCCCTCACAATTTGACCCTCGTGTTCACAGAGTATAAAGAGGCCTTGTACACGTGTGCTGCCACAGGCAATCCATATAAAGAGAATAGTTGTGAAGGTAAAAGGGGGGAGAGGAGACTGCTGTAAGCCACCTTGGGTCCCTGCTGAGGAGAAAGGTAGATTATAAATAAAAAATAAGGAACTAGTTTCTAACCAGTACACTACACTGCCTCTCTGAGCTAAATTTGGTGGCAGTGGTTAAGTGTGCAGACTCTAATCTGGGAGAACTGGGTTTGATTCCACACTCCTGCACTTGCACCTGCTCAGTGACCTTGGGCAAGCCATAGTTCTGGCACAGCCGTTCTTGGAAAAGAGCCATTTCTGTCAGAGCTCTCTCAGCCCCATCTACCTCACAGGCAATGTTCCCTCTACACTGTGGAGTCTTGTAAGCAAAAATTCTACTCTGTGAGCTCCTGGTATTAAAATTGCGAGTGAGTGATTGGGCTGCTGCATAAATTAAGTTTGCTCTGGAGCCCTCCTTCCTGGGCTAAGGCAAAAATCTGTGAGCTGGAGGCTAAAAAACAGTGAGCTAGCTCACACTAACTCAGCTTAGAGGGAACACTGCTCACAGAGTGTCTGTTGGGAGGGGAAGGGAAAGGAGTTTATAAACCGCTCTGAGACTCCTTTGGTAGTGAAGGGCGGGGTATAAATCTAATCTCTTCTCTAAGATTTTAGTCCTTTGTCTGAGGAAGCCAAGAAGGAGGTCAGACATCACGTCGCATGAAATCATGTGAAACGGCTTTATCCTGAGTCACACCCTTGGTCTAACAAGGTCAGTTTTGTCTACTCTGACCGGCAGCCGCTCTTCGAAGTCCAGGCAGATGTCTTTCGCCCCACCTACTATCTTTTGACTGGAGATAATGGAGACTGAACCAAATCCCTGCATGCAAAGCAGATGTTCTGCCAGCCACGTCCTGGGCCAACTCTGTTCAGAGCCACCTTCAAAAAGACAAGCCAGAATGAGGAACAGTTTTTAAAATTAGTTGCTGTGGATTTTCCGGGTTGTGTGGCTGTGGTCTTGGCATTGTATTGCAATGCATATCAAGGTTTTCTGGGTTGTGTGGCCGTGGTCTTGGCATTGTATTGCAATGCATATCAAGGTTTCCCGGGCTGTGTGGCCGCGGTCTTGGCATTGTATTGCAATGCATATCAGGTTTCCGCGGTCTTGGCATTGTATTGCAATGCATATCAAGGTTTCCCGGGCTGTGTGGCCGTGGTCTTGGCATTGTATTGCAATGCATATCAAGGTTTCCCGGGTTGTGTGGCCGTGGTCTTGGCATTGTATTGCAATGCATATCAAGGTTTCCCGGGCTGTGTGGCCGTGGTCTTGGCATTGTATTGCAATGCATATCAAGGTTTCCCGGGCTGTGTGGCCGTGGTCTTGGCATTGTATTGCAATGCATATCAAGGTTTCCCGGGCTGTGTGGCCGTGGTCTTGGCATTGTATTGCAGTGTATATCAAGGTTTCCGGGCTGTGTGGCCGTGGTCTTGGCATTGTATTGCAATGCATATCAAGGTTTCCCGGGCTGTGTGGCCGTGGTCTTGGCATTGTATTGCAATGCATATCAAGGTTTCCCGGGCTGTGTGGCCGTGGTCTTGGCATTGTATTGCAATGCATATCAAGGTTTCCCGGGTTGTGTGGCCGTGGTCTTGGCATTGTATTGCAATGCATATCAAGGTATTACAAGACAAAGCTGAAGCTGAACAATTTCTGATACAAATACTGTATAAGGAATTGGATTTGGGACAAAATCTTCTTTTTGCTTAATTGTGAGATGCATAATGGATTTTTCCTCAACCTTTTCTATATTAAAAGTTATAGTTAAAAGCTGTTCCTGTTGGCAGCAGAGGAGAGGACTTGCAAGAATGGGTTTAAATTAAGGGCAGGAAGGTACCAGCTGGATTTTAGGGGGAACTTTTTGACGGTCAAGAGTTGTGCAGCAGTGGAGTCGGCTGCCTGGGGAGGTGGTGAGCTCCCCCCTCACTGGCGGTCTTCAAGCAGCGGCTGGACAAACCCTTGTCAGGGACGCTCTAGGCTGATCCGGCATTGAGCAGGAGGGTTGGACTGGATGACCTCTATGGCCCCTTCCAGCTCTGTGACTCTATGATTCTATATTATAGATAGTAAGTAGAAATGCAGTATAGAACATGTAGCAATGATGAAATTAATAATATAGTTGTACAAGATCAATTATAAAATCTGAAATCTAAAATGTCTGAAGTAAGGATCGTCGTACCCTGTAGAAAATGTCCCAAAAAACTGTGGTGAAGGGTATGTTGGGGTGAAAAAAAATTCTTATTTCTTGTCCAATCTATACTCTGCAAGGTATTGTTGTCTGATTCACTCTGCAATGTATAACCTTTGATAGATACGGCTTGTTGTATAACCGCCCCCCCCCCGGTTTTCCCTTCTGTATCCCGTTTCTCTTGTTTTCTAAAATAACAAAAAGATTTCAAAAAGAAGAAAGAAGAGGAGCCAGAAATCCTCCGGCAGTCCAGCCGGCAAAGAGATCTTTGGCCCCTGAATACATGACATTTTGCAGGGACCTTAAGAAAGAGATGCAGGCTGGTGCTCTTCCCCCTCCCTTCGCTTCCCGGACACTTCTCTATCAGAGATGTCGTCAGCCCCTTTCCCAGTCTGCAGGGGGGGGGGATGTTTGTGGATGGGGAACGCCTATGTGTTCAAAGTCAGGTTTTGCATGCCAATCATTCCTCTGCAGTCTCAGAGATGAGTCAGAGACAGCTGATGTGCTTGGCGGCACCCGGGAGGGGGCAAAGAAAGGATTCCCCCCTCCCATCTCTGGCCTGCAAGAAGAAGGAGAAGGAGGAGGAGGAGGAGGAGAAGGAGAAGGAGAAGCCAATGTTGAATTTGGCCAATGGCCCATCCAGTCCAACACTCTGGGGAATTTCAGACAGATGATATAATCCGGAAGAGGAACGGTTCCCAAACAGTTTCTGGTCTGGCATTTCAGACAGAACCGTTTTAGAACCGGTTCCCTACCGGAATATATTTGTAATTTCACACAGAATCGCTTCTGTCCCGTTCAGGAAACGGGGCTGAAGCGTTTTACCTGTCAACCGCTTCCAAGTAGTCGTCAGTTTCTTCTCCCAGATCCGATACACTTTTTTCCCGCCTTTTTTCGCCCGCGCGGGCGATCTCCGGCTTTTTTTTTTTTTTTTGAACGTTCGCTTTAGAGCGCTATAGCTCAATAGCATCATAGCAACGCCATTGGAATGCCTGCAGTGTTGTTTTATAGCACTATAGTGCTATAGCGCTCTAAAGCGAACATTTTTTTAAAAAAAAGGCGCGGCGGGAAACAGCGGGAAAACAAAGTGGTGCAGTCTGAATTGCCAAGACCACTTCTGATTCGGCTCTTTTCCGGTCAGGGAAAGCCATGTGTGAAATGGCAGCCCTGTACCGGTTTACTTCAAGACGAATCAGAAATGGCTTCAATCCGGCAGAATCTCAGTAATGTGAAATTCCCATCTGTGTCACACAGTGGCCAAAAATACCAGGTGCCATCAGGAGGTCCAGCAGTGGGGCCAGGACACCAGAAGCCCTCCCACTGTTGCCCCCCCCAAGCACCAAGAATACAGAGCATCACTTGCCCCAGACTGAGAGTTTCATCTATAAGAACATAAGAGAAGCCAATGTTGGATCAGGCCAATGGCCCATCCAGTCCAACACTCTGTGTCACACAGTGGCCAAAAATACCAGGTGCTATCAGGAGGTCCAGCAGTGGGGCCAGAACTCCAGAAGCCCTCCCACTGTTGCCCCCCTCAAGCATCAAGAATACAGAGCATCACTTGCCTCAGACTGAGAGTTTCATCTATAAGAACATAAGAGAAGCCAATGTTGGATCAGGCCAATGGCTCATCCAGTCCAATACTCTGTGTCACACAGTGGCCAAAAATACCAGGTGCCATCAGGAGGTCCAGCAGTGGGGCCAGGACACTAGAAGCCCTCCCACTGTTGCCCCCCCAAGCACCAAGAATACAGAGCATCACTTGCGCTAGACATAAGAACATAAGAGAAGCCAATGTTGGATCAGGCCAATGGCTCATCCAGTCCAACACTCTGTGTCACACGGTGGCCCAAAATACCAGGTGCCACCAGGAGGTTCAGCAGTGGGGCCAAGACACTAGAAGCCCTCCCACTGTTGACCCCCCCCCAGCACCAAGTATACAGAGCATCACTTGCCCCAAAGTCCCTTTCTCTACCTTGTGGCTGATAGCCACTGATGGACCTCTGCTCCATACGTTTATCCAATTCCCTCTCGAAGCTGGCCATGCTTGTAGCCACCACATCACTCACAACTTTAATGCCAGTAGCTCACAGAGTAGAATTTTTGCTCACGGGACTCCACAGCTTAGAGGGAGCATTGGTCTCTGACCTCCATTTGTCCAAAAACTGTCTTTTCCCCCATAAGGCAATGAGATTTTAAAGAAAAAATAAATCCCAAGGCGTTCCAGTGGAGCGAGACCTGACTTTGGGACTGACGCTCAGCTCCCATGGGGCTCACCGGGGTTCTGTGGAAGCTGAAAAGAAGTAAACTTTGAACTTTGTTGGGTGTTGTGTACTAGAACATAAGAGAAGCCAATCTTGAATCAAGCCAATGGCCCATCTAGTCCAACACTCTGTGTCACACAGCGGCCACAATATACCAGGTGCCATCAGGAGGTCCCGCAGTGGGGCCAGGACACTAGAAGCCCTCCCACTGCTGCCCCCTCCAGCACCAAGAATAGAGTGCATCACCTGCCCCAGACTGAGAGTTCCCATCTATACCCTGTGGCTAATAGCCACTGATGGACTTCTGCTCCATATGTTTATCTAATTCCCTCTTGAAGCCGTCCATGCTTGTAGCTGCCACCACCTCCTGTGGCAGTGAATTCCATCTGTTAATCACTCTTTGGGTGAAGAAGGACTTCCTTTTATCTAAAGCTGCACATGCGGTCGGGCAGCTGCGTGGCCTGCTGGCCTAGTGTAGCTTGACTATCAGAGACAATAGAGACCTAGGCTCCTAAAACCAGCCAACCGGCAAGCAGGGATCCTACGGGAAAACCTGTAAGATCGTAACTCTTGTATATAGCCTATCACAGGTGTGGGTGTGTGAAATGGGTGTGTTTGTAAAGGGACATAAAAGCAGCCCGCGAGCTGCCTTATGTTTTGCTGAAATCACTAAGTAAAGGGTCTGAGCTGAACCCACTATACACGTCAGTCCCGGTACATTTCATTGGTCTTAAAGGGGCCACTGGTCTCAAACTTTGTCATTTCTTCAGAATGAGACCTTTTCAAAAACGTCATCTGTCTTATTACCCTAGAAGTTACTTGTTTACTGGTTTTACACCGGCATCGCATCACGCTGATTTTACACCACCGCCGTCACGTCTCACAGATCAGCTGCGCATCTTTCTTTGCTGATCTGTGAGAACCATGAAATGTGTCAGGCACTTCAGAAAGTCAGTCAAACACCAGGCTTCATGAAGAAGATAGCGTTTATTGAAAGCAGTTCTAAAGGCACATTAACATTTCTTTGTCAGGGATAACTCACACAAAAGAAGCATCTACAATTATACCCACCCGAGGTACCCCCCCCCCAATCTACCAATGGTCACTGAAGCCGCGCGCGGGAAGAGGTGCGAAAGTTGTAAAGCAGTAAATAACCAAACTGCCCCAAAGCTGTCTCATACAGAGAAAACAAGGGCTGTGAGACCAAGGACATTTGGTGAGATAACAGGCTGCCCAGGCTGTGAAAGTCTAGGTCTCCTAGGCTACCTGCACATCTCCCTACATTCCAATTGTGAAAAGTTGCAGACCATGCCTCCCTCCTACCCTTCCATCCATCTTATGGCAGGATTACCTGACAAAATGACCCGACCAATGTTCCCTCTACGCTGTGGAGCCTTGTGAGCAAAAATTCTACTTTGTGATCTACTGGTCTTAAAGTTAAGGTAAAGGTTCCCTTGCTCGAAAGCCAGTCGGTGCTCATCTCCGTTTCCAAGCCGAAGAGCCAGCACTGTCCGAAGACGTTTCCGTGGTCATGTGGCCGGCATGACTAAACACCAAGGCGCACGGAACGCTGTTACCTTCCCACCAAAGTGGTACCTATTTATCTACTTGTAATTTCTTGCTTTCGAACTGCTAGGTTGGCAGGAGCTGGAGCTAGAGACAGGAGCTCACCCTGTCATGCGGCACCCGGGTCTCGAACTGCTGAACTACTGACCTTCCACAGCCTGCAGTTCAGCCCTCCTTCCTGAGCGGAGGCAAAAACATGTGAGCCGGAGGCTTAAAAAACTGAGAGCTAGCTCACACCAACTCAGCTTAGAGGGAACACTAGACCCGACCCTGCTGACGTCACACCGCAGCGATAACGTTCTCATCCCTTTCAGATAATGCTTTTTGGAATGGGCTGCCGATTCTAGGAAACCCTCCTTCTGCTTTTTGCAGGGCTGAAGGGAATGAGGAGATGCCCTGGGTTTGAATTCAAAGCACGACGTGAGTAACCAACTCTCGATAGGATAATCCCTGCAGATTTGGGGGTGGAACGTTGAGATGGCAGGTATGAGAAGGGGTATATAGAGTTGTAGAATCCACCTTCCAAAGTAGCCATGTTCTTCAAGGGAACGGATCTCAGTCTTCTATATTGGGATATTTGGTTAATATTAGCAGCTTGCCCAGTGATAGAAACGTGATACTGAGTGCTGTAAAAAAAATCTCCCAAGGAGCATATTGCAAAAAAAAAAGGGGGGGGGCTTACATTTATTCAAGTAGATTCAGTTCACTGTCAGGTTGCGGTCAAAAGGAGAGAGAAGCCGAATCTAAGGAGTACTTTCCCCTTCACAAATGGCCAGCTTGACTGGCATCATATGAGTGGGCATTGTACCTACAGGAGAGACCTGCAGAGACGTATGTTTCCATGGAAGGCCATGTGCAGAGAGGGAGAAGACAAAGGGATAGGGGAGGGGTCATTATCAGCAGCAGCATGCCCGCGTTTGAGAGTTATCATATATGATGGATTTATGATCAGTTTGATTACCTTTCTGGATGACTGTATTCTCTGAATGAACAGAGGACACAATTTTTTGTTTACCTGAGGGTTCGGAAGGGTTTATACCCCACCCAGGGCCGGCTCCAGGTGTCTGGGCGCCCTAGGCAGGACAGTCTGGGGCGCCCACCCACTGGGGATGCCAACCTCCCGGTGGGGCCTGAAGACCGGGGCGGCGGCAGGGCGCTGGCTTTCCTGGAGGCTCCGCAGCTGCGGGGCCCCCAGGAAAGCCAGGGAAGGGGCAGGGTCTAGCCTCCACCCCCTCCCTCCCAGAGCCGGCTTTTCTGTGGGCTCCATGGCTGCGGGACCCCAGGAAAGCCAGGGAAGGGGGCGGGGGTCTAGCCTCCGCCCCTCCCTCCCGGCGCCGGCTTTTCTGCGGGCTCCGCGGCTGCGGGACCCCCAGGAAAGCCGGGAAGGGGCGGGGGTCTGGCGGCGGCGGTGGGCGCCGGGTTAGGGCGGGGGGTGCTTTTCGGGGGGAATGGGGCGCCATTTGGCACCCCTGAGGCCGATGCGCCCTAGGCGGGCGCCTAGTTCACCCTATGGGCGATCCGGCCCTGACCCCACCCTTCTCCAGGGCCGGATGGCTTGCATCCGAGGGTGCTAAAAGAAATTGCAGATGTTATTTCAGAGCCTCTGGCTATAATCTTTGAGAAGTCCTGGAGTACGGGTGTTGTGCCGGAAGACTGGAGAAGAGCGAATGTTGTTCCAGTCTTCAAGAAGGGGAAAAAGACGGACCCAGGAAATTATAGGCCCGTCAGTTTGACATCAATACCTGGGAAAATTCTGGAGCAGATTATTAAACGCTCTGTCTGTGAACACCTTGAACAAAATGAGTTAATTGGTAATAGCCAGCATGGGTTTATGAAGAATAAGTCATGCCAGACTAACCTTATCTCCTTTTTTGACAGAGTTACTAAAATGGTTGACTCTGGCAATGCCGTGGATATAGTGTATCTAGATTTCAGTAAAGCATTTGACAAAGTTTCTCATGATATCCTTGAGGATAAGCTGGTTAAGTGTGGGCTGGATGGCGCAACCGTTGGGTGGATTCATGGTTGGTTGAAAAATCGTACCCAACGAGTGCTCGTAAATGGCTCTGCGTCTACGTGGAGGGAAGTCTCAAGTGGAATACCACAGGGCTCGGTCCTGGGCCCGGTGTTATTCAATGTTTTTATAAATGACCTGGATGAAGACATAGAGGGGATGCTTATCAAATTTGCAGATGACACGAAGCTGGGTGGGATTGCTAATTCTGAAAAAGACAGAGTCAGGATTCAGAAGGATCTTGATAGGCTGGAACAGTGGGCTGAGACAAATAAAATGAATTTCAATAGAGATAAGTGCAAAGTCCTACACTTAGGTACAAAAAATCAAAGGCACAGATATAGAATGGGAGGGACTTGGCTTGACAACAGCACATGTGAAAGGGATCTAGGTGTTATGGTTGATCACAAGCTAAACATGAGCCTGCAGTGTGATGCGGTTGTGAAGAAAGCTAATGCAATCTTAGGATGCATTAGCAGAAGCCTTGTGTCCAGATCACGGGAGGTGGTAGTTCCGCTGTATTCTGCTATGGTCAGGCCCCACCTGGAGTACTGTGTCCAGTTTTGGGCGACCAGGATGGTGAGAGGGTTGGAGTCCAAGTCTTATGAGGAAAGGCTGAGGGAGCTGGGTATGTTTAGCCTGGGAAAGAGAAGGTTTAGAGGGGACATGATTGCAGTCTTCAAGTATTTGAAGGGCTGTCATGTGGAAGATGGAGTGGATCTGTTCTCTCTTGCTCCGGATGGCAAGACTAGATCTAATGGGTGGAAATTACAAGGGAGTCGTTACCGGCTTAATATCAGGAGAAACTTGCTGACTGTAAGAGTGGTTGAGCAGTGGAACAGACTGCCTTGGGAGGTGGTGGATGCTCCTTCGCTGGACGTTTTCAAGAGGAGACTGGACAACCATCTTTTGGGTATGTTGTAGGTATGTAGGGGTTTCAGCTGTGTTCCTGCAGAGTGCAGGGGGTTGGACTAGATGGCCTGCAAGGTCCCTTCCAACTCTAACATTCTATGATTCTATGATTCTATGAAATCAGTTTGTCTGGCAGGTTCTGTCCCTGAATTAGCCCGATAGAACCCACACAGAAAGAGGATATGAGAACGCTTGCCAAAAGCTTTGGAGAAGTCCAGATATATAACTGGCGGTTTAGTGGAGCTGCGATGTCAAATCCAAACCTTACCTAGATCAATATTTATATTTCTTCCTCTGTCCGTGTTGCAGAACAGGCCTGCTCTGACTTGCAGACCCTGTTCTGCCCACCCCCTCCTTGGTGTTTCTAACTCCTGGAGGGAGTTACCTTTTCTTTCCACTAGGGTAACTGGCTACCACCACTGTCCTTTCGGGGGTTTCCCACTAGGAGGGACAGGCCCCTAACTCCCCTTCATACCCTGAGGCCATGCCTCTTTGTCTTTCAGAGCCTGGTTACTATGAGGACCATGTACCATGCTGGGGATCCCCTGGAGAAATAGGAAGGAGGAGGAGGAGGAGGAGGAGGAGGAGAGATTGGATTTATACCATGCCCTTCACTTGGAGTCTCAGAGTGGCTTACAAACTCCTTTCCCTTCACCTCCCCACAACAGACACCCTGTGATGTAGGTGGGGCTGAGAGAGTTTTTTTCAGAACTGTCCTTGAGAGAACAGCTCTGACAGAACTATGGCTTGCCCAAGGTCATCCAGCAGCTGCGAGTGGAGGAGTGGGAAATCAAACCCAGTTCTCCCAGCTTAGAGTCCACACACTTAACCACTGTATCAAACTGCACACTGACTGCTTTCCTCTCAACCCGGGGCCCCTCTTGCAATAGCATGTCAAAGCAGTGGGGGGTCTATGTGGTACAGAGAACCACTACCAGCATTGAAAGATTAAAATATTTATTTGAAAGGAAACATTTACGCACATACTTCTAGCATGGCACTAGATCAGCAAATGGATTTCAAAGAAAATATCAGAAACAGGGCTTCCGGTTGGGGTAAAATGGCGATTTGATGCACCCTGTAATTGCTCAGGGTGGACGGCCGTCCTTTTCGACAGTTTGGGCGAATTCTGCGCCCAACGCAGCTTTCCCCAGGCAGGGGGAAGACCAGCAAGCACTGAAGACCCAAGAGAGAGTTGAGATTGGCGAGAGATAATCCTCGGAGGAGACTTGTTTCTCGCTTTGATCCCCTCTCTTGAAGCAGGCATTGCGATCATCACTAGAGGACTGAGCTGGGCTGGGAATCCAGCTTAAAACTGCCACCCCCTGATTTCTTGAGAAACACAATCCGTTCTCCCGGTTGACTATACATACCCTAACTGATGTTACAATAAGGCAGGCACGAATGATCTTAAAAAGTTACCAGATTGTCTTTCAATCTCATTACCGGCAAGCTTCAAGCGAACTTCTGAGGAAGCCACATGCGACTTTCTCCTTCTGACTAGTCTGCACACAAAAACCCCTCTTCCTCCCCAGCAGAGCTTTTAAAAAACCCTGCACTCCTCCCAGGAACTCATGACCTTCAGGCCCCAAAGGACCCTGTTAAGGATAAGACTTGAGGCAACAGCTCATAACAAGTGATTCAACTTTATTAGCAAGGTAAGAACAAACACAAAACAGGAGAGCAACTGGCTCTCTTTTAAACTATCCGGGCTGGCACAACCAATGAATTCATCTCCCTCCAGAACCTTTTCGATTATCCAGATTGGTTTCCTATGTAGAATAGCCAATCAGGTTCTGCCGCTGAATTTCTTTCATTCCCTTCTTTCCTTCTCTCCTTTTCCTCTTTCCCTCCTTCTTCTCTTCTCTTCTCTCTTTCTTTCTTTCCCACCTTCTTCTCTTCTCTTTTTCCTCCTTTCCCTGTTTCCCTCCTTCTTCTCTTTCTTTCTTTCCCTCCCCTTTCCTTCCCTCTTTCCTTCCTTCTTTCCTTCTCTCTACTCTTTCCTCCTTCTGTGGCCCAACTCTAGTGAGAAAGGGTTTAAACTTTAAACCCCTTCTCTCTTAGCTCCCCCACCCAGGCCAGCTGGGGAAGGGAAGGGGAGGCTTTTGAAAATGCCTCCCCCCCCCTTTTGCGTCCCCTTCTGACATCACTTCCGGTGATGTCAGGGGGCGTGGCATATGCTAATAGCCTAATAGCTCATTAGCCTAACATATGCTAATGAGCTCCTGCTGCTGTTTTTCTACGAAAAGACCCCTGTACATAACAGACCCCAAAGCAAGCCTGAGAACTCCCTCCTTTCTTCCTGCCTGTCTAGCAATTCAGCCCTTCTCTGTTGCTACCAGCTGAGAAGGGGGAGGGGAGCTTCCCATGCAGAGAGAGTCATTTGCATTGGTATGATGTAAAGCGAAGCCTCACTCTCCCCCCCCCCCCGGCCCATCTTTAGTTCACAGGATAAAAGAAACTCAGCAGTTTTAAAAACAGACTTCCAAGAACCCAAGGTGGGGGGCATTTCTCCAGGGTCACTATCATTATTCCGTCAACATACACAGATGACTCAGGAAGCGCAAGAATTCCTTGGAATTCGGCCAACCTGCCTGGAAGCCTCGAAAGGAAAGTAAAAGTAAACTTTTCAGCATGTTGAACAAAGTCAGAGTCCGGCGCCACCTTTAAGACCCACAAAGTTTTATTCAAGGTGAAAGTTTCCGGGTGCTCGCACACTTCGTCAGGCATGACAAAATGGAAACCGCCAGTCCACACACACACAGAGATAGACGGCAAGGAGCAAATTGGCGCAATGAAGATGTTTAACAGATTCAAGGAATAACAAGCTTAGTATGTGGTTACCATTTGTTTGGGCTCAACTCTGGGGGAAAACATATTTAAGGCCGGGGCTATTTTGGGGCAGGAACGCCCAGGAATGGAGTTCCGGCTGGCTCCCGAGTTGGCCACGCCCAGCAGGAACTCATTAGCATAATATGCCACACCCAACATGTTATGTATTGTGTATACTGGCAATGTCTGAGCTTCAACCATCCAGGCTGGTTCTGATTGGCTACTCTGCGCAGTAGACCAATCAGAGCATAAGAAAGGTTCTGGAGGGAACTGAAATCATTGGTTCTTTTGTAGGCATTATGATTGGTTAATAACACACTTAGGGGCGTGGTTATACTTGCCTGGAAAGTTTAAAAGAGAGCCTGTTGGTCTCCTGTTTCATGTTGGTTTATCTGTCATGTTCAGATAAAGCTGAATCACTTGTTAAGAGCTGCTTGAAGTCTCATACTTAACACAACAGCTGAAACTCATTCGGATTGGCCACATGAGGGGTGTGTGGCCTAACATGCAAAGGAGTTCCTGCTACAAAAAAGGCCCTGGGTTTTGACAACAAGCAAGGTCAATAGAATAAGAAGCAAAAGGTAGGTGTGGCTGGATGACCACACATCTGGTAACATGGGGGTGTGGCCTGATATGCTAATGAGCGGTGGTGTCAGGTGTGTGGCTTAATATGCTAATAAGTTTCTGCTATTGGGTGTGGCCTGTTATGTTAATGAGCTCCTGTTGGGCTTTTTCTACCAAAAAAAGCTCTGGTTAAGGCAATAAATTTGTCAAATTGGAGACTGATGGGCACATGCAGCATCCATTGTAGAATGCTGACAGTATTTAATTGAGACCCCGTCATTAAGTCTCTTCTCAAGCATGGAGGTGACCTTACAGCGTCTTCTTCTTTGAAGTGGGGCGATTGGCTGTGTAGAGTTATCTCCCCTGTCCCCAGACCAGAGAAATACATTCCAATCTACCATTCCAAATTACGTTGTGTTCTACTATTTATCACATCACATTACAATCTACTATTCTAATCCATTATTTTAAATCACAAATAAAAAAGAGGACATATGGCCCTTCTGGGGAATTGGTGAGAATACAGATGTAAGGGCTGAATGAGGTTAGTGAGACAAGAAACCAATATCCTTGTTGAGTCCTAGGGATTCCATTGTTCTGAGTGTTGTCATAACTTGCAACTCAGTGATTTCTCTTTCTTGTCTGTTCCTGGAGTTCCTTTGTAATAAAACTGCTACTTCGATGGCGAGACCTCGTTTGGAATACTGTGTGCAATTCTGGTCACCACACCTCAGAAAAGATACAGCCTTGGAAAAAGTGCAGAAAAAGGCCACTAGGATGATAAAAGGGTTGGAACATTTTCCCTATGAAGAAAGGTTAAAGCACTTGGGGCTCTTTAGCCACAAGAAATGATGACTGAAGGGGGAATATGATAGAGGTTTACAAGATTATGCATGGGATGGAGGAGACAGAGGAAGAAGGACTTTTCTCCCTTTCTCACAATACAAGAATTTGTGGGCACTCAATGAAATTGCTGAGCAGTTGGGTTAGAATGGACAAAAGGAAGTCCTTCTTCATCCAAAGAGTGATTCACACCTGGAATTCACTGCCACAGGAGGTGGTGGCAGCTACAAGCATGGACGGGTTCAAGAGGGAACTGGATAAACATATGGAGCAGAAGTCCATCAGTGGCTATTAGTCACAAGGTAGAGATAGGAACTCTAAGTCTGGGGCAAGTAATGCACTCTATTCTTGGTGCTGGTGGGGGGGCAACAGTGGGAGAGCTTCTAGTGTCCTGGCCCCACTGCTGGACCTCCTGATGGCACCTAGTATTTTTGGACTGGACATGGCTACCCACCTGATTCTATTTTCAGCATGTTGAAATCGACCCCACGGCAGCCCATCAAGAAGGGCCAAAGGTTATGACATCGCCCACGATTCAAATAGTATATAAGCTGAGCTGCTCTTCAAGGCTGCGGCAAGCTCTTCGAGGAAGCCGCAGTCTCCAACCAGGTTGCTAGAAGCTCCCTGCTAACGGTAAGCCATTCGTTACTGGATTCAGTTTGGTTTAACTGGGAAGTTATTTGAACTGTACGACTGGATCTGTGGGGTCAGCACGGGACTAGCTCACACAGCACAAAAGCGCTACCCCAGAGGCGAGAAAGCCGTTTTGAATTGGGCGACTTGGGAATGAAAAGTGCCACAAAACTGGGCATCTCTGCACTACAAACCTCTATACTACTAGCCGTGGTGAGTATAGTGAACCTCCATATTCAGTGGCAGTCAGCCTCTAAAACCCAGTGCTGGCAGGTAACACTGGGCGGTTCTGCATTAGCTTTTCCCTCCGTTGTTTTACGAAACCCCACGTTGGAACAGATCTCTCTGCATTGCATGCTGCTTTCACTTCCTTTGATCATCGGATTTTATGGTACCTTCTGCACAGATTTATGGCTGTGCAGGGCTGACTTTGCAGTCAGTATGGTGTTGCCCCGACCAGGGCTCTTTCTCTAGCAGGAACGCCTTTGCATCTTAGGCGACACGCCCCTAATGGAGCCAATCCTCCAAGAGCTTACAGAGCTCTTCTTACAGGGGCTGCTGTCAGCTCTTGGAGGATTGGCTACATTAGGGGTGTGTCGCCTAATATGCAAAGGAGTTCCTGCTGCAAAAAGAGCCCTGGGAGACACACCCCTAATGTAGCCAATCCTCCAAGAGCTTACAGTAGGCCCCTGTCATGGGCCACAGGCTCAGGTTCAAAAAAGACCCTTTAAATCTGGCAGCCCTGTGCTGGTACTATTCTGCTGGGTACATACGAGACTCCACTTCCGCTCTGTCGTTTGTGATCTCTGGATAAAGGTAAAGGTAAAGGTAAAGGTTCCCTTGCTCGAAAGCCAGTCGAATCCGACTCTAGGGTTGCGGTGCTCATCTCCGTTTCAAAGCCAAAGAGCCAGCACTGTCCGAAGACGTTTCCGTGGTCATGTGGCCGGCATGACTAAACACCAAGGTGCACAGAACGCCGTTACCTTCCCACCGAAGTGGTACCTATTTATCTACTTGCAATTCCTTGCTTTCGAACTGCTAGGTTGGCAGGAGCTGGAACTAGAGACGGGAGCTCACTCCGTCATGCGGCACTCTCGGGTCTCGAACTGCTGAACTACTGACCTTCCACAGCCTGCAGTTCAGCGTCTTAACCACTTGAGCCACTGCAGCTCCATGATCTCTGGATAACCGGGGCCACATGAACCCCAACAGCCACCAGCCCGACCTGGATGCCAAGAAGTCCACCTTCACCTTGACCAACACTGTGCCTCAATACACTAAGCTCAACGGCAGCTCCTGGGAGAAGTACGAGGAACAGACGATGAAGGTCAAGACCCAAGGGTGCCAGAAAACCTTTGCCGTCGTGGGCACGGTGCCGGGGAACAACTACATAGCCGGCGGGAGGGTGAACAAACCCAGCCACGTCTGGGCTGCCGCCTGCTGTTCCATAGACAACAACCACATAAGGTCCTGGGCCGTCATCGCCCAAAACGATGAGGACGTGGTAAAACAGCTCACACTGAGGCAGCTGGAAAAACGACTGGCTCAGCTGTATCAGCAGAAGAGCGTCTCCCTATTTCACGGCGACTGTCCCCGGAAGTAAGACACTGGCTGCTTCCGTCAAGTGGTGACCAGTGTTCCCGCTGAGCTGAGTTGGTGTGAGCTAGCTCACAGTTTTCTAGCCTCTGGCTCACACAACTCTACCTCCGCTCAGGAAGGACGGCTCCAGAGCAAACTGATTTATCCAGTCACCCAATCGCCCGCTCACAACATTAATGCCAGCAGCTCACAAAGTAGAATTTTGGCTCACCAGACTCCACAGCTTAGAGGGAGCATTGGTGTGACATGCTCCATACAGAGTTGCCGACCTCAAATCTTGCACACAAAAAGCTTATACCCAGAATCAAATCCGTTGGTCTTAAAGGCACCACTGGACTCAAACTCTGTTGTAACGAACACCTTTTTTTATTTTTTAACAACAGCAAAACCAACGAGTCGAGTCAGGCTTTGTTGGCATACGTCAGTAGAACAAAGTCATTATAAAAAGTATACAAGTAGGACACTGTATTACAAACACACTGAATAAAATAATAGGTTACAACTGTCCTTTTTTCTTGGCGTAGCAGCATGGCAGATTGAAGGAACTCGGCCGCTTTCTCGGTTCCTTCAACAGAGGGGCCGTTCAAAAGTCTGCAAACTTTATGGGGATCTGAAAAACCCATCATGTCGGCCAATAGAGAGTTTAGATATTTAAAGCGTATATTTACATCAAAGTGACAGTGCGACAAAACACGTAAGACCGTCTCAACACATCCAGATTCACAATGGGTGCGTTCAGATGCGCCATTTGAGCCCCTTTCGGCACGCCTCGGAAACGGCTTTTATGTGCGCGCTCACACGCCCAACATCTGCGCACCGTCCCCAGCCGTCTCTTTCCAGAGCAAACCCCCTTTAAACTGGGGTATTTTGACACCACTTACCAAGTGGTGTTTTCCAGATTCTCCGGTTTCAAGCCGCACTTTCCTGACGTCTGATCGCTCCATTGAGCCACTTCCGGATGCTTCAACCCCTCTCCCCTCTGGGAAACTGCCTCCGGCTTCCGCTTTTCGTCCGCCATTTTTTTTAATGCCTTGGCGGTGTGCACTTGGGTGGAGCTCCGCTCCTAAATTAAGTAAATAAAAGCTTAAATGGTGCCTAGTTTAGGCATTTAGACAAGTCCGGGATCTCGGGGAGGCCAGTTTCAGGGTGACAATTTACAGAGAAGTCTTCATTTAAACTTTAAAGGGACGTGTTGAAATCACTGTTCTGCGCACGCGCCAAACTTTTCGTTCGGGAGAGGGCTGCCTGTGCGCATGCTCAAACGAGAGGGGGGAAAAACTCCACCTGCGTGAGGACGGCGGGGAGCCCGGAACGAAGAGGTTAGTGTGATCGCGATTCTCTAGGTTAAAAAAACAAAACGCATCGGACCGGAGCAATTTAAACTGCTCCAGCACGCTGTCTGAACGCCCCCATAGGGTGTCTATTGTGGGGAGAGGAAGGGAAGGAGATTGTAAGCCGCTCTGAGACTCCGAGTGAAGGGCGGGGTGTAAATCCAATCCTTCTTCTTCGCAGTTCATCTCCAGACCACAGAAATCAGTTCCCCCTGCAGAAAATGGCGGCTTTGGAGGGTGGACTCTGTGGCATTGTACCCCACTGAGGTCCCCCTGTCCTCCCCAGGCTCCACCCCTAAACCTCCAGGACGTTTGGATCTGGCAACCCGACTCCTCCCCCCACCCCACTAGTAGCCAAGGGGATCCTGGCATCCGTTTTTCTCCCCAGTGTGGACCCCAGGTGGTTTACATCATTCTCCCCTTCTCCATTTTAGCCTCACGACGACTACACTGGCTCGGTCCCAGGATGCCTTTTCCCACCGCTGGAGCACATGGGGGTTGACGCTTTCGCTGAGCTG
Source organism: Gekko gecko (assembly GCA_029375565.1). Classification (NCBI taxonomy): domain Eukaryota; kingdom Metazoa; phylum Chordata; class Lepidosauria; order Squamata; family Gekkonidae; genus Gekko; species Gekko gecko. Next base: position 22,920,231 of record JAPDNY010000005.1, read on the forward strand.
TCCACCACGACCCCAAGATCCTTCTCCCCTCTCAGTCTCAGCGAGTTCAGACCCCATCAGCCTATACTTGAAGTTGGGTCCAGCCCGGGGGATGCAGCGTTTGGAGTAGGGAGGGGAGGGGGCTTCAGCAGGGTATAATGCCGTCGGACAGGAAGAAGAAGAAGAAGAGTTTGGATTTATACCCCGCCCTTCACTGCCCAAAGGTGTCTCAGAGCAGCTTACAAACTCCTTTCCCTTCCCCTCCCCACAACAGACACCCGGTGAGGCAGGTGGGGCTGAGAGAGGTCTTGACAGAAACTGCTCTTGAGAGAAGAAGAGAAGAGATTGGATTTATACCCCGCCCTTCACTGCCCAAAGGTGTCTCAGAGCAGCTTACAGACTCCTTTCCCTTCCCCTCCCCACAACAGACACCCGGTGAGGCAGGTGGGGCTGAGAGAGGTCTTGACAGAAACTGCTCTTGAGAGAAGAAGAGAAGAGATTGGATTTATACCCCGCCCTTCACTGCCCAAAGGTGTCTCAGAGCAGCTTACAGACTCCTTTCCCTTCCCCTCCCCACAACAGACACCCGGTGAGGCAGGTGGGGCTGAGAGAGGTCTTGACAGAAACTGCTCTTGAGAGAAGAAGAGAAGAGATTGGATTTATACCCCGCCCTTCACTGCCCAAAGGTGTCTCAGAGCGGCTTACAGACTCCTTTCCCTTCCCCTCCCCACAACAGACACCCTGGGAGGTCGGTGGGGCTGAGAGAACTTCTGACAGAAACTGTCCTTGAGAGAACAGCTGTGCCAGAGCTTGTGACTGACCCAAGGTCACATCAGCAGGTGCAAGTGGAGGAGTGGGGAATCAAACCCGGTTCTCCCAGATAAGAGTCCTCGCACTTAACCACTACACCAAACTGGATAGGGTTGCCAGCCTCCAGGTAATGGCTGGAGACCTCCTGGAATGACATCAGATCTCCAGGCTACAGAGATCGGTTCCCCTGGAGGGAACAGCAGCTTCGGGGAAGGGTGGTCTCTGTGGCATCACTGCCCCCGGGTGAGCCCCCCGCCCCTCCCCGAACCCAGCTCTCCACCGTCACAAATCTCCAGGAATTTCCCAACCCAGAGCTGGCAACCAGAGAGAGCCCACTCTCCTCCAAAGCAGCCATTTTCTCCAGGGAACCCGATCTCTGTAGGCCAGAGATCAGTTGTGATGATGGAGTTAAAACATCCGTTCCTGATTCAAGACTTATTCATGAATTCAACCAAGAACACCTGAGGAGAGTTTGAAAGCTCTGAACCCCAAAATAAGGTCTGGACCACCACGCATCACCCACCTCCCAGATTTATTTATTTATTTACTTGCCCTGCCCTCTCTGCCACAGCGGGCTCAGGGTGGCTAACGTCATAAAAACACAATACAATAAATATATGAATATATAATTTTTTTTGTAGAAAATGCCCAGTGGGAACTCAGTAGCATAATAGGCCACACCCAACAACAGAAACTCATTGGCATATTAGGCCACACCCCTGACAGCAGAAACTCATTGGCATATTAGGCCACACCCCTGACAGCACAGCTCATTAGCCTATTAGGCCACACCCCCATGTTACCAGAAGTGTGGTCATCCAGCCACACCTACCTTCTGCTTGTTATTCTGTTTACCTTGTTTGTTGTCAAAACCCAGGGCCTTTTTTTGGTAGCAGGAACTCCTTTGCATGTTAGGCCACACACCCCTCAGGTAGCCAATCCTAATGAGATTCTGTGGCCTGTTATGCTAATGAGTTCCTGCTGGGCGTGGCCAACTCGGGAGCCAGCCGGAACTCCCTTCCTGCGCGTTCCTGCCCCAAAACTGTATGAAACGGTTCATTATTTAAAACTAGCTTACATCATATAAAGTGGTAGAGACTAACTTATGGTATTACAGATGGCCTCACACATTATATAGTTCCTGTATAGACATTCAGCTTGGTGGTCATTCTCAGTCTTGACCAGGCAGCAGGTTTCAATTACCAGTAAGTCGTTAGAGTTGGTATTCAAAGATGTTAATACTGACCATCAGGGCTTTTTTTGTAGAAAAAGCCCAGCAGGAACTCATTAGCATAACAGGCCACACCCAACAGCAGAGATTCGTTAGCATATTAGGCCACACCCCTGACAGCACAGCTCATTAGCATATTAGGCCACACCCCTATGTTACCAGAAGTGTGGTCATCGAGCCACACCCACCTTTTGCTTCTTATTGGGTGCGTTTAGACAGCGTGCTGGAGCGGTTTAAACTGCTCCGGCACGCTGCGTTTTTTTTTTAAACTGGAGAATCGCGATTAGACTCACCTCCTCCTTCCGAGCTCCCCGCCGTCCTCCTGCAGGTGGGGGGGGGTTTCCCCTCTCCTTTGAGCATGCGCACAGGCAGCCCTCTCCCGAACAGGAAGTTTGGCGGATGTGCAGAAGAGCGATCTCAACAGGTCCCTTTAAAGTTTAAATGAAGACTCCTTTTTAAAATGGCCTCCCTGAGATCCCGGACTCCTCTAAATGCCTAAACTAGGCACCAGTGAAGCTTTTCTTTTTTTAACTTAAGTGCGGAGCTCCGCTCAAGCGCACACCGCTAAGGAAAAAAAACAAATGGCGGACTGAAGCTGGAAGCCGGAGGCAGCTTCCCAGAGGGGAGGGGGTTGGAAGCACCCGGAAGTGGCTGGATGGAGCGATCAGACAGGGAAAAGTGCGGCTTGAAACGGAGAATCATGGAAAACACCACTTGGGTAAGTGGTGTTAAAATACTCCGTTTCAAGGGGGTTTGCTCCAGAAAGCGACGGCTGGGGATGGTGGGCAGATGTTGGGCGTGTGAACGCGCAGGTAAAAGCCGTTTCTGAGCCGTGCCGAAAACGGCTCAAACGGCGCGTCTGAACGCACCTATTCTGTTTACCTTCTTTGTTGTCAAAACCCAGGGCTTTTTTGGAGCAGGAACTCCTTTGCATGTTAGGCCACACACCCCTAATGTAGCTAATCCTAATGAGTTTCTGCAGTTGGGTGTGGCCTGTTATGCTAATGAGTTCCTGCTGGGTGTGGCCAACTCAGGAGCCAGCCAGAACTCCATTCCTGCGCGTTCCTGCCCAAAAATAGCCCTGCTGACCATGATGGAGGTGGTGGCGGCTCCTAGTTGAAAGCCCGGTGGAAGAGCTCTGTCTTGCAGGCCCTGCGGAACTGTAAAAGGTTCCGCAGGGCCCTGATCTCCTCCGGGAGCTCATTCACCGGACTCTCCCCTTCAAGCGGATATCTCCTGTTTCCCCGTCCATGTGGCAGTCCAAACCTTATTCTGGGATGCAGAGGGCCAGCAGTCAAACCAGTTCCTTATTCAAATCTTTTTTTGAAATACAGGCTTCTTGGGGGCAACCCAAATAGAAGCCTCTGGCTCCAGAACCGGTATTCGGACCAGGCACCACTGCATGTCCTCTTGCAGGGGACAGTCTCCTGAGTATGGGGATGTGTCACTTGGGGTCATAGCCAGCTCGCCCACTCGCCTAGACCGTGGCGGCTGCAGGGGCACCAAAAGGCGCCCCCCCTGTGTCTTCCCAGGCTTGCTTGGACGCCCCGCAGAGCCCCCAGGCAAGCCGGCCCTGGGAGGGAGGGGGCGGCGGTTTAAACCTCCGCCCCCTTCCCGGCTTCCCTGGGGGTCCCGCAGCCGCGGAGCCCACAGAAAAGCCGGCGCTGGGAGGGAGGGCACGGCGGTTTAAACCTCCACCCCCTTCCCGGCTTCTCTGGGGGTCCCGCAGCCGTGGAGCCCCCAGGAAAGCCGGCGCTGGGAGGGAGGGGGTGGTGGCTAGAACCCCCACCCCCTTCCCAGCTTCCCTGGGGGTCCCGCAACTGCGGAGCCCCCAGGAAAGCCAGCGCTCCGCTGCCGCCCCCGGTCTCCAGGCCCCACCGGGAGGTTAGCATCCCTGGTGGGGGGCACCCCAGGCTGTCCTGCCTAGGGCACCCAGACACCTGGAGCCGGCCCTGCTTGGGGTGGTCCAAAGAGTGTTTTGGAATGCATCCTGGCCCAAGTGTCTGCCTGTGTGATTGTCCTAGGGGCACCCCACTCTGGAGCAGCTGGCACAAGAACAGGCGCTTTGGACCAGGAAACAGGATATATCTCCTTGAAGGGAAGAGAGTCCTCTGAACCTGGGGGTGTATTATGCGTGGTGGTCCAGACCTTATTCTGGGGTTCAGAGCTTTCAAACTCTCCTCAGTGTTTTTGGTTGAATTCATGAATAAGTCGCAAATAAGGAATAAGGAACTGGGAATAAGGAACCAACTTCTGCCTCCGTGGCTTCATAGGGTGTTATTTGCCAGGTGAGGTTCTTTACCTCTCTGCCCTGAAAAGCCTCCTCCACCCATTTCCCCAAGAAGAAGAAGAAGAAGAAGAAGAGGAAGAAGAGGAAGAAGAGGAAGAGGAGGAGAAGAGGAGGGAGGGAGGAGATGGAGATTGGATTTATATCCCACCCTTCACTTGGAGTCTCAAAGCAGCTTACAAACTCCTTTCCCTTCCCCTCCCCACAACAGGCACCCTATGAGGTAGGTGAGGCTGAGAGAGCTCTGACAAAAACTACTGTTTTTCAAGAACAGCTCTGACAGAGCTATGGCTTGCCAAAGGTGCAAGTGGAGGAGTGGGGGAATCAAACCCGGTTCTCCCAGATTAGAGTTCGCACACTTAACCACTACACCAAGCTAGCTCTCATTAAGCCTCTCTCAAACAACCAGAGCGATTTTTCTCCAGGCCTGTTGGCAAGCTAAGCTGCCGCACAGCAGCGATTCGCTTGCCCCCGTTTGCCCCCGCAGGCCTGACGGGAACTGAATTTTGTCGGTTCTCAGACCACGGCCAGCCTCTTGCGAGAAAGCCAGGGATGAATCGTGCCTCTCTCTGCTTTTTGCATTGCAAAGGTCTCCTGATTGCATCCTGCCAAGTAATATAATTTTTTTTCCCCAAAAAAGACTGTGCGTGAGACATTCTGCCTTTTGGAAAAATTGCACTTGTAACCCACATAATTCACCGGCCCTACTCCTCCGTCGGAACAGCTGCCCGCTCCTCTGCAGTAGCCCGGCATCGCCTGATTTCTCGCAAGATCCAATTAGAAACCAGCGCCTGACTCCGGCTTTGGCAAAGGCGAGGTCTGGCTCCTCCCCATTGGCCCGGCAGAGCTTTGCAGCAGCCGGTCGCCCGGGCAACAGAGCACTGGAGCAGCCCACGCCCATCTCCTGTGGTCCTCTTTCTCCCTGAAGGTGACTTCAGCATCCTTAACCCCTTCACGGCCTGCTACGAGTTTGCAGCCGCTTGGGAAAAGCAGATCTTTCTTTTGCTGACTGCTAGGTCTTCAATGGCAGATCCTCACGGAGGCCTGGCAAACGGAGACAAAGCCACGCAAAAGGATAAATGGGTATAAATCTTAAAGACCCACAAAATTCGTTGGGGGGGGGAGGTATGAGCTCTCATGAAGATAGATTCCTGGGAAAGCAGTGTTCCCTCTAAGCTGAGTTAGTGTGAGCTAGCTCACAGCTTTTTAGCCTCCGGCGCACGCATTTTTGTCCCGACTCAGGAAGGACGGCCCCAGAGCAAACTAATTTGTGCAGCAGCCAAATCGCTCGCTCACAACTGTAATGCCAGGAGCTCACAAAGTAGAATTTTTGCTCACAAGACTCCGCAGCATAGAGGGAGCGTTGGCGGGTAGCCCTGTTGGTATGGAGCAATAGCTCAACGTTTGAGTTCCGTGGCACCTTTAAGATCAACAAAGTTTAATTCTAGGTACAAGCTTTCCTGGGCATGCACACTTCTTCAGATACATTGAAATAGATTTCACCCGCCATTACATACAGGTGGCAGTCGTGGGGTTAGTTGCCAGGAAGGGCTAGTTAGAGTCAAGATGCATAAGTAACATTGCAATATGTATAGCTAAGACTGGATTAAAGCCGTTGGTAAGACCTGTGAATAGCAGCAGATCAGCATAGGTAAAGGTAAAGATTGCCCTTGCTCGAAAGCCAGTCGAATCTGACTCTAGGGATGTGGTGCTCATCTCCGTTTCCAAGCCGAAGAGCCAGTGCTGTCCAGAGACGTTTCCGTGGTCACGTGGCCGGCAGGACTAGATGCCGAGGCGCACGGAACGCTGTTACCTTCCCACTGAAGCGGTACCTATTTATCTACTTGCAGTCTCTTGCTTTCGAACTGCTAGGCTGGCAGGAGCTGGGGCCAGAGACGGGAGCTCACTCCATCATGCGGCACTCGGGTCTCGAACTGCTGAACTAGCGACCTTCCAGTCGGCAGTTCAGCGTCTTAACCACTTGAGCCACCGCAGCCCTAGGTTAGCACATGCATGATAAAATAACAAAGTTTGATTCCAGGGGTACCGTTAGGATCAACAAAGTTTAATCGTGGGGATACGCTTTCCTGTGCAGGCACAATTGTTCTGATACAGTGAAACAGACTTCCTCAAGCCTTACATATAGGTGGGGAGGGGGTTAGTTGCCAGGAGGGGCTAGTTCGAGTCAAGATGCATAAGTAACTGAGCAATAAGCAGGGCTATTTGGGGCAGGAACGCACAGGAACGGAGTTCCGGCTGGCTCCCGAGTCGGCCACGCCCAGCAAGAACTCATTAGCATAACAGGCCACACCCAACAGCAGAAACTCATTACGATTGGTCACATTAGGGCTGTGTGGGCCTAACATGCAAAGGAGTTCCTGCTACCAAAAAAAGCCCTGGGTTTTGACAACAAACAAGGTAAACAGAATAAGAAGCAAAAGGTGGGTGTGGCTGGATGACCACAGTTCTGGTAACATGGGGAGTGGTCTAATATGCTAATGAGCTGCACTCTTAGGAGTGTGGCCTAATATGCTCTTGGGTGTGACCTGTTATGCTAATGAGTTCCTGCTGTTCTACAAAAAAAAAGCCCTGGCAATAAGTATAGCTAAGACTGGATTGAAGCAGTCGGTAAGACCTGTGAATGGCAGCAAATCAGCATGCAGATAATAAAAGAGTTAACAAACCAATGTGGTAACTAAGTCTGAGCCCAGGGGCGCCTTTAGGGTCAACAAAGTTTAATTCTGGGTATAAGCTTTCCTGTGCATGCACATTTCTTCAAATACAGTGAAACAGACTCCCTCAAGCCTCACATATAGGTGGGGTGGTGGTTAGTTGCCAGGAAGGGCTAATTACAGTCAGGAATGCATAAGTAACTGAGCAATCAGTATAGCTAAAATTGGATTAAAGCAGCCGGTAAGACCCGTGAAGGAGCTGCGGTGGCTCAAGTGGTTAAGATGCTGAACTGCAGGCTGTGGAAGGTCAGTAGTTCAGCAGTTCGAGACCCGAGACTGCCGCATGACGGAGTGAGCTCCTGTCTCTAGTTCCAGCTCCTGCCAACCTAGCAGTTCGAAAGCAAGAAATTGCAAGTAGATAAACAGGTACCGCTTCGGTGGGAAGGTAACAGCGTTCCATGCGCCTTGGCGTTTAGTCATGCCGGCCACATGACCACGGAAATGTCTTCGGACAGCGCTGGCTCTTCGGCTTGGAAACAGAGATGAGCACCGCAACCCTAGAGTCGGATTCGACTGGCTTTCGAGCAAGTGGAACCTTCACCTTTACCTTTAAGGCCCGTGGATAGCAGCAAATCAGCATACAGATAATAAAATAACTGTTAAGAGTCCAGTTGCATTTTTAAGACCAGCAAACTTTAATTCTGTGTATAAGCTTTCATGTGCATGCATGCTTTTTCAGGTGTCTGAAGACTGAGTCTATAATCACCCAGCAAATTCCAGGATAAAGTGGGGATCCGAACCCAGGTCTTCCAGCCATTCACCCCCTTCCTTCTTCATATTCTACATGCATGTTAGAAATGTCCTCTCTTGGATCTATTTAATTTACTTCATTGATACCCACCTCTCTCCCTAATCGGGGACCTAAAGCATCTTCCCCTGTTCTCCTCTACTCCAGTTTATACTTACAACACCTCTGTGAGGTAGGATAGGCCATGTGCAAGTGACTGACCCAGGGTCACCCAGCAAGCTTCCCAGGCAAAGTGGGGATTCAAACCTGTGTCTCCGAGAGCCTAGTGCAGTACTCTAACTCAGGGGTGTCAAACATATGATCCATGGGCCAGAATTGGCCCATCCAGGGCCAGTTTGGTGTAGTGGTTAAGTGCGTAGACTCTAATCTGGGAGAACCGGGTTTGATTCCCCACTCCTCCACTCACAGCTGCTGGATGACTTTGGGCAAGCCACAGTTCTCTCAGAGCTGTCCTTGAAAAAGAGCAGTTTCTGTCAGAGCTCTCTCAGCCCCACCTCAGGGTGTCTGTTGTGGGGAAGGGAAGGGAATGGGAATGGAGTTTGTAAGCTGCTCTGAGACTTCGAGTGAAGGGCGGGGTATAAATCCAATCTCCTCCTCTTCTTCTTCTTCTTCTTCTCCTTCTTTGTCTTCTTCACCAGCCTGTGAGCAACTGGTCCTTACTTTTATTGCCAGATGACAGAGGCCGCGCGGTGGAAGCGGGTGGGTGGGCATCAGGGAGATCACTTTTAAAAAATACTGTAAGAGTGTTACTGTTTCAAGCATGTCTATATTTTGAGTAAGAAATTAATATCTTAATTGAGTTTGCCTGTGTCCTTTATAAAGTTTATATCTCCCGTACCTGGCATTACTTTTTATAGCACACGTGGCCCGGCCTGACAAATTGACATTTATATCAGATCCAGTCCTCGTAACAAATAAATTAAACACCTCAGCATCGCTGCATCACATATCAACTACTACCCCATGCACCACAACAACCCTGCAAGGAAGAAGCTGAGGAGGAGGAGGAGGCGGCGATTGGATTTATACCCTGCCCTTCACTCGGGAGTCTCAGAGTGGCTTACAATCTCCTTTCCCTTCCCTTCCCCACAACAGACACCCTGTGAGGCAGGTGGGGCTGACAGAAACTGCTCTTTTTCAAGGACAGCTCTTGTCAGAACTATGGCTTGCCCAAGGTCATCCAGCAGGTGCGAGTGGAGGAGTGGGGAATCAGACCCGGTTCTCCCAGATTAGAATCCGCGCCCTTAACCACTACACCAAACTGGCTGCACCAAACTGGCAGGTTAGACCAAATATGTGTGACAGGCCCAGGACCACCCAGAGAGATTCCCGGGCAGTGCGGGGGATTCGAACGGGGGTCTCCCAGATCCTAGTCTAACCACTACATCGCTCTGGTTTTCCATAAAAAAGGCAAACCTCGTATATTAAGGGGGGAAAGGATGGAATCTTCCACACGCCTGCCCTCTTTTAACCTTTCCGTCTGAATTTTGTCCTCTGTTCGGCCAGCGCTGACCCCCTTCCCGGCGACCAGACGGGGTTATCAAATGTCACTTCTTCCCCCCCCCCAATGCAGCTGATCTTAGCGTTGCATAAGCCAACCGCTCACAAACACAGTCGAGGGAAGGCTGGGGGGGGGAGAGAATGAGCGCCGCTAAACATAGTCAGGGTTTTCATTCTTCTGTTTCGCTTGCGGTAGTTTTGGGACGCCAGGGCGGGAGAGCCAGGCGAGGCCTTGTGACTCTCACAGGGAGCACGGCGGCCCAGAGAGGCCAGCCACGGCAGGGACTGGAGTACCTGAAAACCCGTCATTCATGCCCTAAGCCTAGGGTTGCCAACCTCCAGGTGGGGCCTGGAGACAGGGTTGCCAAACCTCCAGGGGGTACCTGGAGATCTTCTGGGATTACAATTGACCTCCAAGCGACAGAGAGTGGATCACCTGGATGGTGGACTCTGTGGTGTTCTACCCCGTTGATGTCCCTCCACTCCCCAAACTTGCCCTCTGCAGGCTCCACTGCCACCTCAAATGTCCAGGTATTTCCCAACCTGGAGGTGGAAACCTGGATGAGGAAAGGCTGAAAGAGTTGGGTATGTGTAGCCTGGGAAAGAGAAGGCTTAGAGGGGACATGATGGCAGTCTTCAAGTACCAGAAGCGGGCAACCAGTCTTATGAGGAAAGGCTGAAAGAGTTGGGTATGTTTAGCCTGGGAAAGAGAAGGCTTAGAGGGGACATGATGGCAGTCTTCAAGTACCAGAAGCGGGCAACCAGTCTTATGAGGAAAGGCTGAAAGAGTTGGGTATGGTTAGCCTGGGAAAGAGAAGGCTTAGAGGGGACATGATGATTGCAGTCTTCAAGTACCAGAAGCGGTCAACCAGTCTTATGAGGAAAGGCTGAAAGAGTTGGGTATGGTTAGACTGGGAAAGAGAAGGCTTAGAGGGGACATGATGGCAGTCTTCAAGTACCAGAAGCGGTCAACCAGTCTTATGAGGAAAGGCTGAAAGAGTTGGGTATGGTTAGCCTGGGAAAGAGAAGGCTTAGAGGGGACATGATGATTGCAGTCTTCAAGTACCAGAAGCGGTCAACCAGTCTTATGAGGAAAGGCTGAAAGAGTTGGGTATGGTTAGACTGGGAAAGAGAAGGCTTAGAGGGGACATGATGGCAGTCTTCAAGTACAAGAAGCGGTCAACCAGTCTTATGAGGAAAGGCTGAAAGAGTTGGGTATGGTTAGACTGGGAAAGAGAAGACTTAGAGGGGACATGATGATTGCAGTCTTCAAGTACCAGAAGTGGGCAACCAGTCTTATGAGGAAAGGCTGAAGGAGTTGGGTATGTTTATCCTGGGAAAGAGAAGACTTAGAGGGGACATGATGGCAGTCTTCAAGTATTTGAAGGGCTGTCATGTAGAAGATGGAGCAGATCTATTCTCTCTTGCTCCAGATTGCAAGACTAGATCTAATGAGTGGAAATGCCGAGGGAGTCGTTACCAGCTAGGTATCAACCACTCCTCACTGTAAGAGTGGTTGAGCAGTGGAACAGACTACCTCGGGAGGGGGGTGGATGCTCCTGCGCTGGATGTTTTCAAGCGGAGGCTGGACGACCATCTTTTGGGTATGTTGTAGATATGTAGGGCTATCTTTTGGCTACGCTCCTGCAGAGTGCAGGGGGTTGGACCAGATGACCTGCAAGGTCCCTTCCAACTCTAACATTCTATGATTCTAACCCTACCCAGAATTATACTAGATCTTCAGGTGACAGATATCAGTTCCCTTGGACAAAATGGCTGCTTTGGAGGGCAGAGTCCATGGCATTCTACTTGCCGAGGTCCCTCCCCTCACGAGAGAACTTCTTGGGATTTCGTATTTGTATTGGAATAGTTGTATATTGGGAGTCCCGACCAGCGTTCCCTCTAAGCTGAGTTAGCGCGAGCTGGCTCACAGTTTATTAGCCTCCGGCTCGCACGTTTTTGCCTTCGCTCGGGAAGGAGGGCTCCAGAGCAAGCGAATCGCTCACAGCTTGAATGCCAGAAGCTCCCAAAGTAGAATCTTTGTTTATGGGACTTCATGGCTTAGAGGGAGCATTGGTTCCGACCTTGAGGAAACTAGGAGTGAAACGGGTGTTCCAAGTCGACTCCCCGTCGCCGGGACCATTGATTTTTCTACAGAATGGCTGGTGGAATATGAGTTTGTGAAAATGATACCCAAATTGTCTGAAGAATATTCTTCACTAAAATTGTGAGAGGTTATTTTTTTTGGGGGGGGGAAGCCCCTGCTGGAGGCTGGCAAAACTAAGACAGCTAGATCTGGCCAGCAGTAGCATGGATGCATCGCTCCATCCCCATGTCCCTGCCGGACAGTTCCAACCTTCCAGAAAGACCTGTCTTCATGTCCCCTACTTAGAATCATAGAGCTGGGAGGGACCTCCAGGGTCATCTAGTCCAACCCCCTGCAGAATGCAGGTAATTCACAAATACCTCCCCCCACTCATACACCCAGTAACCCCTGCTCCATTCCCAGAAGATGGCAAAAAACCTCCAGGATTCCCTGGCCAAACTGGCCCGGAGAACAATTGCTTCCTGACCCCAACATGGCGACCGGCATTTCCCCTGGGTGTGTAAGAAAGGGCCACAAGAACTAAACACTGAAGCAACCCTCCCTGCCCTCCCTCTCGTGATCTGCCTAAGTTCACATAATCAGCATTGCTGGCAGATGGCCATCTAGCTTCTGTTTGAAAACCTCCCAAGAAGGAGAGCCCATCACCGCCTGAGGAAGCCTGTTGTTGAAATAAAGCATGTTCCCGCAAGGGCAAGGGAACTCCTTTCCCCAGAGGATAGCTCAGCATTGGTTCTTGCTAGATTTACGAAAGAGGCTCTAAAAGGCATTCTTTATCATGAAGGTGTTTGTTTTTTAACTGAAGCATTTTACTGATGTGGTTGTTGGCAGGCGAAAGCGCTGTCGAGTTGCTGCTGACTCAAGGCAAGAGACAAAGAAGAGGTGGTTTGCCATTGTCTGGCTGGCTCCCTGTTCCCCTTCACTGACTGTCCCAGTGAGGTCCTCCTTATTGGGGAGACCAAGAAATTGCAAGTAGATAAATAGGTACCACTTCGGGGGAAGGTAACAGCGTTCCGTGCGCCTTGGTGTTTAGTCATGCCGGCCACATGACCACGGAAACGTCTTCGGACAGCACTGGCTCTTCGACTTTGAAACGGAGATGAGCACCGCAACCCTAGAGTCGGATTCGACTGGCTTTCGAGCAAGGGAACCTTTACCTTACTTATACTTTTTACATGCACCTTAATTTGTGATCCATGTTGTATTTTAACGATGCCAATAAAGATTGACTGAGAACTTAGTAGACTTCTGCTGTCACCAGGAATTAAAAATTCCAAATCTCTCTCTTTTGGTAGAATGACACAGTGTCTGAGCACTTCAGGGGACTATGTGGCCCTGAGGAAGGACTGTTCTGATTGCTGGGATAAGTTTAAACAGATAATGATTTATTTATAAAATAACAAAATAGGTTTCTGGGTATTTTAGAACTGTTGTTGAAGGAAGAAAATATAACTGACAAGGCTTGGCGTCCCACACAGTCTCTCATACACCAAAACTCCACTCTGACAGGTTTAGACACACAGTCTAAACTCTCTTTCATATACAGCCACGTAGGCTGAACTCTGTCTCTCAGATAGCCACAAAGGCTAAACTCTCATATCTAGCCACACAGGCTAACTAAACTTCTACTGCTTCCCCTATCATACAGACTCTCACACACTCATCTCTTCAAGAACGCAAGAATCACCTCCTAGACATCTCTCCTCCCACGCTCTCAGTCATCAGCCAATCGCATCACACTTATCTCCCTCTATCACTCTTACATTACTGCAGTCACACTAAACATTTAAAGAAACAGAGACCAAAATGGATGTCTGCAGTCTCCGGAGATCAGTTGTAATTCCGGGAGAACTCCAGGCCCCACCTGGAGGTTGGCAACCTTGGGTTCTACAAACCCTTTAGGATTTAAAGGAATAGATATTGTGTATAGTACATGCTCAAGGCTGTGGGGCTGAAGTGCATGCTACCTATTGCTAGAAGTGTGACATCATTTCTGCATTGTTCAACAAGTGCCGTTAATGTTTATGCTTTGCTTCAGCGGTTATCAGATCCCCGCAATCCAAACGGCACCATTACACTTATGTTCAAAAGGTACAGTCACGTGTGATTGTTGCTTGGGGCTCCAGTGTGGCATCAGATTCCAACTCTGCATGAGCTGCCATGTATTATCTGCACTAATCCCCTTTGTCTTCCCCAGTGTCTCAGAGATTTCTCTAAAGCCTACTAGGGTTCCTTAACAGGGTGAAGTTTGATTCCCCACTCCCGTTTCCCACCCACCCCCTGCTTGCAGCTGCTGGATGACCTTGGGCAAGCCATAGTTCTGTCAGAGCAGTTTCTGTCAGAGCTCTCTCAGCCCTGCCTACTTCACAGGGTCTGTTGTGGGGAGGGGAAAGGAGTCCGGAAGCCATTCAGAGACTCCTTCGGGCAGTGAAGTGCAGGGTATAAATCCAAACTCTTCTCTTCTAACAGGCAGTTTGAAAGCTACTGTCCTGAAACACAGACCTGCGAAACCAAGCTTCGATAAGGCCTGGCTCATTGATGACAATGATGTCTATTTTGGAAGAGGGAAAAGTAGGCCTCTAGTTTCCTCCCACACAGCCAAAAAGAGGTCTAACAGAAGGATTCAATAAGGCAGCTCTTGCCAAATGGCTGTTATCTTCTTCTCTTGCCCCCCCCCCCACGGCCAACAGGCCAGAGAAAGAGAGGCTGGCATTGTCTTCAGTGAAAACAATCTTCAGTCCCCATTCTGATGTTTAGCAAGCCAGTGGAAAAGTTTCCCCAAGGACCTGAAAGGACTGCACTAAAGCCATCTCGGGGCTTTCTTCCAAACCCTGTTGTGCTGCGTATCTGATTTGGGTCAGACGCCTGAGGTGACCAAGCCAGTTGAACACTTCTGTAATCACACAAGGCCCATTCTTTTCCAGTGATGGCGACTATTACCATTCAGGTTGGGCCGAAACCATAAACTCAAGGATTATGAATGGAAAATTCCATATTGTATTGCAGTGTACTCTGGGCTAGTGCCACGGGGGACCAACCAAGGCAGAGGCAGAGACTGGCTGAGCTGCTCTGATGTCACAGAAGGGGTGGGCGGGCAGAAGTTTCTGGACTTGGCGGGAACTGACTGAAGGGTTCAGATCTTAAGAGAAGGAAGGGTTAGAACATGGTCTCCAACCTTCTCAAGCCTATGGGCACCTTTGGAATTTCGACAGTATGGTGGGCACAGCCACAAAATGGCTGCTGCAGGACACGGGACCAGCCACAAAATGGCCGCCACAGCTTACTTCATCTGAGCCTTGTGCTGTGGTGGCAGCTGCTGCCAAAGCCATCATGATTAGAAATCTGTATAGTCAGAGGGTAAGATGCTGAAGCTGCAGACTGGAAGGTTGGTAGTTCGAGACCCGAGCGTCGCTCCCGTCTCTGGCCCCAGCTCCTGCCAACCTAGCAGTTCAAGAGCAAGAAATTGCAAGTAGATAAATAGGTACTGCTTCGGTGGGAAGGTAACAGCATTCCATGCGCCTCGGCATTTAGTCACGCCAGTCACACGACCAAAGAAACGTCTTCGGACAATGCTGGCTCTTCAGCTTGGAAACAGAGATGAGCACCGCCCCCTTAGAGTTGGATTTTGACTAAGCTTTCGAGCACGGGAAACCTTTTACCTTTACAGTCAATCAAATCTCCAGTGGCCAATCAGAAGCCTTCCTGGGCAAATGCCCCAGCTGGACCTACCAAGAAAGGTGGTGGGAGGCACCACGTTGGAGAACCTGAGGCTAAAAGAATCAGGAGCCTAAGAGATGAAAAGGCAGCAAGCCTCAGGAAGAGGGAATTGGAGGTCTGAAAATATACAGCAGAGACCCAGTTTGGTGTAGTGGTTAAGTGTGTGGTTAACCAGTCTGAGCCAGTTTGGTGTAGTGGTTAAGTGTGTGGTTTGGAGCAGTGGTTAAGTGTGCGGACTCTAATCTGGGAGAACCAGGTTTGATTCCCCAGTCCTCCACTTGCACCTGCTGGTGTGACCTTGGGTCCCTCACAAGCTCTGGCACAGCTGTTCTTGAAAAACAGAAGAGCTCTTTCGAGAACTGCCAGTTTGGTGTAGAGGTTAAGTGCGCAGACTCTAACCTGGGAGAACCGGGTTTGATTCCCCACTTCTCCACATGCACCTGCTGATGTGACCTTGGGTCAATCACAAGCTCTGGCACAGCTGTTCCTGAAAAAGAGCTGTTTCTGTCAGAGCTCTCTCAGCCCCGCCTACCTCACAGGGTATCTGTTGTGGGGAGGGGAAGGGAAAGGAGACTGTAAGCTGCTCTGAGTGAACGGCGGGGTATAAATCTAATCTCTTTTTCTTCTCTTCAAAGCGGGGAAAGCCAGAGGGAAGGGCACAGATGGCCTGGGGGGTACAGTGAGAGAACCCTCAAGTTTGTATCGTGATATGGAATAACCAGCCAGCCAGATGTTTGGTTGCTGGCCTCTAGTTATATTTGGAGGGCTATACAGCGTGTGAAACATCAGGATGACTGCAGCAACTAATCCGGTCCAGTATCTGCCGGGAGGGGAGACTCTTCCAAACAAAAACAAAAAAACACACACAAGACCACGGGCTTCCTATTTCAAGAAAGATATTTTTATTATTGGTCCAGCAACTGCAAAATATACAAACGTCCAGAAAGGCAGACCTGTAGCTGGCAGAGCTTCATCTCAGAGGCAAACCCCCCCCCCCCAAACACACAAACAATCCCATTCAAATATACAGAATCAACATCGCACTCCAAAAAAAAAAAAGTCAAAAAAAGGAAACCCGTTCTCTCCCCCTCCCCGCCCTCAGCTCTTGCAACCTCGGTTTAAATAAATAAATAGCACTCTGCTATCAAAAAATGTGATAAAAATAGAAATTCAAGTATCAAAGCAAAAAATAAACCGTCAAAGAAGGAAATCATTGGTTGTGGTTCATCCCATCGCCTTTTCCCCACCCGGCCAGCGCTCCTTGCTATGTTCGGCGAAACAGAAATATCAACGCCCTGCCGTCCCCACTCCGAGCACAACCCCCTTCCTCCCTTCCTCCAGATTGCCAGGAGCAGAAATAATCCGGTTTCTTCCAGGGTACTCCTCTCTGAGTGTGAGCCAGTGTTTCATCTTTCCCCCCCGGATCGAGTGGAAGAGAGAGTTCGGGTAATAAAACAGCTTATTGCGACGAGCTAATGCGCAAGTTTTTTTGTCAGCAACTGGTTTATCTAGCTGGGGCAGGCGAGGGGGAAGGAAAGACACACTTGTGCATGAGATAAAAGAAAGGGGAAAACCTGCAGTCTGCAGTTAAGCAGCTGATGGGTGTGTGTGTGTGTGTAACTCTACGCATGCACGGCACTCGCTCCCGGAAAAAACACAATAAAAATTTAACTAAAGAAGTGTCCTGGTGGCTGTACACTAATATACACATAGAAACGCACCTTGCGTGGCGAGCCCCCCACCCCCACCCCACCCCACCCCTGTAGAAATCTTCAGCGGTCAGACACGGCCCCCAAGTGCGGTTCCACTCTGGCGCAGCCGTAATAGAAAACCGTACCCCAAAAAAAGCACTTTTAACTATGACACAGCCCTAACGCGCAAGGCACTACTGTTCGCCCTTCCCCCTTGCGAGTTTGCTCCGCCTGTGGAAAGTCGCACGCTCCCGGACCCTTTCCTGAAGCGAGAAAAGTTACGAAAGGGAAAAACGAAGAGAGGTTTTAATTTGCAGGAAAGCCCCACTGGGGAAAAAGTCCTCTGCTAATGGGATCGAGAGAGACTTCTTTGTTCAGGTGGTAGTTATCTTGGTACGACTCTGAAAGCGAAAGGAAGAGATGCAGGACAGCTCGAGATGGCTCCAGCAGGTATCGGAAAGAAGGCGTAATGCCCGTGGAAACCCCAAGCCAAAATCCAAAGAAGTACTTATTTGGGGGTTCGAAACCTGGCTTTCCAAGAGAGCCGATGCAAAATATTCAGCTGACTCCCAGAGTACACCAGGTTTCCCTCTGGGATTAACGTTAGGGCCTTCTGCAAAGGTGTCAGATTTAGCAGCAGCTCACAAAAACCCAACAAACGAGAAAACATTTGGGAAGGAAAAGCCATGGCTACTGCCGAACAACCCCGGAATTCCCTGCCATTGTTTTTAAGGTATGAAAGCAACCTCGAGGGAACATCTGCATGCCCCCGAGGGGGGAGGAAAAACAACTATCCCGCGTGTTTTTGCAACCTTCCACTCCCTCCCGGCTGGCACAACAAACAAGGGAGTGTTGCGGGGAGAAATATGCATATTTTAGTCTTGTCTGCGAGCACACAAACCTCTCTTGCGCCAGCTAGGAAGAAAGATGCCTAGTTTGGACTCCAAAGCAATGTACGCCGCACAAAACACCAAGAGGAACAGTCCTGGTGTGTCTTGTGTTGACTACATGGCCTCCGATACCCAGGCCAATTCCCATTTTGGGCTATACTTGCTTACCAATGGGAACTGGTAACGTCTCAAGGAGTCGGGGCCAATTCATACGTTACAGAGTCCTCCCGTATTCTGTGTGTCCAGAGTGAATCCCTAGGCTTGGGGGAGGGTGTGTGTGTGTGTGTGTATCAGAATCATTGGTGCTACGGACAGGGGGCTTACATGCAAGTGTTCCCAACAGGGCAAAACAGCAACTCCTTGGGACCATTTCAGGTTGGCTGCCAGGGGAAGGCCTGACACCCCCCACACACACACATTTCCGGCGTACCCTTAGCAGACGTGTGGGGACACCAAAGACTTTGCAATATGGAAACTGGCCATTTGATCTCTAAGTCTGTCCAATGGGCAGCACCCCCTTCTTCAAACATTCCCAGCGTTTCAGAAGGGGGACACCTGGCTGTGTGAATTCGCACAGTGAGCTCACCCCAATATGGCCATCCGCTGATTAAGACACCTGGCTGTGAACCAGTCACAAGAGAGGCCCAGCTCCTGTAGCAACCCTACGGTTCCGGTCGCACGCTAGAACGGGGAATCCGGGTTCACGAGGAACTGCCCGCCCGAACGGTTCGCTACTATAAGCCCTCCCTTGGCTCAGATATGAAAACAAGCCCCCCCCCCAAATTTCCCTCACCTCAACACACGCCAAAGGTTCACGTAGTTGGGTCTGAAGAGGGCGATCCGGAAAGTCTTAAAACATGTCTGAAACCGGTTTTCTAACACTAGATCCTACCTGGGTTGGGAGCTCAAAGGAATAAAACGGGTTAGTGGATGGAGAGGATTAATTTCCAAACCAAGTGAAAATTCAGCCGTGTCCCTTAAGGGTCTACACGTCCCCATGCAATCAAAAACACAAATTCCCATGCAGACAACCTGCTGTCAATCCCTCTGGTTAACCGCGTGACCAAAGTTCTGTTACAAGTTACTGAGCGGTCTAAAAAAAAATACAATCGGTGTGTGGGGGGGAGGAGACCTCCGGCCAACCAAAGCTATGCGATTCTCTATGCATCCCTTTAATAGTCAGAGTGATACAAATTCAGTACTATTTTTTAAATCAACACACAACTTTTAAAAAAGATCGGGGGGGGCTCGCTGTTTTCCTGACGACAGTCGGGCAGGATGGGGGTTCGTGCAAAGAGGCGAGATCAAAATATGTCAGTGTCCCGGTGCATAGCTTTGACACTCCTCCCGAACTGCGCTTCCCACACCCCCAACATCCTCCATTTATTTACACGCTGCAAGAGGAGAGGAGGGTCTCCTCCACATCTCCGCAAGGCAACGGTGCTGCTTTACAGGTAGCCTCCGCTTCCACCGCTACGTTAGAACATCTAGTGTGCAAAAAGAAGTACCCTTCAAGCCCGCTACCGTCTATCACGCCCCGGAGGAAAACGAAAAGTCATTCGACCGCTAAAAATCAGATGTTGGATCCGCCTTTATAATCTCAGCGCGACGTTCTTCTTTCTTCCTCCCCCCCCCCCAACCCAAAAAAGTCTTTTCCCCCCTTGCCTCCGTTCTGTTCCAAGTCCAAGTTGGGCAGATGATCAGCTACGGAGAGGGCCAGCGACAACAACAGAAAGGTTGACCCTCGGCTCGAGCAAAAGAAGAAGGTGCGACAGGCGATGTGAATGGAGCCGGCCGCTCCTCGCCGGCTTCACCAACATCGCTGGGAGAGATTCAAGACTGCTCGTGGGAGACGTTCAGGTTCTGCAAAGGGGGGAGAAAAAGAAGAAAACGGTGAGCGGGACGGGTTTCAAAAAAGCCCCAAAACACATCAAAAAAAGAACAGAAGCGACAGAGCACCTTTGCATGCAGAGCAACGGAGAAAAGCCACCGCTGCATAAAACATTCTCTGGGGAGGGCGGGAGAGAGAAAGACCACAATGACTCCCTTGTCCAAAGGCGGCAAGGGTCACAGCGCAACCCATGAGCAACTGTTCATAGCGGTGCAACTTTGTCTCCTCCCCGGCCCTTAGCCTGAGTTCTGAAGGTCTTTTAATTAGCCCCTTCTCACGTCGAGCCCCTTTTCTCAATCAGCTCCCCGCCAACTTTCATCGCTTAATTCGAGACTTATTCAGCACAAAAATCACGTTTAGGATGCACTGGGCACCACAGCGACTCTTTGGCAAAGGGTGGAGTAAAACCGTCTTAATTGCTGACGTTGTAACTCACGGGACGCGTCCCTTAAACATTATTGATCGGGGCGCATCTAGTCATTCGGTTTTTCGGGGAAGACGTTCTTACCCATATCGATTTTATATCGGAATGTTCGTTGAGCTGAAGGTTCGTAATGGACTTACGGGAACGGGACTGCCTAGCCAAATGCTGCCCTGCCAGAGATAAGTATCACCCCCCATCTAAATTTGGATCCCTTGAAGTTGCAAAGGGAAGCTTGAGGGGAACAAATGGGGACAATCAACCATACAGCCCCCCCCCCAAATGCAGAGGTCCTTGGACCAGCAAGCAGAGCGGGGACACTCACAGCGTTCTAGCACAGCAATGTTTCAGGAAAGGGACACGGCCTCGGAGATGCAGCCAGGTTAGTGCAAAATTGCAAAAGAAAACATACGCCAAGAAATTCCAGGGCGAAGGAAGATGCGCGAGCATGGGTCAAGGGTATGCACGCATTCCCCCTTTGCATGCGCGCGCGCACAGACAACACGCCAGAATAATCTTGGAGCAGCTGTTATTCCACTGAGATCATAAGCAAGGCAGGGAAACAAACACCGCGGCAGGCTGTTTTACCTTGGAAATATTAGTAAAGCGGAAAGTTTTGAAGAAGTGGCAAACGGGCCGGCTTGCAGCATGGAAAGTTAAGTGGGAGAAGGGGGTGGGTGGGGGGGAGAGAAGAAAAGGCGGTGAAGGTGGAAAGCTTGTGACAGGATGACCCATAAAGAGCAGTGTTCCTTCTAAAGCTGAGTTAGTGTGAGCTAGGCTCAGTTTTTTTAGCCTCCAGCCTCACACATTTGTCTTCGCTCAGGAAGGACAGGATGGCTCCAGAGCAAACTAATTTATGCAGCAGCCAAAATCGCTCGCTCACAACTCTAATGCCAGCAGCTCACAAAGGTAGAATTTTGGCTCACAAAGACTCCACCGCTTAGAGGGAGCATCGGTAAAGGGTGTCCAGAATTGGGGCTCTCCGCAAGACAAGATGGCCTGGCGCCCAGGAAAAATTTAGGTTTTTGTAATCCTCCCCTTCCGCCAGGGGCCTCCTGGTGGCATGCATCATCCCCCCCCCCTTTGCCATTTTATCTCACAACAACCCTGTGAGGGAGGTTGGGATGAGAAAGAATGACTGGCCCAAAATCAGCCAAGTGAGCTTCATAGGCCCATGGGTTGCTGGCTGAGACTTTTGGTTGTGGAAACAAGTCATCAAGAAGTGGTGGATGCTCCTTCCCTGGACGTTTTCAAGCGAAGGTTGGACGACCATCTTTTGGGTTATGTTGTAGAGTGCAGGGGGTTGGACTTGATGACCTGCAAGGTCCCTTCCAACTCTGACATTCTATGATTCTAGGAAAGAAAACGGGCCAGTTGGGGGATTCGAACCCATACTCTCCTGGCCCTAGGACACTTTAATCACTATATCCCCACTGGCTGCGTATAGGGAAGAGGGGGAAATAAGAAAGTGAGGAGAGACTGATTTAGAAGTGAAAGCCAGTGAGAGGAAGGGTCAAGACGGCTCTATGGTTGCGCCTCTGGGAGACCACCCCTGTTAGCCTTGGACCGGCCCCTATCCTAAAATTAGAAATAATGGTTCATTTAGACCTCAGCTTCTCATATGCACTCTGACCTGGCTGGCCCAGGCCAGCCAGATCTCATCAGATCTCGGAAGCTAAGTAGGGTAGGATGTGGAGACCACACCGAGGCAATCCCAGGGTTGCAATATAAAGGCAGGTGATGGCAAACCACCTTGATGTCTTTTGGCTTTACTGGGATGGCTCAAGCTAGCCCAGATCTCATCGGATCTCAGAAGCTAAACAGGGTCAACCCTAGTTAGTATTAGGATGGGAGACCACCACAGAAGACTGGGGCGGCTACGTGGAGGCAGGCGATGGCAAACGACCTCTGCCACCACATCTTACGTGCACAGTTTCGTTTCCCCCCGAACTGCCACATCGTGCTCAGCCAGTGGGGTGAAGTGGCCAGGGTGCTGGACTAAGTTCGGGGAGACCCAGGTGAGAATCCCCACTTTTGCTATGGAAGCCTAAACCAGTCACACCCCCTAAGCCTAGCCTACCTCACGGCAGAGGTTGGGATAAAATGGAGAAGTGGAGTACAAGCTCATAAGACGCTTTGGGTCCCGTTGGGAAGACCAGTGAGGTGTAAGGAAAATTTTAACAGTTAGCTGTTGGTAGATTTTCCAGGTTGTGTGGCCATGATCTTGGCATTGTAGGACCTGATGTTTCACCAGCAGCTGTGACTGGCATCCTCAGAGGTGTAACACAGAAAGATGGAGTACTCTCTGTGTCAAGGTGAGAAGAAGATGGTAGGCAAGTAATTTATATCTACTCAGGAAGGCGGGGTAGGGCTGAGTCACTGTCTTGTAGGAGTCCCCCAGGCTGTGAACATTCTAATGGAGGAGCTTCCTGAGGAGGTTCTTTTGCATATAGATTAGCTGTTTCCTGAGGTTTCCTGTCTTAATTGTTAAGTTTTTAAAATTCTGTTGTTGTTAAGTCTATGAACTGGCGCATGGGGGTGGGGTGGGGAATGTTTTATGTACTTTAATACCCCTTGGGATCTGTCATTTCCAAAGCTTAGTAGGTTACCACTACAAAGTAGATATTCTTACAGTATTTGAAGGGCTGTCACTTAGGAGAGCAGGGGGCTGTTCCTATTGGCAGCGGAGGAGAAGACTCACAAGAATGGGTTTTAATTATGGGTAGAAAGACACTAGCTGGATATTACAGGGAAAAAAATTCAAGAGTAGTTCAGCACTGGGATCGGCTGCCTGGGGAGCTGGTGAGCTCTCCCTCCCTGGCAGTCTTCAAGCAGGGGCTGGACACACATGTCAGGGATGCTTAGTTTAGACTGTTCCTGCTTTCAGCAGGGGGTTGGACTAGATGACCTGCATGCCCCCTTCCGGCTCTGTGATTCTACCACAGTCTTAAGCAGAGGAAAAGGTAGCAAGCCAGATTCATGAGACATACAAAACCAAGTGTTGCTTCTGTAAGTTAAGTGTTTTGTGGCTGCCGACTGAGAGATGCGCCAATGAATCAATGGAAGCCATCGTTTGGCTTTTCTGCCACAAAAGAAAACAAAGCCCAACACTGCACAGCTATCGATGGAGGAAACGGGGGAGCCACCCAGGAAAAACTCAAGAGTGCTCATGGCAGGAAAGGAAAACCAGGCCAGCCAGACAACAGAGAAAGGAGTCACCCCCGGAGAAGATACTTACAGGCAGGCCTTTCCCAGGACAGGCTGTAAAGAGAGACAGAGAGAAAAGGGAAAGAAATGGGAAAAAAATCAGTAACGGGGAGTCAAGCCGAAGGGAGACGAAGGAGCAACAGAAAGATCACACAAAGGGTTAACTGGTTTGCGAGGAAGAGACAGGAGGATGGAATACAAGCCGCCCAACCACTTGTTCAGAAGGTATAGTAAGCCCTTTGGATTTTCTTCGTCTACGTGTGGTTCCATTCCCCCTTCGGGCTTTCCTTCTTCCCAAGAAGAGGAAAGTATTCCATTTGGCCCTGCCTCCTCTGGCAGCCATTTTGGGTTTGGCGCTCACCACCCCTTTCAAAATTCCAAGTGTGCTCAAAGGCTCAACAAGGTTCGGGTGCTCTGAACCAGACCTTGGAAAGCAGGTACCTTTTTAAGGAAGAATCTAACCGGAAGGCGTGAGCTATGAAGAATGGAATGGTCAGACCCCCAAAAAAAGAGTCTAACAGGGAAGATATGTTCTTATGTTCCTGAAATTAGTGTGTTGTCAAGGGTTCGAGGGGATCCAAGCCGATCACACGCGCCCCGTTCCCATCCTGATGTGAAGCCACACTTTCACACGATCACGCACAAATATCGACAAAAGACAAGCACAACTCAAGACTGCCTTTCCCAAACAAGCATAGGAGCAAAACCAAGCGCCGCAGACAATCTCAAGAGCGTTACCACCGTTTGCCAATTAAGAAATCCCCCCGGAAGGTTGAAAAAGCAACAGAAAAAAAAAGACACAGATGGAAATGACAAAAAAGCACGGCACAGCCAAGACCACCACCACACGGGAACGGAAACAAAAACAACAACAAAAAAACATCAACGAAAGAAGGTAAACCAACTTGTCCGGGCAGCTGCGCGGGCGCCTCCTGGGGCATACAGACGGGGTGAGCGGCCGAAGCGGCGGCAGCCACATGCTCCTCAAAGCTGTTGATGCGCGGCTTTTTGGTGGGCTCGGGGCTCGCTAGAGGGGTGACGCTATTGCGGCGCATGAGGGTGTTAGGCCCCTTCTTTGCGTCCTGCATTCGAGCGAGACAAAGGGGAAAAAAAAGGAAGGAGATAAAGTTATGGGGGGAAAAAGAAGGTTCTCTTCTTTAAAAAAAAATACAATGGGTTAATTGGTTTGCCAAAACACACACACACACACACACACACTAGAGTTGCCAGGGCCCCCCCCCCCAAGGGGGCGAGAAACCCCTGCTCGAGAGGCCTGTTCTCCACCGGCCCGGATCGGGCCACCGGGGAGGGGGCACCCCAGGCCCAAAGTGTGTGACATGTACAGCGTGAAGACGCCGCCCTGAGGTGACGTCATCACGTTGGGCACGTTACCGGGGGACGCTCTATCATTCGAGGGAAAACTATGGTTTTCCCTCGAAAGATTGTGGCCCCGCCCCCAACGTGCCCGACACGATGACGTCACTTCCTGGTCTCCCCTCACGTTCAGGTAATTTTCACTTGGCAACCCTAATGCGCGCACACACACTAAGTTCAAGCGTCAAAGCTCCCTTCATCAGAATGGAGATCCCCGGGCCCTTATACCCCAGCCAGAAGGTGGGAAGGGTGTTGCAACGAAGGGATTCAGGATACACAGAACCTGTTTGGCCCCTGGGTGAGACCGGGATGATGGACCGGAAAGGCCACTGGTCTGCTACAGCGGGGCTCTCCTTATGTTCTTAGGAAGGCCTCGGCCTCTGTGTCCTGCTGCTGGCCCTCCAGAGGAACTGGACTGGCCACTGTGTGAGACAGGATGCTGGATGAGATGGACCCTCACTGGTCTGATCCAGATGGGATCTCCTTACATTCTTATGAAGGCCTCGCCCTCTATGCCCTGTTCTTGGCCCTCCAGAGGAAGCAGTTGACCACTTTGTGAGACAGGATGCCAGACTGGATGGACTATTGGTCTGATCCAGCAGGGCTTTTCTTATGTTCTTATCAAGGGCTCGGCTTCTGTGCCCTGTTCTTGGCTCTCCAGTGGAACTGGTTGGCCACTGTGTGAGGCAGGATGCTGGACTAGATGGACTATTGGTCTGATCCAGCAGAGCTCTTCTGATGTTCCTATCATGAGAGGAAGGCTTTGTCTTCTCTGCCCTGTTGTTGGCCCTCCAGAGGAACTGGTTGGCCTCTGAGTGAGACAGGATGCTGAACTGGATGGACTATTGGTCTGATCCAGCAGGGCTGTTCTTATGTTCTTATCATGAGGGGAAGGCCTTGGCCTCTCTGCCCTGTTGTTGGCCCTCCAGAGGAACTGATTGGCCACTGTGTGAGACTGGATGCTGGACTAGATGGACCCTTGCTGGTCGGATCCAGCAGGGCTCTTCTGATGTTCTTATCAAGGCCTCGGCCTCTGTGCCCAGTTCTTGGCCCTCCAGAGGAACTATTTGGCTACTCTGTGAGACAGGATGCTGGGCCAGAGGAATCCCTTGTCTGGTCCAGCAAGGCTACTCTTTTTTACTTCGGGTGGGTAGCCGTGGTGGTTTGAAGCAGCAGAACTAAGTTTTGACTCCAGTGGCACCTTTTCAGACCCACCAAGTTTTATTCACAGTATAAACTTTTGTGTACGTGTGTAGACACTTCTTCAGATACCACTACGGTTTCAGAGGACAGTGGTGTCAGATCTGCAAGCAGAAGAGCCAAATTCGAGTCCAGCAGCCCTGAGGAAGGAAGCTCTTACTGAACTCGAATCTGACTGTTCTGCTTGCAGGTTAACAGCACTGCCCTCCTGAGACTGCACTGGTCCACACGAGAAGCTGTAATTCTGGGAGATCTCCAGGACCCACCTGGAGATTGGCAACCCTCTCCAGGAGGTCCGAGTAACACGGCAAAGGGAAACGATTACTTCCTCTCCGGTTCTCAAAGCAGGCTGTATCAACCCAACCTATGTTCAGTAGCCGTCTTTCTGCACTGAATGCCACGACCCACATAAAATCCTTCTCAAAGGTCCACTCCCAACAGTAACCATATTAACCCTTAACCAGATCCTCTCTTTAAAGAACAGCAGCAAGGAACCAAACCACTCCCGGGCAGTGTGCCCTCTATAGCTGAGTGAGTGTGAGCCAGCTCACAGTTTTCTAGCCTCCGGCTCATGCTCACGAAGGGCGGCTCCAGAGCCAACTAATTTACGCAGGAGCCGAATCGCCCGCTCACAACTTTAATGCCAGGAGCTCACAAAGTAGTATTTTTGCTCACAAGACTCCACAGCTTAGAGGGAGCATTGCTCCCAGGTCCTTGCTGAATAATAAAACTGTTGCTGACTTTCTAGAAGTTTAAAAAACAGAGAGGCCACGCCACAGCATGGGGCCCCCCTTAGAACGGGCCCTGCTTCTAGCAGGTGGCTGTCTCTCATTTCCACAAAAAATATGAACATTTTTGGGGGGAGCTGAGGACCAAACCAGACTGGGCTTAGCCCATTCCCAGTCAGTCACAGCTGGGGTCAGGGAAGGGCACCATTTCTTACTCAAGAAGGATGACAGGCCACCACAGAAGACACGAGGCCCACCGAGTAAAAATGGGTCAAACACAAATCAAGGATCTTTCAAACATAAAATTAAAACTAAAAATACGAGGTCCTAAACAGTTCTCTTGCTTTCAGTTAAATTGACACAAGGAAAAGGTTGAAGGAGACCGTAAGGCAGGCCAGACCTAACCCTTCTAATGTGCCTAGGTAGGCCGAAGCCTACGCTTGCTCGACGTCCACCTCAGCATTATTAGCAAGGCTCAAAACACTACCTAGGTGAGAAATGCCTGGGTAGGTTGTACAGAAAGAAAGTGGTCGAGGTCATTCAGAAAGTGGACCACCCCAAGTAAGAGTCCCACCACACGTTCCGGAAATTTCTCCCTCCTCTCTATCCCTTAGGAGGCCTCCACATCCAAGGCTGACTCTACTTCAAACCTAACAGGGCCACACCTTGAGGCGCTGAAGACTCAAAACGCCCATCTAATTTTAGAAAAAGCCCAAGGCTTCCTGCCTCTATCGGCGGCGTTTTCATTGACGTTGGTAACCCCCTCATAGATCTGTGCCCATATTAAGACCGTCATACGATCTGCTCCCTGCTTCCCCCTTTCTCCGCCATCCTTTCACAACCTTATCAGTTTTTATCCCACCCTTCCACCACATGTCACAGGGTACGCTATTCTCCCCTCCTGGATTTCTCCACACATCAACCCTGCAAGGTAGGGTAAGCAGAGGGTGCGTGTGTGAGCTTCGTGGATGACTGTAAGGGTTTGGACCCCGATCTCCCCCAGCCCTGATTTTTTTTGGCACTCCGTACCATGCTCGTCTTGGCCACTTTCTGATAAAAATATAACGCCACTCGGGTTTCCTTCAATGTCCTCAGCATCCTCATCAACTTAAAAACACACTTCCGAAAAGGGCTGGAAAACTACAAGGCAAGAACAAGGAAAAACCAAGTTGGGGGATGGTTACAAGGACATTGGGGAAAAAAGTCATCTGAAGTTCCCTGTTTGTTCGATTGAAACTACGACTGCCGTCCGAGTGGGAATGACAGTCGGGGAGAAATGGTACCCGCAACTGGAGGGGAGTCGATCTCAGAACGGTTCTTTCCCAAACACACGAGCCTATACACAAGGTATTCCCAGCCACACCAGGAGTGGTGTGGGAAGAAACCTACGGGACGCCAAAAGGGATCCTCACCTCTGGTTTGTCCCGATGGGTGTTCACAGCTTCAATGTTCAAAAAGATGGATTCAACTCTGCAACCTTGGGGGGGGGGGGGGGAGGGGAAGGAAACAGAACACACAGGACAGTTATTTACACAGCTTAGTGGATAAATGGATTCACAGACAGCCTCAAGAAGTGATTGGATAACATCTATGGAGCAGACGTCCATCAGTGGCAATTAGCCACAACGTATAGATAGGAACTCTCAGGCTGGGGCAAGTGATGCTCCGTATTCTTGGTGCTTGGGGGGGCAACAGTGGGAGGGCTTCTGGCCCCACTGCTGGACCTCCTGATGGCACCTGGTAGTTTGGCCACTGTGTGATGTAGATGGGCCATTGGCTTGATCCAACATGGCTTCTCTTACGTTCTTATAGATAGAACACTTTATCTGGGGCGGTGATGCTCTGTATTCTTGGTGCTTGGGAGGCAACAGTGAAAGGGCTTCTGGAGTTCTGGCCCCACTGGTGGACCTCCTGATGGCCCCTGGGTTTTGGCCACTGTATGCCACAGAGTGTTGGACCGGATGGGCCATTGGCCTGATCCAACATGGCTTCTCTTATGTTCTTATAGATAGAACACTCTGTCCGGGCAGTAATGCTCTGTATTCTTCATGCTTGGGGCGGCAACAGTGAGGGCTTCTGAGCTCTGGCCCCATTGGTGGACCTGATGGCCCCTGGTTTGGCCACTGTGTGACACAGAGTGTTGGACCGGATGGGCCATTGGCCTGATCCAACCCGGCTTCTGTTATGTTCCTCTCCCTGACAAGTGTTTGTCCGGACGCTGCTTGAAGAATGCCAGAGAGGAGGCGCTCACTCCCATAGGCAGTCAATTCCACTGCTGAACTCTTCTTAACAATAAAACTACGGCAGCTGAAAGGGGACAAGTGAGAGAACAAGGCACCCTCAAGGGCCTGGGAGTTGCACCAGCCTGCTCCACAGCCACAGGACATAAGGACAAGAATTGAGCCCCTGACCACGGAGGGAGGGGATCACCTCAGGGAGAACGCAGTGAGGCAC
The DNA here is from genome assembly GCA_029375565.1 of Gekko gecko. Lineage (NCBI taxonomy): Eukaryota > Metazoa > Chordata > Lepidosauria > Squamata > Gekkonidae > Gekko > Gekko gecko. Next base: position 22,949,195 of record JAPDNY010000005.1, read on the forward strand.
TGCGGGACAGGGAATCTGCCCTTCCCTGCACTCCGTAAAATCTGGGAGGTACTTACCATAGGCCACGGGGGTCAGCTTCAGCACTGTGTGGAGGGGGCATTTCAAGTAAGGCATCTCCTCTGAAAAGAAGCCGAGACAAGGGACAGTCGATCAACAGGAGAGCAAAAGCTGCTTCTTGTGCCTGACCTAAGAGCAGCAGTTCTCTCTTGAAAGACAGGGCTGCTAAATCTCAACTGATAAAGACCTCTGCCTGAGACCCTGGAGAGCTGCTGTGGACCTTGATGGACCAAAAGGCTGGTTCAGTGTAAGGCAGCTAGCTACCTGTCATAGTTCCATTCAGATTAGGGGCCATGGCTCAGAGGTAGAGCATCTGCTTGGCGTGCAGAAGGTCCCAGGTTCAATCCCCGGCATCTCCAGTTGAAAGTGCTGTGAAAGACCTCCGCCTGAGACCCCGGAGAGCTGCTCCCGGACTGAGCAGACTATACCAACAGTGACGGACCACTGCTCTGATACAGTACGGGGCGGTGGCTTCATGTGCCACGTGAGCTGCTCTCTGTGCAGTGGCAGAATCCCACAAATGTATGTGGTTCGTGGAAACTTAACGGCGCAACAGAACTGTCAGCCTTCAAGACACCACACGAGACTCCCGGTTGCAGACAGGAAGTCCTTCAACATGTTAGCAGTGAGAGTCTTAAAACTAAGATTCCACAAACCTCAAGCTATTTGTCAGCCTTTCAAGGTGCCACGGGGTTTTGCCGTTCCGGCTGATTAACCCTCTGGGAAGAGCCACCATCGATCAATGGGGACTGTCTTCTGGTTCGACAACATAGAGTGAGTGTCACATGAACGCCTAGGAAGGAGGATTTAAAATGGCGGCCCGCCGGAGAGAGGTGGGACACACCCGGGCCCCCTTACCTGCACTCTTGTCAAGGAAGTAGGCCAGGAGGCATCTCATTACGGCCTGGTGGCATATGACCAGGACATTCTCTTGCCGCTCCAGTTCCATGATGACCGGCTCGAGGCGCTGCACCAGGTCCTGGTAAGACTGCGAGAGAGAAACGACGTTCTTAAGAGACTGCCCTCTTGCCAACTTCTATTAACTTTTACATTTTGGTCGGCATATACTGAGAAGAAAATTAGTCAAATTGGCTTTTCCTTAGAGTATTTCTATCCACTGGACGAAATCTCTTACTTTCCAGATTATTAAACAGAGACTGCCAGTGTTCCCTCTAAACTGAGCTGGTGTGAGCTAGCTCACAGTTTTTTTAGCCTCCAGCTCACACCTTTTTGTCTTAGCTCGGGAAGGAGGGCTCCAGAGCAGACTAATTTATGCAGCAGCCAAATTGCTTGCTCACAACTTTAAGGCCAGTAGCTCACAAAGTAGAATTTTTGCTCACAAGACATCACAGCTTAAGAGGGAACATTGGGGACTGCTTGACCTTGAACTCCAAGTCTAACATCCCGCACAATTCCACGTATTTTTCTCAATTGAATCTCCCAATTCAATATGGCCAGATGGCCCATTATCTTCACAACTTAGTTCACCTTTCGCACCGTAGAGCCTCTTACACTCGCCCGACTAAATGTGCTCCCTTCAAAAGTGCTCTCAGGTCGGTTTAATCAAATTCCTCTTCATGAAAGGTTTATGTTCTTGTCCTTTAAAATCCGTGGACTCAATGTATCATATTATTTTTGACTTGTCAATTTCACTCCGTCTTACGGCACAGAGAATTGTTGTCATCTTTATTTCCTCCTAATTAGTAGTTCTAATAGGGAAAAGGCTATTCGATCTCTACTAAAGGAATGCTAATCCTAATATTACAGCTACAGTGGCCAAGCTTCTTGCCGAAGCAGACAAAGTTAGATCTATTCTAGTAAAGGATTGATTAATATTGTTTATTATGTTTTATATATCCGTACCGTCAGGGCTATTTTTGGGCAGGAACGCACAGGAACGGAGTTCCGGCTGGCTCCAGAGTTGCCCACGCCCAGCAGGGACCTATTAGCATAACAGACCACACCCAGCAGCAGAAACTCATTAGGACTGGCTACATTAGGGCTGTGTGGCCTAACATGCCAAGGAGTTCCTGCTACCCAAAAAAGCCCTGGGTCTTGACAACAAGATAAACAGAATAAGAAGCAAAAGGTGGGTATGGCTGGATGACCACACTTCTAGTAACATGGGGGTGGCCTAATATGCTAACGAGCTATGCTGTCAGGGGGTGTGGCTTATATGCTAATGAGTTTCTGCTGCTGGGTTTGGCCTATTGTGCTAATGAGTTCCTGCTCGGCTTTTTCTACAACCCCCCCCCCCCGCGTACTGTGTTATTGTACATCTATGTACCTTACCGCTATGCCATTAAAGGTATTTGACTTTGACGAGACTGCCCCGGCCTGAGTAGGTCCGAGGGACCTCATCTTGTCAGATCTCAGAAGCTAAGCAGGGTTCGCCCTGGCTGGGACTTGGATGGGAGACTTCCAAGGAATACCAGGATCATGACTGGGAGGCAGGCAATGGTAAACCACCTCTGAACTTCTCTTTGCCTTGAGAAAAACCCTACAGGGCGGTCATAAGTCAGCTCCGACTTGAGGGCACTTTCCACCACTGAGACTGCCAGGAAAGAGTTCCAACAACCGTTTCCTTTTGCAAATTACCCGGCAGGATCGCTTTATTGATGAGGAGAACTGTATTGGGGGGGGGAATTTCCCCCAGAAACAAAATAGCAAGGGAAGAATGGGCTAAAACCCTCCAGGTCTCTTTTTTGCTCACCACCAGGGGAGGGAAAAAGATCCGCATTCCTTGTTTTCTCCAATGGGAATAAAAACACCTCAGGGGTGTTCCCCCCTGCCCAAGAAATAAACTGGCAGGTGAGGAAAGGGTTAATGTCATACCATCTCCCCCCACTCCACATTCCTAGCAATTAAATTTAAAGAAAAATGACATAATTTAAAACAAGAACGGAAGATCCCGGACTAGCAAAATTGTCCTGGGAGGAGTCGAAAGCCTCGTTTGCCCGCACGACCCCGATGTCAATTGAGGCAACGCGGGGGGCCTGCAATTTGCCTTTAAAAGCACAACAGGCACCTGCCGCCTCTTAGCCCCGGTCCGGCTTTGAAAGCAGGCACCTTGCATGCTGCGGAGACTTTGTTTTTCTGCTCGTTAACAAGCTCCAGAGGCCACGGGGTGTTATTTTAAGGAGACCCTCGGGAGCTTTGAAAATTCACCGGAGGGCAGGAGAAGAAGAGGCAGGAATAAAAAGAAGCGTGGGCCCGGTGTCACTGAATTCCACCCCTAAATTCTGCTGTGAATTATTTATTTTCTTGGGGAGGGGGAGACAGGCCAGAGAAGTAGAACCCAGCCAAGCCCATCTGAGCTAGCAGCCAACCACACACCCCGAGTCCAATCCCTCAGGATACACTTGCACTCGGTAATCGTTCAGCAATGCCTACAGGGGCCATACGGGTGCCCACAGCCATCTAGTCCAAACTTTGTAAAGACTGCCAGCGAGGGGGAGCTCACCACCTCCCCAGGCAGCCGATTCCACCGTTGCAGAACTCTTACTGTATTCAGCTTTACTCTTAGCAGACTTGGGACTCCCTTCCTGGGTCCCAAGCAATGCTCCCTCTAAACCGTGGAGTCTTGTGAGCAAAAATTCTCCTTTGTGAGCTACTGGCATTAAAGTTGTAAGCGAGCGATTTGGCGGCTGCACAAATTAACTTGCTCTGGAACCATCCTTCCTGAGCTGAGACAAAAATCTGTGAGCTGGAGGCTAAAAAACTGAACTAGCTCACACTAACTCAGCTTAGAGGGAACACTGGTCCCAAGCAGTGTTCCTCGAAGCTGAGTTAGCGTGAGCCAGCTCACAGTTCTTAATCCTCCGGCTCACACAATTCTTGTATTCGCTCAGGAAGGCTGGCTCCAGTGCAGACTAAATGTATGCAGCAGCCAAATCGCTCGCTCCACAACTTTGATGCCGGCAACTCACAAAGTAGAATTTTTGCTCACGAGACTCCACGGTTTAGAGGGAGCATTGGTCCCATGCACAGCGAACAACCCACCCCCCAAAATAAAAAATACACCGATGTCTTCTCCACTTGCAACATTCTCGGCCTTCCGACTCACGCACCTCCCCAGACGGGTAACGATAGTAGTATTTGTCCTGGTCGCGCAGGACAAACTCTTCCGGATACTTCTCCTTGATTTCGTCGTAAGTCATGTCTTCGCACACCCCCTAAGAGAAAAAAAAGCTATTTTAAAACCCTGCTGCTATTCATAACAGGACCCTGGGGAAAAGACGCAACATGGACATAGAATCACAGAATCATAGATACATAGACCTGGCCCCCTTCCGGAATGCGGCGAGCAGGAAGAGACGGAGTAACCGAGTGTGTCTCCGTCAGATCTTGGTTCACCAGCAACCAAAGACTCCCTTCCCACCAGCTTCCGAGTCCCACAGGAAAAGGCATCGCAGTATAGTGGCTAGAACTTCAGGGTGTAACCAGGAAGATTTGGGGTTGAACGAGTACTTGGGTAACCTCAACTCCACTGCCGTCTCCCAGCCTAACCTTCTTCCTCACAAGGTTGTTGTGAAGATAAAATGGAGGCGGTTAAGAGCCAGGTGTACCCAATCCTGAACTCTTTGGAATCAGGACTGTAAAGAGGGTGATGGCTACCTGGATCCAGCTCAGAGGAGAGGAACACTGAGATATGAACAAGTTTTGGCTGGCTAGAAAATTCCTAGCTGACAAGCAAGTAAAGAAGTATAATTAGTCCTCTCTTTGCCAGGTACTTAACCCTCCCTCTGGACAAAAGGACGTCACATTTTGGGAGTGAGAGGAGAAAAAGGAGGAAACGCTTTCCCTTCCTCAGTTACTGATCTACACCAGCTTTCCAAGGAGTTCACGGCAGTGTACATAAGTCTCTTACTCCCCCCTTTCAAAAACTACCTGCGAGGTAGGTCAGGTTGAGAAAAAGAGCAAGTGCTTCAAAGTAAGCCATTGAAAAAGAAGCAGAAGAAGAAGAGACTGGATTTATACCTCACCCTTCACTTGAGGAGTCTCAAGAGCGGCTTAAAATCATCTTCCCTTTCCCTTCCCCACAACTGACACCCTGTGTGGTAGGTGGGGCTGAGAGCTCTTTCAGAGGACTGCTTGTGAGAGAACAGCTCTGAGAGAACTTGTGACTGATCCAAGATCACCCAGCTGGCTGCACGCAGAGGAGTGGGGAATCAAACCCGGTTCTCCCAGATTAGAGCCTGCATACTTAAAACCACTACACCAAACTGGCTCTTCCCGGCTAAGTGGGGATTCAAGGCTGAAGCACCCAGAACCGAGGCCAACACTCTGACGCACTATACAACACTGCTGGCTTAGACCAGTGGCCCAAGGAAAACCCCTTACAGCGTCAATCTCGTTCAGGGCCTTCCACTGTTCGTACGGCAGCTCCAGGGCTTCGGCGGTCTGGATTGTCCGCTTCAGTTGGCTGGTCCACACCTTGAGGTCTTTCAGGTTCTGCTCCTGCACGAAATGGTTGAGTGCGCTGGAAAACTGAAGAGGGAAGAAGGAAAAGGAGACCGTTACGAGCCTCATGCTCCCAAGTTCCGGAACTTTCTACCAGTTCCCTTAGAATCTCACACGGCTCAAGTCTCAGCTGCCTAGAAAGGAAGCATCTTCCCCCACAAACACACACACTGGTGCTTTTTATGACAAAAAAGAACCCCAAATTGGGAAGGAAGGTTATTATACTCCACTGTTTCCTACCTTAAGGAGTCTCAACGCGGCTTTACAATTGCCCTCCCCTTCCTCTCCCCACCACAGGCACCTTGTGAGGGAGGTGGGGTGGAGAGGAGTCTGCAAATGGCTGCCAACTTCCAGGTGCCACCTGAGGATCTCCTGCTACTATTCTGTACAAATCCAACCCCCTAGTCATGTTTACACAGAATTAAGTCCCACCACGTTCGGTGAGGCTTAATCCCAAGTATGTCCGTCCAGGATTTCAGCCACGGGATCTCAAAAAAGAACGTTCCAGAAGGTCACCTCACTGGTCTGCAGTGGAGCAGTTAGACCCAACAAGATTTGCAGAAAAATAAGCTTACGAGAGCCAAAGCTTGGCTATTCTGATACCGGGCGCTTTCGACTCTCAAAAGGCTTAATTCTCCTGAAAGTCTTGTTGGGTCTCTTCAGGTGCCACTGGGCTGGAATTTGGCATTTCAAAAAAGGGTCTCTCTCTCTCTCTCTCCCATCCTTACCTTCTTGCCCCGGCTGGAGAGCCCCGAGTCTCCTCCGATCCTCCCCTTGAGGTTGAATTCGCTCTCCCCGTGTCGGCACAGGTAGATGGTGCGGGGCTGCACGTGGATGTTCATCAGGTAGTAGACAATGCGGCTCTGGATGTGGTCCTGGACCCGGTTCACCAGGTACCTCCGGCCGACGTCAATCACCTTGATCAGCGAGAGTTCCCTGAGGGAAGAGATGCGACGCGCCACCGTGAAAATCAAGGTCAGCCGCCCCCGGCAGTGCAAAACTTAAAAAGTGCAGGTGTTAACAACAACTGGCAATCGCAGGGTCCAGAGGATGACCTGGGAAACGTAGGCCCCGATAGCTACTCTAGTACAGGCTTCTCTGGAGCCGCTAGGCCTCCCCACTACAGGCCCAGGATCATGACAGCAGGACACATTACGGGGGGACGAGCCTTGCCCAAACTTGCGATTTCACAAAGCAACTCGAAGATCAAGCGCGGAGGTGGTTTGCAGCCCACTGGGTCTGCCTCAAATTAGGAGGAACCAATCATGTTTTTAAAAGCGCCTGATTTCAAGTGGCTCGGAGCATATCAGACCCTGCCCGTGGGACCAGGATTGGTGAGGCAGGGAACAGCTTCCTCTCATCTGACTCATTGCCCAGAACGTGAGGCGCCAGCCGGATCATCTTGATTCACCACTGAGTGGAAAGTGGCAAAGTCAGCACTCTTCCCCGCGCACGGCGGCACGCACACATGTGCAGGCACATCGTTTTGTTGCAAACTCGGGGAAACGATTCAGAACTCTCGGATCCCCCCAAACCGCCAACAAACGTGGCCAGCTTTTCTCATTTCAGCGCATTCCAGTGACATGCAGACAAGCGTAGAAACGGGCCGATTGCAACAAAATCCTACCCGAGTGTGCATATAATACGCATTTATCGACATTTTTAAAAAAAGGAAATAAGAGATGTGCCTTCTGAGCGGCTTTGCGAAGCGTTTTTGCTTTCCGCCGCTTGTGCTTCCTTACTTGTCGAAGTCGTCGGGGTCCATGGGCTGATAGCTCGACTGGTAACAGCTGATCCTCTTCATAAAGTCTTCCATCGCATCGGCTGAATTGCAGTCCTTGTAATCCGGGCTGGACAGTTTGACTTCCTAAAGAAGAGGCCAAGAAAAGCATCATGGAAGTGTTCAGTCCACCAAAACTGGAAGGTCTATTCGATGTTCATTTTACAAAAATAGCCCGCCTATTTGCCCTTATAAGGGTCCCCAAGCCAGAAGCTGACTGTGTAGAAGAAGAGGAGGAGGAGATTGGATTTATAGCCCGCCCTTCACTACCCAAGGGAGTCTCAGAGCGGCTTACAAGCTCCTTTCCCTTCCCCTCCCCACAGCAGACACCCTGTGAGGTAGAAGAAGAAGAAGAGAAGAGATTGGATTTATACCCCGCCCTTCACTACCCAAGGGAGTCTCAGAGCGGCTTACAAACTCCTTTTCCCTTCCCCTCCCCACAGCAGACACCCTGTGAGGTAGAAGAAGAAGAAGAGAAGAGATTGGATTTATACCCCGCCCTTCACTACCCAAGGGAGTCTCAGAGCGGCTTACAAACTCCTTTTCCCTTCCCCTCCCCACAGCAGACACCCTGTGAGGTAGAAGAAGAAGAAGAAGAAGAGATTGGATTTATACCCCGCCCTTCACTACCCAAGGGAGTCTCAGAGCGGCTTACAAGCTCCTTTCCCTTCCCCTCCCCACAGCAGACACCCTGTGAGGTAGAAGAAGAAGAAGAGAAGAGATTGGATTTATACCCCGCCCTTCACTACCCAAGGGAGTCTCAGAGCGGCTTACAAACTCCTTTCCCTTCCCCTCCCCACAGCAGACACCCTGTGAGGTAGAAGAAGAAGAAGAAGAAGAGATTGGATTTATACCCCGCCCTTCACTACCCAAGGGAGTCTCAGAGCGGCTTACAAACTCCTTTCCCTTCCCCTCCCCACAGCAGACACCCTGTGAGGTAGAAGAAGAAGAAGAGAAGAGATTGGATTTATACCCCGCCCTTCACTACCCAAGGGAGTCTCAGAGCGGCTTACAAGCTCCTTTCCCTTCCCCTCCCCACAGCAGACACCCTGTGAGGTAGAAGAAGAAGAAGAGAAGAGATTGGATTTATACCCCGCCCTTCACTACCCAAGGGAGTCTCAGAGCGGCTTACAAACTCCTTTTCCCTTCCCCTCCCCACAGCAGACACCCTGTGAGGTAGAAGAAGAAGAAGAAGAAGAGATTGGATTTATACCCCGCCCTTCACTACCCAAGGGAGTCTCAGAGCGGCTTACAAGCTCCTTTCCCTTCCCCTCCCCACAGCAGACACCCTGTGAGGTAGAAGAAGAAGAAGAGAAGAGATTGGATTTATACCCCGCCCTTCACTACCCAAGGGAGTCTCAGAGCGGCTTACAAGCTCCTTTCCCTTCCCCTCCCCACAACAGACACCCTGTGAGGTAGAAGAAGAAGAAGAAGAGAAGAGATTGGATTTATACCCCGCCCTTCACTACCCAAGGGAGTCTCAGAGCGGCTTACAAACGCCTTTTCCCTTCCCCTCCCCACAGCAGACACCCTGTGAGGTAGAAGAAGAAGAAGAAGAAGAGATTGGATTTATACCCCGCCCTTCACTACCCAAGGGAGTCTCAGAGCGGCTTACAAACGCCTTTTCCCTTCCCCTCCCCACAACAGACACCCTGTGAGGTAGAAGAAGAAGAGATTGGATTTATACCCCGCCCTTCACTACCCAAGGGAGTCTCAGAGCGGCTTACAAACTCCTTTCCCTTCCCCTCCCCACACCAGACACCCTGTGAGGTAGAAGAAGAAGAGATTGGATTTATACCCCGCCCTTCACTACCCAAGGGAGTCTCAGAGCGGCTTACAAACTCCCTTCCCTTCCCCTCCCCACAACAGACACCCTGTGAGGTAGAAGAAGAAGAAGAGAAGAGATTGGATTTATACCCTGCCCTTCACTACCCAAGAGAGTCTCAGAGCGGCTTACAAACTCCCTTCCCTTCCCCTCCCCACAACAGACACCCTGTGAGGTAGAAGAAGAAGAAGAAGAAGAAGAGATTGGATTTATACCCCGCCCTTCACTACCCAAGGGAGTCTCAGAGCGGCTTACAAACGCCTTTTCCCTTCCCCTCCCCACAGCAGACACCCTGTGCGGTAGAAGAAGAAGAAGAAGAAGAGATTGGATTTATACCCCGCCCTTCACTACCCAAGGGAGTCTCAGAGCGGCTTACAAACGCCTTTTCCCTTCCCCTCCCCACAACAGACACCCCTGTGAGGTCGGTGGGGTGTGTGTGTGAATGCCATCATGGAATCATAGTCAGAGGGATCTCCAGGGTCATCTAGTCCAACCCCCTGTAAAAGGCAGGACATTCACAAATACCTCCCCTTCCACACACGCACACACACCTCCAGTGACCCCTGCTGTGTGCCCTGAAAAGGTGAGAGAACCCTCAGGGATCCCCGGCCAAAGTGGCCGGGAGAAAAATTCCTTCCCGACCCCAAAGTGGTGATTGGCATTTCCCTGGGCGTGTAAGAAAGGGCCACAAGAACTAATCAAGAAGAAGAAGAATGGATTTATACCCCGCCCTTCACTACCCCAGGGAGTCTCAGAGCGACTTACAAACTCCATTCCCTTCCCCTCCCCACAACAGACACCCCTGTGAGGTCAGTGGGGCTGAGAGAGCTCTGACAGAAACTGCTTTTTTTTTTTTCAAGAACAGCTGTGTCAGAACTATGGCTTGCCCAAGGTCATCCAGCAGCTGCAAGTGGAGGAGTGGGGAATCAAACCCGGTTCTCCCGGATTAGAGTCCGCGCACTTAACCATTACACCAAACTGGCTTGGGGCAACCCCCTTTTCAAGGCAAGAGATGACCAGAAGCGTCCTGGCTTGGTGTAGCAACCCTGGACTTCCTCGGCGGTTTCCCATCCAAGTACTAACCAAGGCCGACCCCAGCTTACAAGAGCGTTTTTGAGTGAACCACGCCGGCCTCAAAATGCACTTCCCTCTGTGCCCGAACAAGACCCTGCCACAGAAGAAAGGTGGTCTGCACTCTTACCATAATGTTGGTGGCCACGACATTCGGGTCATTGCAGACCGGATTCAATGAAGAAAACCTGCGGGGAACCAAAAATCAAATCATCCGTCACGGAAAACGAAGGAAGGTTCCTGCGCCCAGCCCGGTGGTACTGGTTCCAACGAAAACATTTAACGAAGAGAGACGAAACGATGAGGGGACACGCTATAGCTCAGTGGCAGAGCATCTGCTTGGCAAGCAAAGTCCAAGGTTCAAACCCCGGCGCCTCCAGTTAAAAGGACCAAGGCAGTAAATTGATGTGAAAGACCTCGGCCTGAGACCCTCGAGAGCCGCTGCCAGTCAGAGTAGACAAGACGGACCTCGGTGGACCAGTGGTCTGGTTCAGTATAAGACAGCTTCACATGTGTTGCTACCAACTCAACAATGATTTCTCCTTTACATCTCCCATACAATGTGTCCCAGGTAGAGAAGAGAGGCAGGTACCAGGGGACAGATTGGTCCTGCACCTGTTCAAACGCCTTTATTATGCTGTATTCGAATTCGCTGCTCACCCCCTACCTATATGTATGGACTGGTAACTTCCACTTCAATGTATCTGAAGAAGTGGGCGTGCACAGGAAAGCTTATACCTTGCATAAATATATGTTGTTGGCCTTAGAAGGTGCCGTTGGGCTCGAGCTTTGTTCTGCAGGTACCAGGGGGAGGCAGGGGATGAGAGTTGCCAATTTTATCTACTGGTCTGTCTAGCTGTCCGTTTAGAAGAGGAGATTGAATTTATACCCTGCCCGTCACTCGGAGTCTCAGAGCGGCTTACAATCTCCTTTCCCTTCCCCTCCCCACAACAGACACCCTGTGAGGTAGGCGGGGCTGAGAGAGCTCTTTCCAGAACTGCCCTTGAGAGAATAGCTCTGTGAGAACTTGTGACTGACCCAAGGTCACACCAGCAGCTGCATGGAGGAGTGGGGGAATCAAACCCGGTTCTCCCAGATTAGAGTGTGTGCACTTAACCACTACACCAAACTGGCTCACTGCTACATCAAGGTGGTTTAATGTCAGACTGATGCCAAGTGGCGTTATTCAGCTCCAAGCCACAAAGTTTTAACTGCCCATTTCTGCATATTAGATCTCTTTTGAAGGGACAAGACTTTTCTCCTACCTGGCTGGTAAACTTCGGGAGAGAACAGGTTCTGAACAAGACCCAAATGCAGTGTTTGAAAAAATGTTATATAATTGCTATGTTTACTCAAATTGGGGGGGTGGGGGGAGATGGGGGACAAGGACAACAGATCTATCCCTGGGAGCAGAAATGCCAACTACATAAGAAAAAGAAGAGTCCTGGATCAGACCAATAGTCCCATCTAGTTCAGCATCTTGTCTCAGACAGCGGCCAACCAGCTCCTCTGGAGGGCCAATAATGGGGCATAGAGGCTGAGGCCTTCATAAGAACGTAAGAAGAGCCCTGCTGGATCAGACCAGTGGTCCATGTCGTCCAGCATCCTGTCTCACACAGTGCCCAACCAGTTCCTCTGGAGGGCCAACAACAGGGCATAGAGGCTGAAGCCTTCATAAGAACATCAGAAGAGCCCTGCTGGATCAGACCAGTGGTCCACCTAGTCCAGCATCCTGTCCCACAGAGGCAAACGAATTCCTCTGGACAGCCAACTGCAGGGCAGAAAGGCAGAGGCCTTCATAAGGACATAAGAAGAGAGAGCCCTGCTGGATCAGACCAGTGACCCATCTTGTCCAGCATCCTGTCTCACAGAGTGGCCAACCAGTTCCTCTGAAGGGGATGACTGATTTCCTTCCTCTTTTGAATCACCAACAGCACAAAGTCAATTTTTCATGCAATTTACTCACCTTGAATCCATTTTCTTTGGCAAAATGTATGATCATTGACCTTCGGTCCCGTGTTGTGTTAGTAGCATCAAAAACCTTTTTTGGGGGGGAAGAAATAAGAGCTTTAAACACCACTTTAAGTATTTTCCATGTATTGCCCTCATAAAGAAAAGAGGGAGTTTATATATACGCAGGACTATTTTGGGGCATGAACGCACAGGAACGGAGTTCCGGCGAAAAAGGTGAGTGTAGCTGGATGGCCACACTTCTGGTAACGTGGGGGTGTGGCCTAATAGGCTAATACGTTTCTGTTGGTGAGCGTGGCCTATTATGCTAATGAGTTCCTGCTTGGCTTTTTCTACAAAAAAAGCCCTGTATATACCCAGCAGAACTTCTCCAGATTAATAAGAGAGGTCCTCAAGAGTTCTAACCCCTCTCAGATAGATCCCTTCACCGTCCTGTACTTGCTTTATCTAATCCTAATTACTAATTAGAGTTTAGGTTACACAAAACATCACATTTCCCATGTGAGATGCATGTACCATCCTTGCTTTGAAACCAAATCCATTAGTCAAGTATGGGCTTTTCAGGGTAATGAGTAAGACCCCTCCCCATTTCCTTGGAATGGGTCATCTTATTCATTTCAGTTTCTAAGTTCAAGGAAGCCACGGCCCTCTGCAAGACCTGAGTAAGGCCATTAGCGATAGGATGTTTTGGAGGGCATTAATTCAGATGGTCGTACTTTGTTAGCAATTTGACAGCACTCGATACCAATGCTCCCTCTAAACTGTGGAGTCTTGTGAGCAAAAATCCTACTTTGTGAGCTACTAAGTTGTGAGCGAGCGATCTGGCTACTGCATAAATTCGTCTGCTCGGGAGCCCATCCTTCCTGAGCTAAGACAAAAATGTGTGAGCCGGAGGCTAAAAAAACTGTGAGCCAGCTCACACTAACTCAGCTTGGAGGGAACACTGCTCAATATCCCCCCAAATTTTTTTTTTGCTGAAAACAGAATACGTGCAGTCTCAGTGTGCAAAAAACAGAGTCCAAACAATACACCCGTGCAAGATTTCCAAAAAGGAAAACGGAAAAGCTTCCGTCTTGGGCAAATGTTCTGGAGAAGGCTTTTAAAAGTCCCAACAGGTCCCTGATCTGATCATCTGCAACCTCTATGCCAAAACCAGCAGTGTGTTTTAAACACTTAAGAGAACATAAGAACATAAGAGAAGCCAATGCTGAATCAGGCCAATGGCCCATCCAATCCAACACTCTGTCACACAGCGGCCAAAATATACCAGGTGCCATCAGGAGGTCCAGCAGTGGGGCCAGGGCACCAGAAGCCCTCTCACTGCTGCCCCCTCCAGCACCAAGAATAGAGTGCATCACCTGCCCCAGACTGAGAATTCCCATCTATACCTTGTGGCTAATAGCCACTGATGGACTTCTGCTCCACATGTTTATCTAATTCCCTCTTGAAACTGTCCATGCTTGCAGCTGCCACCACCTCCTGTGGCAGTGAATTCCATATGTTAATCACTTAATTCAGATATGGATAAGTATGAAACTGCCAAAGTTAAAAGTCCAAGCTGTCTCACCAATTTCTATGACAGTCTACTGTGTGCCGATTTCACTCCCGGGGCTGATTCATGCCCAGAAACAGGTGCAAAACTTGCTCTCCCAGATTGTAAAAGCCTTGCAAAAGGTGCAGATAAGATTCCAAATTGAATGAATCAGAGTGGTGTTCAATAAGACTGTAAACCACTGAAAGAACGTTGGTTTTTTCTGAGGATCAATGTCCGTCTGCAGGTTGTCACAAATAAAAATAATGTTCCCTCTAAGCTGTGGAGTCTTGTGAGCAAAACATTCTGCTTTGTGAGCTACTGGCATTAAAAGTTGTGAGTGAGTGATTTGGCTACTGCATAAAGTAGTTTGCTCTGGAGCCCATCCTTCCTGAGCCAAGGCAGAAATGTGTGAGCCAGAGGCTAAAAAACTGTGAGCTAGCTCACACTAATTCAGCTTAGAGGGAACACTGGTCCCCGACCTTTTCCAGCATATGGGCACTTTTTGGAATTCTGATGCCGGGCAGTCGGGCCCAATCACAAAATGGCTGCCAGAGAGGAGGCGGAGCCAATTGCAAAACACCAGGGAGCGAGATTGAATTGAACACAATTCTAATAGTATCCCTTCAACGTTTCAGTAGCTCTGTCTAGCAGGATCTGTAGAGCCAATCAGAAGCCCCGCTGGGTGAAAGCTCTACCTAGCACCCGCTCACTTTCTAAAAGTACTTGGCAGGAGCCAGGAAAGGTGTTGGCTGCTGCCACGGTTCCCACAGGCACTATACTGTGGACCCCTGGACTAGTGGATCTCAGTCTGATGCATTATGGAACGTGCACAAGCACCAATTCTCCTCAAGATTGCTAAGCACAGCCGCATCGTGCCTTCACCATGGTGAGATCCTGAATGCAAACTCTTCCTTGAAAACTCCGCACACAATGTTGGAGGGACCGTGGAATTCAGGCAAAAACAACTTCGAGCTTGCCGAACTACGTTTCCCTGCCCCTGACTTGGTATATAAACAAGGCATTATTTTATTATTTATCACCCAGCTGTGTGTACACGCTCCAACAAGGAAGCGGCAGCCACCATCTAGAAACGAAGCATCGCTCCGTGCAGCTCCCTGCACCGCCAACCCCCGTGCACCTCCTTATCTTAGCAAGCCACTCACCGCAATCTGGCCACCTTCCTCAGATAAGTACAGCTTGACGTCTCTCAGAGCACTTAAGGCACATTGCCTGCAAGGAAGGAGAATAGCAAAAAGTTGAGGACATTTCGAAGCAGCGTTACCACGTTTGTGGGGACCATACATCCTACCCGCCTCCCCAAAGAGAAAAAAATCAGCAAGTCATTAAGACCTCTGCTCCCCCCCCCCAACCATAATAAGGACTAGAAACCTAAAAAGATTGCCACTCATCTGGAGGTTTAGGCAGTTTTGTAGCAGGAACTCCTTTGCATATTAGGCGACACTCCCTAAAGTAGCCAATCCTCCAAGAGCTTACAGAGCTCTTCTTACAGGGGCTACTCTAAGCTCTTGGAGGATTGGCTACATTAGAGGGGGTGTCGCCTAATATGCAAAAGGAGTTCCTGCTACAAAAAGAGACCTGGGTTTAGGCAAAGTTTGTTCTGGTTTCTAGACGCAGAGGTCTGCAGAACTGTAAAAGACGCTCCAAGCTCGCCGCTGTGGCTGTCTCCTTGTCCCATGCCCACTCTCCCATGTTCCCCTGTGAGGCTGATATTTGGCGGGACACCTCCACGAACAGACACGGCTGCCAAACAAATATTTGTGCCGCTTGGTCTCATTGTACAACTTGGAGGCTAACAGGGGACATGATAAGAGGTTTGTAAAATTGTGCATGGTGTGGAGAGAGTTTGACAACAAGAGATTTTTCTCCCTCTCCCAAAACAGTAGACCTCGGGGGCATCCAGTGAAGCCGACGGGCAGTGGGTTCGGGAAGGACAAAAGGAAATACCACTTTACGCAGAGAGTGATTCGAATGTGGAATTCGCTGCCAGAGGATGTGGTGATGGCCACAGGAAGAAAGAGCTTTATAAGTGGATTAGATCGGAGAAGTCTATCCATGGCTACTAGCCATGGTGGCTTGAGGGGAACCTCCACATTCAGAGGCACGAAACCTCTGAATCCCAGAGCCAGGAGGCTCTGCCCTGTTGTTGGGCCTCCAGAAGAACTGGTTGGTCACTGAGCGAGACAGGAGGATGCTGGACTAGATGGACTATTGGTCTGATCCAGCAGGGCTCTCCTGATGTTCTTATGGAGGCCCCAGCCTCTCTGCCCTGTTGTTGGCC
Source organism: Gekko gecko (assembly GCA_029375565.1). NCBI lineage: Eukaryota > Metazoa > Chordata > Lepidosauria > Squamata > Gekkonidae > Gekko > Gekko gecko. The sequence continues at coordinate 22,965,195 of JAPDNY010000005.1, forward strand.
CTCCAGAGGAACTGGCTGGCCAGTGTGTGAGACAGGAGGCTGGACTAGATGGACCACTGGTCTGATCCAGCAGGGCTCTTCTGATGTTCTTATGAAGGCCTCGGACTCTCTGCCCTGTTGCTGGCCCAGATTCGATTCGAACCTGGGTCTCCCGGACCCTAGGCTCCGACACTAACCACTTTGCCACACTAGCTCTCAACGTTCCCACTGACAGTGTTTGAAGATGAGACTAAATTCTCACCTCATTTCAGAGCTAACAAGCCTCCCACCAGCTATTACAGCCAGGTCAGTGGCAGGGGGCGTTACATCGGACCTTACCCTGAAGGTTCTTTCTCTTCTAAACATGGAAATCAAATGTATTTTGCCGCTCCCAAAATTAAATTCATCACCCCAGAGGCGACCCAGTTACTCACTTGCGGACTTTCATGGCCTCTTCATTGTCGGGGCGGAAGAAGTTGTAGGAGCTATAGTGCTTCACTGCTTCCCGGCGGTACTCCCCAACGTTGAACACTGCAAAGCGGAGGGAGAGGAGGAGACAGTCAGTTCCGGCACGTCAGCAACAAGCACACACTAAACCCGAGGCCTTTCCACTCGACGACAAGGCAGGCTGTATGTTCTTTCACTAAGGGTAACCATGTGCACACGGACTGACCCCAAAGCAACTAAGGTTTGCCTCCAGTTCAGCTTGTAGGGAAGTTCCGTAAGCTGAAGGGAACCACCAGTGGATTTGCTGGACTTACATGGCACCAATAAACAAATGGACTAGAAACTTATGCGGACTATTTTGCAAGGCCAAACAAGAGGCCAGTACAGAAGAAAAGGAGATTGGATTTATACCCCGCTCTTCACTACCCGAAGGAGTCTCAGAGCAGCTCACAATTCCCTTCCCCTCCCTCCTCTGTGAAGTAGGTGGGGCTGAGAACTGCTCCTGAAAGAACAGCTCTGAAAGAACTTATGACTGACCCAAGGTCGCACCAGCAGCTGCATGTGGAGGAGTGGGGGATCAAACCCAGTTTCTCCCAGATTAGAGTGCACAATCCTAACCACTACACCAGTCTCAACAGAATAAGCTAGGCGTGCCTTCCTTCTCACCCTTCTCACCGATCAAGAGGTTTAGGTAATATGAACATACCAAGTTGCCTTCTACTGAGTTCCATCCAGCCCTATAATGTCTACTTGGGAAAGGTAGGATCTTCCTTACCTTTGCTATCTGAATGGGTGCGGTGCAATGGTTAGGGGTCTGCCCTAGATCTGAAAGACCTGGGTTCCTCCCTGGGGCCACCAGGATAGTAGCCCAGAACACTGTGGAACATCGTGAGCACTCCATTCTGTGGAATATCATGGAACACTGTGGAATATTGTGAGCACTCCAAGCCAGTTTGGTGCAGTGGTTAAGTGAGTGGACTCTAATCTGGGAGAACCGGTTTTGATTCCCCACTCCTCCACTTGCAGCTGGTGGATGACCTTGGGCAAGCCAGAGTTCTCTCAGAGCTGTTCTTTAAAGGGCAGTTCTCTCAGAGCTCCCACAGCCCCACCGACCTCACAGGGTGTCTGTTGTGGGGAGGGGAAGGGAAAGGGGTTTGTAAGCCGCTCTGAGACTCCAAGTGAAGGGCAGGGTATAAATCCCACCTCTTCTTCTACCAAGAGTGCAGGGTGAACTTGGGCCAATTATCTGCTCTTGGCCCAGCCTACCTTACAGGGCTGTCGTGAGGATCAAACGAAGAAAGCGTCATTGAAAGAAAGGCAGGATAGAGGTGGTGTAGGGATTGAACCGGTGACCTGCATGCAGAGCAGATGTTCTGACCCTGAGCTCTGGCATTCTCCTTACAGAGAACCACATTTGTGTGCACTAGAGACGGTGCATTCAGGACCCAAAACTCTGGTACACGTTACCCTGGAACCACCTCAATTGGGTCACCTTGGACACAAAGCCAGGGGGGATCCTGGCGATTTCCTTCCTCATGGACTATGGATAGGGGTGTGCATTCGGGAATCCCAAAATGGAAAAAAACCCGAAAAAAGCATTTTCGGGTTTTTTTCGGCTTTCGGGATCCCGGACAGACTATTCACTGTAATCTTCGAATTCCAAAAAAAAAATCCCGGAAAATTCGGGATTTTTTCGGCATTTTTTGGCATTGCCGAAAAACGGCATTGTGGGGGGTTTTTTAAACTGTTAAAGGGCCCGGGAATTCCTTTTCCCACCATTTCCCCCTCTTTCCTGCCTTTTCCTCCTGTTTCCAGGAGGGGGGGGGAAGGAGGCTCACAGCCAATCACTGCAGTGCATTTGCAAAATGCATTGCAGTTTGCAAGTTTGCAAGGCTGTTGTTGTTGCCTGCAGCCCAACCACCAGTTTGCTCCTTTCCCAGGGAAGGAGCACTGTGGTGGCCAATAGGGTTCTGGCATCTGCTCTCTGGCCAATCACAGAAGGTTTTTCCTTTTTGAAATCCTTCTGTGTATGCTCAGAGAGCATAAAAGGAGCCAGTGTCTGGGCTGACTCTCATTGCTGTGTTCCTGGATCCTGCTGGCTGGTGAGAGAGAGCTGCCTGGCTTGGCTGTTGGAGATTGTGGCTGGCTGGCTTCTGCTGCCCCTGCTCCTGAGTCTGCCCTGATTTCCTCCCTGCTCTTCGTGGACCTCGGATCAATACCTCAGAAGACTTCAGACTGGTTTGATTTATTAGGGCACTTTTAAATTTAATTTCTTTTCTCTTTATTTTATTCTTCCTTAGGGTTGATTTGGGAGAGACCTGGGGTTGGTGGGGTGGTGATTGCACATGGTCTGCTGGCTTGGCAAACATGCCCCCTCACACCACCACCACACCTCTCAGGTTTTTTTACAGGGAGAATCTGCTTGCCTGATCCATTCCCATAGGAAACAATGGCGAACTGGGGGCACCCTCTTTGGATGCCCCTAGAATTGGACCCCCTGGTCCAATCTTTTCAAAACTTGGGGGTCTTTTGGGGAGAGGCTCCAGCAGCTACAGTCCAAATTTGGAGTCTCTACCTCAAACCCCCCCTCTCCAGCCCCCTGCAAACTTTCCAGAAAATTTTGCCATTGAAGTCAATGGCCCCATTGGATATAATGGACCTGAATTTTTCGGGAATCCCAAAAATTTTTGGATTTCAATGCTTTACCAGTATAGGTATTCGGGTTTTTTCGGGAATACTGAAAAAAATCAGGTCCAATATGCCCAAATCCGAATTTTACCGAATTTTTTTTTTTTTTGCACACCCCTAACTATGGAGCCACACGGATACAGTCACCTTGTATGACCCCACCGCCAGTGAAGAAGTGGTTAGGATGACCCCCAGAAACTCACCTTTAGTCGGGACTCCAATCCAGTTGAGGTAGCGGGTCAGCTTCTTGGAGATGTAGGTCTTCCCGCGAGCCGGGAGACCGACCATCACTATCACAGTGGGAGAATTGGTAAGCTGAGGTCCACATGCTGCCGAGGGGAAACAAGACCAAGAGTTGTTGTTTAAAAAAAACACAAAAACTGGCACTATCGTTTCAGTGCTGCACTTAATGAAAAAAGAGATAACATATAAGAGAAGCACATGTTGGATCAGGCCAATGGCCCACCCAGTCCGACGTTGTCACACAGCGGCCAAAACCCAGGTGCCACCAGGAGGTCCACCAGCAGAGCCATAAGAACATAAGAGAAGCCATGTTGGGTCAGGCCAATGGCCCATCCAGTCTAACACTCTGTGTCACAGTGGCCAAAACCCAGGTGCCATCAGGAGGTCCACCGGCGGGGCCATAAGAACATAAGAGAAGCCATCCAGTCCGACGTTGTCACACAGTGGCCAAAACCCAGGTGGCCACCTAAAGTTCCAACAGCGGGGCCAGCACTCCAGAAGCCCTCCCACTGTTGACCCCCCCGCAAGCACCAACAATACAGAGCATCACTTGCCCCAGACAGAGGGTTCCATCTACGCCTCGTGGCTAGTGGCCACTGATGGACCTCTGCTCCGTATGTTTATCTACTCCCTTCTCGAAGTTGTCTATGCCTGTGGCCACCACCACTCTTCCTGTAGCAGTGAATTCCACTTGTTAATTACTCTGTGGGTAAGAGGTACTTTCTTTGATCTGTTCTAAGCCTACTGGCTCATAATTTCATTGAGCGCCCCAATTATTGTGAAATAGTACAAGTGACACTACATCAGAGATAGTGTAGTGGTTAGAGCATTAGACTAGAAGCAGGCAGACCCGAGGTTCATAATCTCATTCAGCCATAAAGCTTGTCAGGAGACCTTGGGCCAGTCTCTTGTACTACCTCACGGGGTCGCTATGAGGATGTAATGGGGGGACGGGATGACCCGTGAAAAGCCACACTAAGCTCCACAGTAAGTGGTTAAGACGCTGAACTGCAGGCTGTGGAAGGTCAGTCGTTCAGCAGTTCGAGACCCAGGTGCTGCAAGACGGAGTGAGCTCCCGTCTCTAGTTCCAGCTCCTGCCAACCTAGCAGTTCGAAAGCAAGAAATTGCAAGTAGATAAATAGGTACCACTTCGGTGGGAAGGGAACAGCGTTCCGTGCACCTTGGTGTTTAGTCATGCCGGCCACATGACCACGGAAACGTCTTCGGACAGCGCTGGCTCTTCGGCTTTGAAACAGAGATGAGCACCGCAACCCTAGAGTCGGATTCGACTGGCTTTCGAGCAAGGGAACCTTTACCTTTATGATGGGGTAGCCAAAAGTTATCCCATTCTCTACTGCTCCCCCCCCAAAAAAAACCCTACAGTTGATGAAGATAAAAACGTACAGAAGAGGGAGACGTTTACAACAGCTTTGCCCTGTTGAAAACAGTACCGCACAGCGGTTAGAACCCCCAACTGTCAACCAGGAAATCCTCAGTTTAAATCTTGCTACGGCAAGTCTTGGCTTATCACCAATATGGGGATAATAATGACGACGGACTCAGGGCTCCTTTTTGTAGCAGGAACTCCTTTGCATATTAGGCGACACCCCCGTAATGTAGCCAATCCTCCAAGAGCTTACAGAGCTCTTCTTACAGGGGCTACTGTCAGCTCTTGGAGGATTGGCTACATTAGGGGGCGTGTCGCCTAATATGCAAAGGCGTTCCCGCTACAAAAAGAGCCCTGATGATGATGACGATACAGGCCTACCTTACAGGGCCCGTTGTACCAAGAATTTTAACAAAGGGGAAAGACACTTCCATCACGCCATCCAAGCAGACCACGGACGTTCCGCTAGACATTTAAAGCTCCGCATCAGCCGAGAACTGCTGACTCATGCCTACAGCGGGAACTGCCACATGGAATGCCTGCCTGGCACAGAGAACACAGCTGCAGGGCCACAGGGCGACAAAATGTGATGCAGTGGCCCAAAATAACCCTGCTACTACCCCCCCCTCAGAAAAACCACACCCTATAGTTTATGTAGGTCTCTTTGCACACAGCCAGCAATCCTACGAAGCTCAGCTTGGAAGAAGCAAGTTGCTGGGTTTTGTGTCAGCCAGCGAGGGGCGGCGTAGCGATGGTCGGGCTAGGATCTGGGAGATGACCCAGGTTCGAACCCCCACTCCACCACGGAAGCTTGCTGGGTAACCTAGGGCCAGCCGCACACTCTCAGCCTAAACTACCTCGCAAGGTTGTTATGGGGATAAAAAGAGAGGAGAGAAACATGGGGTAGAAGAGGAGACTGGATTTATACCCCACCCTTCACTACCCAGAGTCCCGGAGTGGCTTACAATCTCCTTTCCCTTTCCCTCTCCACAACAGACACCCTGTGAGGTAGGCGGGGCTGAGAGAGCTCTTTCCAGGACTGCCCTTGAGAGAACGGTTCTGAAAGAACTTGTGACTGACCCAAGGTCACTCCAGCGGCCGCATGTGAGAGAAAGGGGGGATCAAACCCGGTTCTCCCAGATTAGAGTCCACGCTCCTAACCACGACACCAAGCTGGAGAATGAGCCCTCAAAAATGACGGGATAGGGGAGACATTAATTAACCCAGTGGCCCTTCTGCACCATTAGCGTCTCAAGCGTCGCTTTCTCAACCCGCAAAAGAGCACAAGGGTGAACAGAGCCAAACATTTCCAGAGGGCAAGCTGGATGTTAACTAGGTTTGCCAACAGGCCTGGGGAGGAAAAAAAATCCCATCCCTTGCAGACGGACTGTGTGGTGTAGCGGTTAGAGGGTCAAGCTTAGGATCTGGGAGACCTGGATCTGGCTTAGAATCTGGGAGACCCGGGTTCGAATCTGCACTCTCCCATCTGCACTCTGCCGTGGGAACTCGATTGGGTGCTCTCAGGGCAGGTCCCACGCTCTCAGCCTAGTCTACCTTACAGGGTTGTTTTCCAGATCAAATGGAGGAGGAGTGAACGACATCGGCAGCCTGGGGTCCCCAGCTATGGAGAGAGGAGCAGGTTATAAACCAGGTAAGACAAAATAAAAAGGCTTCTTAAGTGAGTGGAAACGGAACTGCTGAAACTTCACAGTGCACAAAAGTCAACAAGTGTCCCATTTAGCCTCTATTTAAAGGGACAGGACCTTTCCCTCCAGGCAGTTGGCATCCCTGGGTGTTACTCAGGCTGCAGGCATTCTCTAAGCGCAACGCAACATTCCTCAGCCTTCTCCGCCCTGCGTGACAACATTCCCTTCGCTCCTCATGACTCTTCCACACGGGACTCTCCCTACTTCTCTGTAGCCACAACAAACAACTCGGGACCGACTGAAGAGCGGGCCCGGCAAGCCCACCTTTTGCTCTGCCAGGTACGAAGGAACAAAACATTCAAGAGGGACGAGGGAGAAAACGCCCAAAGGTGTGTTAGAAGGGAGCCCAAATCCAATTCCTCAAGACTCCCCACCTTTCCCTTCCTTCCATTCCAAGCACCTTTTGGTGACGGGAACAAGGTGTGCTAGACATCGCCAAAGGGGAAAACAACCTCCCTTTGAGACAAAGGCCCTGCCCACCTGTGAGGACTCGGGGCGCTGATGATGAAGAAGAGAAGAAGAGAAGAAGAGGAGGTTGGATTTATACCCCGCCCTTCACTACCCAAAGGTGTCTCAGAGCGGCTTACAAACTCCTTTCCCTTCCCCTCCCCACAACAGACAGCCTGTGAGGTAGGTGGGGCTGAGAGAGTCTTTCCAGAACTGTCCTTGAGAGAACAGCTCTGAGAGAACTATGGCTCACCTAAGGTCATCCAGCAGCTGCGAATGGAGGAGGAGGAGGAGAAGAGATTGGATTTATACCCCACCCTTCACCCAAGAGTCTCAGAGCGGCTTACAAACTCCTTTCCCTTCCCCTCCCCGCAACAGACACCCTGTGAGGTAGGTGGGGCTGAGAGAGCTCTTTCCAGAACTGTCCTTGAGAGAACAGCTCTGAGAGAACTATGGCTCGCCCCGGGTCATCCAGCAGGTGCAAGTGGAGGAGCGGGGAATCAAACCTGGTTCTTAGAGGTGATCTAAAGGTCCAAGGACCTTGGAACCGGCCAGAAACGGAACACGGCGGCTCCACGACACCAGGCCCAGTGCTTTTTAGGATGTCCCTGCAGCAAGCAGGCCTCATCTAGGGCTACCAACTTTTGAGACTTCTGCAGCACCGGAAGCTTTTAACTTTCTTTTTCCATCACATTTTCCCCCCCTGTGCCTCAAAAGCAGCTTTAAAAACACGCTGTCTTTTCTGCTTGCTCTTCTCTTCTAATATATCTTCAGCCAAAGTAGAGAGAAATATGAACCCCTTAGATGAATTCGGCATTTTCTGTATTGGCTGTGCCACTTTTGCTCCACCCTGGGACTCCACCGCTCTGCCCCAGGCACCCGGAGTCCATTCCTTGACCACAAATGCCATGCCCCTGCATAGGTGGACCTCCAGCCAGCCTCTGCCCCCTTTCCAGGTCAAGAGTTTGGCCTTCCCCAAGGACCCCTGGGCACAGAACCACAGAACCACAGAGTCACAGAGTCAGAAGGGGCCATACAGGCCATCTATTCAAACCCCCTGCTCAATGCAGGATTAGCCTCAGGCATCCCCGACAAGTGTTTGTCCAGATGCTGCTCAAAACTTCCTAATGGAGTAAATCCAAGTCTTATGAGGAAAGGCTGAAAGAGTTGGGTATGTTTAGCCTGGGAAAGAGAAGATTTAGAGGGGACACGATTGCAGTCTTCAAGTATTTGAAGGGCTGCCATGTAGAAGATGGAGCAGATCTATTCTCTCTTGCTCCGGATTGCAAGACTAGATCGAATGGGTGGAAATTACAAGAGAGTCGATACCGGCTAAATATCAGGAGAAACTTCCTGACTGTAAGAGTGGTTGAGCAGTGGAACAGACTTGCCTCGGGAGGTAGTGGATGCTCCTTCACTGGACGTTTTTAAGTGGAGGCTGGATGACCATCTTTTGGGTATGTCGTAGGTATGTCGGGCTATCTTTCGGCTACGCTCCTGCAGAGCGCAGGGGGTTGGACTAGATGACCTGCAAGGTCCCTTCCAACTCTAACATTCTATGATTCATGACAAGGGAAACCTGGACCAGGGTGGTAGAAGGACGGCTTGACAAAAGAGATTTAGGTTCAGATCCCTGTTCCGCCGGCTAGGCTGACACGAATTATTCTCTCTCATCTTAACCTGCCTCGCAAGACCAATGGCAAAGATAAAACAGGGATTGTGGGATGAATCAGAAAGGTGGACAGAGTAGAAATGAAATCAGCCATATGGTGTAGCTCATAAAACCTGACCTGGGAGCGGGTACTCTGCTTCAGAGAAACTTGCCATGCCTCTACATTTTGCTTTTTGTGGCACAGGCAGAAGAGAAGAGAGGCTACTATATGATATCCTTCTCCCGAGAATCCTTCCCCCTTCCCCACAAGCTTCTGAAATGTTACCACTGGATTGCACACTTAATTGCTTTCAGGCCTAAGGGACAGAAACTTGCTTGCGGGCAGGGATGGGGGGAAGAAGGCTGACTCTTAGAGCACTTGCACATTTCCCACCGGAGAATCCAAACATAGCATGGAACTGGCTGAGCTGGACACCTGGGGAGCTGAAACTTCTGCCGGATCGCTTCGGCGAGAGCTGAACGGCTGCCGACAGAAAACCGAATGGCACCTAAAAACTCCCAAGAGCTCTGGTTTCTGGTCCTTCTCATTCCGCCCTCCAGCACTATTAGATTACAGTGGCTTGCCTGCTGCACTGAGTCACGCAAGCCCAGGCTGATGCAAACCACCTAGGATCAGTGAAATCCTTTCTTTATAAAGAGGTGGGAAGGGTTTCTTCAGAGACACTTAATTATTTTTGTGCGCGTGCGACAGCCTACGGGAAAGGCTGCGCTCGTAAAAAAAAAAGGCTGCACTCCTAAAAACACTTTCCTGGGAGTGAGCCCCATTTTTAAAAAAAAAAAATCACAAGGGGATCAGTTAGGGCTGCCAACCTCCAGGCGGCACCTGGAGATCTCCAGCTATTGCGACTGTCGTGGGGCAATGCTCCCTCTAAGCTGTGGAGTCGTGTGAGCAAACATTCTACTTTGTGAGCTACCGACAGCAAAGTTGTGAGCGAGCGATTTGGCTGCTGCATAAACTAGTTTGCTCTGGAGCCATCCTTCCTTGAGCTTAAGATAAAAATGTGTAAGCCAGAGGCTGAAAAACTGCGAGCCAGCTCACACTAACTCAGCTTAGAGGGAACACTGCTGTCTGGAGTCTCATGAGCAAAAATTCTACTCTTGTGAACTACCGACAGTAAAGCTGTGAGCGAGTGATTTGGCTGCTGCATAAATTAGCTTGCTCTGGGGTCTCTCCTTCCCGAGCTGAGACAAAAATGCGTGAGCCGGAGGCTGAAAAACTGAGAGCTAGCGCACACCGACTCAGCTTAGAGGAAACACTGCTAGTCCAGAGCAAACTAACTGATTGCCAAATCGCTCGCTCACAACTTTACTGTCATTCGCTCCCAAAGTAGAGTTTTTGCTCACGAGACTCCACAGCTTAAGAGGGAGAATTGGCAGTGGGTGATGGGAAAGACGTCTCCCTGATACCCCGGAGAGCCGCTGCCGGTCAGAGCGGACAATAACTGACTTTGGCGGGCCAAGGGTCTGATTCAGCGTAAGGCAACTTCACGTGGACAGGATCTGGACCCTCTTCAACAAAATTATTTTTTAAAAAGTTTTTTTAAAGTTCATGAGGTCTCAGTACACAGATATAAAACGTCATCGTTTCCCTCTTTGAGAGACCCAGCAGCTCTTATTTTTAAAAAAGCCCTAGAAGTGTCCCTCTAGACATTTACTCGGGAGCAAGCCCTTTCAAAACCAGCGGGAGGAAGTATTTCAAGGGGGTACCGTTGAGTCAAAGCGGAACCTTTCCCTGAATGAGTATTAGGAAAACAAAAGAGGTTATGTTCCCTAATGCACTTTTCTGTATTAATTACAGGGATCAGGAACCTCTAAGAAACCAGAAAACTTCTGGCACTGTAAAAAAACACCAAAAAAACTAACATTTCTTTTCTTTCCGGCATCCACAGTGTCCCCTCTAAGCTGAGTTAGTGTGAGCTAGCTCACAGTTATTTTAGCCTCCGGCTCACGCATTTTTGTCTTAGCTCAGGAAGGATGGCTCCAGACCACACTAATTTACGCAGCAGCCAAATGGCTCGCTCACAACTTCAATGCCAGTAGCTCACAAAGCAGAATTTTTTGCTCACAAGACTCCACAGCTTAGAGGGAACATCGCGCCCCCCACGCCGCTGAGGAATTGGACTCTAGCCCGCAGACACAACTGACGGAATAAAGATTGATTTTTTGTCTTTTAAGGTGCCGCAAGACCTCTGCTTATCAATAGGGGTGTGCAAAAAAAAAAAATTCGGTAAAATTCGGATTTGGGCATATTGGACCTGAATTTTTTCGATATTCCCGAAAAAACCCGAATACCTATACCGGTAAAGCATTGAAATCCGAAAAGTTTTGGGATTCCCGAAAAATTTGGGTCCATTATATCCAATGGGGCCATTGACTTCAATGGCAAAATTTTCTGGAAAGTTTGCAGGGGACTGGAAAGGGGGTGGGTTGAGGTAGAGACTCCAAATTTGGACTGTAGCTGATGGAGCCTCTCCCCAAAAGACCCCCAAGTTTTGAAAAGATTGGACCAGGGGGTCCAATTCTAGGGGCATCCAAAGAGGGTGCCCCCAGTTCTCCATTGTTTCCTATGGGAATGGATCAGGCAAGCAGATTCTCCCTGTAAAAAAACCTGAGAGGTGTGGTGGTGGTGTGAGGGGGCATGTTTGCCAAGCCAGCAGCAGACCATGTGCAATCACCACCCCACCAACCCCAGGTCTCTCCCAAACCAACCCTAAGGAAGAATAAAATAAAGAGAAAAGAAATTAAATTTAAAAGTGCCCTAATAAATCAAACCAGTCTGAAGTCTTCTGAGGTATTAATCCGAGGTCCATGAAGAGCAGGGAGGAAAGCAGGGCAGACTCAGGAGCAGGGGCAGCAGAAGCCAGCCAGCCACAATCTCCAACAGCCAAGCCAGGCAGCTCTCTCTCACCCGCCAGCAGGATCCAGGAACACAGCAATGAGAGTCAGCCCAGAGACTGGCTCCTTTTATGCTCTCTGAGCATACACAGAAGGATTTCAAAAAGGAAAAACCTTCTGTGATTGGCCAGAGAGCAGATGCCAGAACCCTATTGGCCACCACAGTGCTCCTTCCCTGGGAAAGGAGCAAACTGGTGGTTGGACTGCAGGCAGCAACAACAGCCTTGCAAACTGCAATGCATTTTGCAAATGCATTGCAGTGATTGGCTGTCTGGAGCCTCCTTCCCCCCCTGGAAACAGGAAGAAAAGGCGGGAAAGGGGGAAATGGCGGGAAAAGGAATTCCCAGGCCCTTCAACAGTTTAAAACCCCCCACAACGCCATTTTTTGGCAATGCCGAAAAATGCCGAAAAAATCCCGAATTTTCTGGGATTTTTTTTTTGGAATTCGAAGATTACAGTGAATAGCCTGTCCGGGATCCCGAAAGCCGAAAAAAAAACCGAAAATGCTTTTTTTGGGTTTTTTTCCGTTTTGGGATTCCCGAATGCACACCCCTACTTATCAACTGCCGCAGCGGGACTAAACTCAGCTAACGCTCTGGGGATTCTCCAAACTCAACAGAGACCCAACGCACTAGGCACGCTTCCCGGACGCGATACCGATTCCCCCGGCGCATCCGTCTAGTCACAGACTCCCTGAAAACACACAAGAGTCGGGTCTTCCGAGCCGTATTTAGAAAATGCAAACTCTGCACAATCTCCCCCTCCGTTAAACACACACGGGACTCGGTTCTCCAAAGGAAAGGGAATACCTCCCGACAAACTCCCCCCCGTCCATTAAGTCAGCATTAGCGGCTTGGGTAGACGTTTGGGAGCGCTACGTGGGAGACGTGCCATTGCCCAGAAGATGAATGGATCACAGCTAGGAATCCTGACTAAGGCATCACACAGCCCAGCCGGGGGGAGGAGCTTGGGACTTGCCGGCCGGCAAAGGCATCCCGGGTCACTAATCTGGGTGATGCTTTTTAAGGATAACTAATTCGCTCTCCTCCCCTGGCGCTTTTCATTCTATTTGCATCAGATAAGAGCTCCCTTCCCCCCCACCCCTTCCCGGCATGCGCCTGTGAACACACCTTCCCCCTTCGCTTGTTCTTAATTTGGAACGGGCTCCTCTTCTTTTGCAAAAGGGGGGTACCCGGCTGGAAGGAAATTAACCCCGCGGTTGCCAGACGCAGAAGACACAGAGCACAAAGGGAACACGGGCTTTTTGCAGGCTCTCTCCAGACACAAAAGAGAATCTCGTCGCTCAGGTGAGGGCTTAAAGGGGAGACGGCTCTTAAGAAATGCACACGCTTAAGAGCGGGCTGTCTCGATATCGCCGGCGAGCAAGATAGTTCCAGGGGGTCGGCAAGGCTCCCCCTAAGTTGGAGTCTTGTGAGCAAAAATTCTACTTTGCGAGCTCCTGGCATTAAAGCTGTGAGCGAGCGACTTGGCTCCTGCCTAACTTAGTTTGCTCTGGAGCCCTCCTTCCCGAGCCAAGACAAAAACGTGTGAACCGGAGGCTAAAAAACTGTGAGCTGGCTCACACTAACTCAGCTTAGGGGGAACACTGGTGGTCAGCCGGGTTTGGTTTGAAGCAGCGAAACAAAGGGAGCCCAACGTCACCTTTAAGACCAACAAAGTGTTTATTTAAGATATGAGCTCTTGTGTGCATGCACACTTTTTCAAATATACTCTTCTTCTCGGAAAAGTGGGCATGCACACGAAAGCCGATACCCTTGAATAAACCTTTGCTGGCAAACACGGGCACGGAACAGAGACTGGAGGAAAAAATCTTGCCGGAAAGAAACATAGCCTGGAGCGAGGGATATCATCGCTTCTCGAAGCAGATGGAATAGTTGGGTTGTTCCGATATTTTATATATACATACATATATATTTGTTCTGAACGCAGCCTGACGGAGATGGTTTCAGCTGCAGAAAAGAGCAAAAGGTCCAGTCGTGCCTTAAAGGATGGGGGAAAAATTGGGGCGGGTGAGCTTTCCGTGAATCAATGCTCCCTTCTTCAGATATCTGAAGAAGTAAGTAGTGACTCACGGAAACTCACACCCTGCAATAAATTTTGTTCTGTCTTTTAAGGTGCTACTGGACTTCTACTCTTTAGTTACCGACTAACACGGCTAGCCGTCTTGCTCTCTCCGTTTTCAACTGGAAAGCGTGCCACCAGGCTTTAAAATATAAGATGAGCCGGCCGACAACCATCCATACCTCTGTCGCAAGCCACTTCCCTTCCATCTTTGCAATTCTGCCTCTTAAGCAAACACCCTCAAGCCACCAAGCGTGCATCTCTTCCATTTATTTTATTTGCCCTCTGAGACAGGTCAAAAACCTCCAGCTTCAGTGCCCAATCCAGAACGCTGGCCTCAGAACATAAACATAAGAACACCAGAGAAGCCAATGCTGGATCAGGCCAATGGCCCCTCCACTCCAACACTCTGTGACACACAGTAGCCAAAATATACCAGGTGCCATCAGGAGGTCCAGTAGTGGGGCCAGGACACTAGAAGCCCTCCCACTGCTGCCCCCAAGCACCAAGAATACAGAGCATCCCTTGCCCCCGACATAAGAACATAAGAGAAGCCAATGTTGGATCAGGCCAATGGCCCCTCCAGTCCAACACTCTGTGACACACAGTGGCCAAAAATACCAGGTGCCCTCAGGAGGTCCTGCAGTGGGGCCAGGACACTAGAAGCCCTCCCACTGTTGCCCCCCCAAGCACCAAGAATACAGAGCATCCCTTGCCCCAGACATAAGAACATAAGAGAAGCCAATGTTGGATCAGGCCAATGGCCCCTCCAGTCCAACACTCTCTGACACAGTGGCCAAAAATACCAGGAGCCATCAAGAGGTCTAGCAGTGGGTCCAGGACACTAGAAGCCCTCCCACTGTTGCCCTCCCCCAAGCACCAAGAATACAGAGCATCCCTTGCCCCAGACATAAGAACATAAGAGAAGCCAATGTTGGATCAGGCCAATGGCCCCTTCAGTCCAACACTCTGTCACACAGTGGCCAGAAATACCAAGGGCCATCAGGAGGTCCAACAGTGGGGCCAGGAAACTAGAAGCCCTCCCACTGCTGCCTCCTCCAGCACCAAGAACAGAGTGCATCACCTGCCCCAGAATAGTTCCAGAGGGTCGGCAAGGCTCCCTCTAAACTGTGGAGTCTTGTGAGCAAAAATAATAGCACCAAGAATAGAGTGCATCACTCAGCACCCGTAGCAGGTGGCGAAACCTCACTGAACCCGGAGAAAAGTCCCACTGGAGTCCCCAAGAGATTACTTCGGACTAGGCATGATTAGGCCTGAGGTGTAAGAGGCACGTCTGAACGGGCCGCCTGGAAAGAGATTTTCCCCAGGATAGAAGCAATCGCCCAGAGAAAAAAAAGATTTCTAGCCACTTATTTTTAACGGAACGGCTTTCTAAATCGCTTTATTCTCTTCCGCCTGCCCTGCCCAAATCAGATTAAAGAAAGAAAGCGTGCTTAAAAAGACAGTAGGACACAATCCTGCCAACGGTTAAGCACTTTTACCTTCCAGTGGGGAGAGCACGTGTACTCAGCAGCTCTGCTCAGGACCTGAACGGGATTGTCCTGAAGAGGACTGTAGCCGGTTATAAGCATGTGTTGAGAATGAGATATTTTAGTTATCACAATATTTGAACAAAGTGTGAGCCCAGTGGCATCTTTAAGACCAATGGCCATACATTTTGGGGTGCATTCAACTTTGTTGTTCTTAAAAGGTGCTGCTGGACTCAAAACTTTGTTCCGTTGTTTCAGTCCTACACGGCAACCCCCCCCCGAATCAGTACGAATACTTGGCTAACAATTGAATGCCTGCATTCTATTCTACACAGGTTACTTCCAATACAAGATGTGCGCTCCCCCACAGTTGAGAGCATCATTCAAGGGTCGGACAAAGGTATGTATAAGAGGGGTAACCCTGTCTCCCACCCAGCATTTCCCCAACTTGCAATAGGCCCCACGGAGGTGCCATTTGCCCTAGCTGGAGGGGGGCAAATTCTGTCTTTCTTTCATTTGTATGTTGACCCCCACTAAGCAAAGAGCCACCAAGCATGGGGACAGTTTCAGGTCAGGAAAACGGCCCAGAGTGGGGAAGGATTACCTGTTGTCGTCCGTCCCGTTCCCCCCGCCCCCCGGCTGCCCCCAATTATCACACACCCTTGCCTTAGAAAGCAAGACAGAATCGGAACCCGTATCTCATGTGAGCAAAGCATCTTTCTCTTTAAGCCTCTCATCAGTTCTGTACCACGACGAATAGAACGGCGTTCTCGAGATGCTCAAGAACGCCAGGTCGTAACCCGGAAAGCACACACGCATGCCACGTGTACGTCCCTTTAATATTTTGGGGGAAAAGAGGTCACAGATTTGAGTGTGGGGCTGTGATCACACTTGGGGATGGAGCAGGGCAGGAGAGGACAAAGGGGAAGAGAAAAATCCCAGGGCCGGATGTGCTCAGGGGAGAAGACTCCGTATTGGGCGCGCACGTGCGCTCTGGGTATCGGTGCAGTGCGGTTGAAGTGCTGGGCCTAGGATCTGGGACACCCAGGTTCAAGACCTCACTCTGCCCTGGAAGCTTGCTGGGTGATCTCGGGTCAGGAGCACATTCTCAGCCTAACTTCATCTACCACATAGGGTTGTTATGAGGATAAAAATGGAGGTGGAGATATCCCCAGGAAGAAAGGGTATAAAATAAAGTCAATAAATAAGTTTGCCAGCTCTAGAAGCCAGGCAGCCATAACCCAAGCCAGCACCAGCCAATGTGACTTAGGAGCTCTGCCTTTCACAGACTCAGACCACTGGCCTGTGTAGATGAGTATTGCCTACTCTGACTGGCAGCTGCTACACCCAGGGTCCCAGGCATCTCCTGCCATCTTGAGACCATTTAACTAGGAGGCAGAAATGGAACCTGCTACTTGTGCATGCAGCATGCAGCAGGTTGAGAAAGAAGTACTTTTCTCCCTTTCTCACAATACAAGAACTCGTGGGCACTCCATGAAGTTGCTGAGCAGTCAGGTTAGAATGGATAAAAGGAAGTACTTCTTCACCCAAAGAGTGATTAACATGTGGAATTCACTGCCACAGGAGGTGGTGGCAGCTACAAGCATGGACAGTTTCAAGAGGGAATTAGATAAACATATGGAGCAGAAGTCCATCAGTGGCTATCAGCCACAGGGTATAGACGGGAACTCTCAGTCTGGGGCAGGTGCTGGGGGGGGCAGCAGTGGGAGGGCTTCTAGTGTCCTGGCCCCACTGCTGGACCTCCTGATGGCACCTGGTATATTTTGGCCGCTGTGTGACAGAGTGTTGGACTAGATGGGCCATTGGCCTGATTCAACATTGGCTTCTCTTATGTTCTTATATGAGAATTAGGCCCCTGTGCATCTGCTTTCTGGTTGCAAGCAACTGAAGCTGACACAAACCTTCCCAGACCGTAGGCCATCTAGGGTCGACTCGGACTCCACTGAGAAAAGATAGATCAAGGTGGGGCAGCCCTGTTGGTCTGAAGCGACGGAACGAAGTGAAGAGTCCCGCGAAAGATCACACCTCGAAGAAAACTTTGCTGGTCTTAAAGGTGCCGCGGGACTCTTCACTTTGTTCCACAGAGAGAAGCCCTTCCCAGCAGTTTCCCTCTGCAATCCCTTTTTTTATTATTGCAGATGCCAAGCATTCGAACCCGGGACCTTCTACGTGCAAAGCAGGCTCACTCACTGCTGCCATGCTACAAGCCTCTTCGGCGTTTAGAGAGGGAGATAACTTCCTCTGAGGCCAAACACACCCGACTACACGGCTCGGCTGAAATCCGACGAACTTCACATGGCTAATCTTTCTCCCAACGAAAAAAAAAATCCTATCTGGAGAATAAAGGAGCAGAGCGGTAAAGCGCTTAAGCCCCATTTATCCTTCCTCTTTAATCCCGCGAGTATGTACTTAAAAATATCAGCCACGTTTTGTCAAAGGGCCCCGGGGGCGGGGGGGAGAGGCACCTGTTACACGTCTGCGTTATTGCAGAGCTGTTCGCGCCCCACCCACCCGCAAGCTTTGGCCAGAGATAAGGATTTCTATCAATGGAGCCATTGCTGAAAAGCCGGTCGCGGATGAACTAGGGTGGAAAACGGGATGAATGGATAAACTAATCCTCTGGGGGTCCTCCCACGCACCTCCCTTCACTGAAGTTGTCTAAAACACTGATTCCCCGGATCGCATCGTTTAGGGACGGAACAAATTTAGAGACCGGTGGCACCTTTAAGACCGCCTGAACTTTTTAACAAGGCTTTCATTGGGCCGTTATATATATTTTTAACTGTCTTTCTAATAAATACATATATTTTTGTATATGATAAGTTTCAACTGGTTTTTTTTAATACTGGACTTCTTTCTTACCCTTGGGGTTCTTGATTCCAGTTTCCGGGTCAAGTTTGTTTCCCCCTTCCCTGTGTCTTACTAGCACCTTTAAAACCAACGGAAGTTTTTATTCAAGGTATGAGCTTCCGTGTACACGGACACTTTTTCAAATACACTGGAATGGGAGGGAGGGTTCGAACTTCAGACAAGGGCGGAACCGCCCATTAACGTGTAACGGGATGCAGATGAGCAAAGGCAAAGCTAAGTAACAAGCGAAGGTTATGAGGTCAACAGTTGGAAAGCAATAAATATGTCAAAATGGCAGATAGATGTGTAACGGTCTCTTTTCTCATTGTGGGAAGTGAACTCCATTCTCTCCTCCCAGGGTTGTTTAGGGGTGTTCATAGCTGCTTGGTCACTTGATATTCTATTTAATTCATCTACACCCCCTCCTTTCCCCCCAACGGGGACCCAAAATGGCTCATGTCTGTTCTCCTCTCCATTTTATCCTCACAACAGTCCTGTGAGGTAGGTTAGGCAGAGAGTGTGCGGTTGGCCCAAGGTAACCCAGGAAGCTTCCACGGCACAAGTGGAGATTCGAACCTGGGTCTTCCAGAGACTAGTCCAGACACTCTTAACTTGCAGTGTTCCCCCTAAGCCGAGCTAGTGTGAGCCAGCTCACAGTTTTTTAGCCTCGGGCTCACACATTTTTGTCTTTGCTCAGGAAGGAGGGCTCCAGAGCAAGGTAATTTATGCAGTTAGCCAAATCGCTCGCTCACCACTTTAATGCCAGGAGCTCCCAAAGTAGTATTTTTGCTCACAGGACTCCACAGTTTAGAGGGAGCATTGCTCTGAAGCACTACGCCATGCCCATGTTTATAGCCTGCCTCTCTCCAGGCGGATGGGTATGGCGTGAAACGATGCAATCGAATTGCACAGAGACATCCAACCAACAGAGTCAGGATGACGAAAATTAGAAACTGTACCAAAAAAATGTAAATTAAAGCCAGGTAAAATTGGAAGGAGAGGAGGCTTGGATTAACCTCGTGATAAGTGCAGAAGTTCAGCCACCACTGCTAGATCAAGATTGCTGCAGGAAAACCCCAAAAGATTTATATTTCATGGAATCAAGTAAGGTTCTGTGGGGCACTTCCAGGTAACAAGAAGGGATACAGTGATAAGGGATACAGGTGTGTGCCTCAGTTTATTTCATTGAATGTCTCAGCACACAGGAGTCTGCTCAGGCTTGGGCTGAGGAGGGGTGGGATCAAAGGGAGTACCGGCAGTGGCCCTGGGGGTATCTTGCCTTCTCACACAGCTGGGCTCGCTTGTTTGAGACATCTAGCGCTTTCTGCACTGTACCCATTTTCTGCTGGCATGTGATCATCTGGATCAGAGGTGGGTTAGTGGAAGGGGGGGGTCATAGGCAAGAGGTTGAATTTATGTGAAAGGGTCAGACTAGGTGATCTCAGGGGTTATACTGATGTGGGAAAGGGTCAGACTAGAGGATCTCAAGGTGTTGTACTCTGCAAAACGGCCAGACTAAATGATTGCTTCAGAGGCCCAAAACCGAACAGGGTAAGGCGATCACCATTAAAGAAAAACACTGAGCTAATCCCACATAGCCCATGTCCTCCCCCTTTTAAAAAATTGAAAAAATATTAAGTGAAAGTATTTTCAATGATCCTCACAACAGCCCTGCAAGGAAGGCTGCTTAATGCTCAGTTTCTAAAACCAGAGATCAAAGTTCCCCTGCAGTTTAATCCAACACACATTCCCCCTTGCACCCAGCTGTGTGAGGATGAAACACCCTGCATGCGCTCAGAAACACTCTTTTCAGTATCACATAATATGCTTCGGGACTTTGCCCCAGTACTGAAATGGAATTTCTCAGCATAAACCCTCAGCAGGAAGCAATGTCGAGGCAACTGCATTTGCCCATGGCCAGTTTATTTGCACTCACGCCAAGACAAGCATGCCTTCTTTCCAAAGCATTCTTATGTTTATGTGTTTTTAATCTAGCATTTAAAAGCTTTTACATACTCCAGGCTAAGATGGAACCATCAAAGTGTAGGTTAAAAAGTGTTGGACTAGGATTTGGAGAGGCCCGGGTTCAAATCCTCCATCTGCCATGGAAGCTGGCCGGGTGACTCAGGGCCAGTCACACACCCTTCTTGGCCTAACCTACCCCACAGGGCTGATAAAACAGAGGAGAGGATGTAAACCATTTTTTTTTGGGGGGGGGATGCAGGATATAAAATTAAAAAGAAAAGTAAGCAAGTAAATAGAATCATAGAATGTTAAGAGTTGGATATAAAATTAAAAAGAAAAGTAAGCAAGTAAATAGAATCATAGAATATTAAGAGTTGGATATAAAATTAAAAAGAAAAGTAAGCAAGTAAATAGAATCATAGAATGTTAAGAGTCGGAAGGGACCTTACAGGTCATCTAGTCCAACCCCCTGCACTCTGGCCTTTTACCCAGCCTCCCAGCTTTAGTTCCCAATCTATTGAAATGCTCTGATTCCATCCCTATGACCCTAACAAGTCCTTTTCTTTTTATGTAATTCGCCACCACCTCGGGATTTTAAGGATTTTAATGTAATGCAAATTTATTGTAAATGAGCCTTTGGCTCCTGCTTGCTGTGATCTGCCCTTGAGCCCGTTTTTTGGGGGGGTGGGCGTGATAAAAACCCGAATAAATAAATAAAATAAACTTATGGGGGGGGTACCAAACTGAAGGGGACTTTTGGCACATGTTTTATACCAGCTTGTTTCAAACCCGGAGAACCGACTCCAGACCCCGGAAAGGTATAAACCTAAACCAAAGGTAAAGGACCCTGGATGCAGATGTGAACCTACGCACCAGATGTGCATACACTCCCCCCCCCCGGGATCTCACCTCCCTTTCTGGGCACCACCTTCTGGGCCCTTTAACAAAGAAATGAAGCCGGCATCGCTCCCCCTCCCCTACCTACTTAATCCTGCTGTTAAAGGGGCAGTGGACGGAGCCGGCGCGGAAGGGAGTAGAAAACCCACCCGACCTGGTCTGGAAACCGCCTTATGCGGAGACAGGTCCTCGTCCGTCCCTCCAATCCGGGAAGGTCTACTCTTGAGCCGCTGCAGCAGCAGCCCGCCCAAGCAAAGCCTCCCTCCCTCTCTCCCGGCGCTTTTCAGCCAGGGGCGTCCCCTCCCGCGTGCGCCCGCCAGGCTCTCCAGCAGGAGGGCGTGGAGGGAGGGGGGCGCTCGGCTGTGGCACGACCCGGGAGGCGCAATGCGGCAAGCCCCCTCCCCTCCTTCCCCCGCAGCCGGACCCCTTCCTCCCAACCTCGCTTTCCTCCTCCAGCCAGAGCCTTCCCCCCCCTCTCCGTCAGTGAAGGAGGCGTCTGGGGCGGGTATCTTTTTTTTTTTGCAACGTGCAAAAAATAAAAATGCACGCGTCCGAGACGGACACCTTTTTTGCAAAATGCAAGGGGGGGGAATATGCATGCGCCCGTGGCGGCTCTCTTCTTGCAGAAGGGCCGGCGGCGGCATGCAACGCACACGTGCGCAGGAAATGCCTCCCGGCCGGCCTCTAATCTTGCGGGGAGGCGGCTGCGGCTCTCCCCGCTAGCAAAGCGGTTTTTTTTTGGGGGGGGGGGAGAAGAGGAGCAGCGCCCGTCCCAGCCCGCCGCCACCGTCGGCTGCAGGCTGAGCCCTGCGCCGAAAGGGCCGGCCGAGCCGATCCCCTCGCCGTCCTCCTACCCCCCCCCCCCCGGTCCGCCGGCCATGAGGAGCGTGCATGGCAGCACAGCCGCAGCGCCGGCCTCGCCGGGCGGGGAAGGAGGCGTGGCGCGCCGCGAGTGCGCCGGAGCTGGAGAGAGCATTTCAGGTCAGCCACATGGCCCGGCCGCTTCCACCTCTCCGCCCGCCCGGGGAGCAGAGCCGGAGGCGGCAACCGGGCCAACCCCCCCCCTCCCGCCTCAGCCTCCAGCTGGGCCCCGGAGACCCCCGGAATCCCAGCTCCTCTCCAGACTAGCGTTTCCTTGGAGACAAGGGATGCTTTGGAGGGTAGGCTCCGTGGCCATTGCGCCCCACTGAGCTCCATCTCCAAATCTCCCGGAAGCCTGGCAACCCTACCCCCGCCCCACCGGGCTGGAAGCAAGTGGCACACGTGGGGAAGCAGCCGGCCAGGCTGGGGCTCTTTCTCGCTCGCCTCCTAGCCCCGGAGCCTGCGCGCAACCGGCAAGGAGGTGCTTGATGGCGCACCCGGACGCGCAGCGCCAGGCTCTCGGCGCCCTTCCACCGCCCCGGAAATCTGCAAAGGGCTGCCTCGGCCTCAGTCGCCCTCCACCCGGCGGTTGGATGCCGCCCTTTGGGGGATTCCGCATGCAGTCCCCAGATCCCCGGGGCGCGCTTCCGACCTCGCCAAAGTCCCACGCCCCCGCGGCTACCCAGCCTCCCTTCGCTTGCGCGCTCTGCAGGAGAACGGGGGTCCGAAAAGCCCCCACACACCGATATCCACCCCTCCCTCGCTTGCATGTGGGTCGGAAAAGCCCCCCAACTACCTCTCCTCCGCTTGCACCTTGCCCAGCATCGTATGGACCGGAACCCCCTTTCCCATACCCACCCCTCCTCCTCTCGCACGCTCCCCAGCATCACTTCGCCCCCTCCCCAAATGCATCGCCCAAGCCCCCCCCCCCACCCCCGTCTACTCACATCGGTGGGGCAGCGCCGGGTGATTGTCGGGCGGCAGCCAAATCTTCTGGATCCGGCTCTGGGTCAGCTCCATGGGCATTTTTAGCGCAAGGGCCGGGGCGCGCTCCGGATCCACCTTGGGGTCCCGCGGGTGGTAACGACGGAGAGGCGGGGAAAGACCCAAAAAGAAGTCCTCTTTTCTTCCTCGTCTCTCAACAACTTTCCTAAAAGTCTCTTTAAACGCTTCTCTGATATATATATTATATATATAAAATTATTTTCGCACGGGCAAACCGGACACCACCGGGGAAGGGGGCGCTTCCCTAGAGAGAGGGAGGACAATCCGGTTCCAATCCGAAATCCCCGAGGCTGCGGAAAGGGCTTGGCTGCCCGCTGCCTCTTTTTCCTTCCCCGGCTCAGCGCGGCCACCCACCGGCTAGCTAAGAGCGCGATTCTCTTTCCCGGCTGGCGGCGCCGACGCGGCTCTTTCTATAGCCCCAGACCGGCCGGCGAAAGCCCTGCGTCACCGCCCGCCTCCGCCCCCTCTGCAGCGCCGGCCCCAGGGGCGGGGGGAATTCTTGGGCTCCGGCTCACGTTCCTGAAGGAGGCGGGCGGGGAGGAGGGAGAGAGGAGGCGGCGGCTCAGAGTTTTATCCCACTGCTGCCCCCCCTGTCCTCAAACGGAACTGAAACCGGATCCGTGGGGTGGTTCCCCCCCCCTTCTTAGACAAAGGATTATTTTAAACTCTTAAAAGTGGAGGAAAAAAGGGGAAAATGCCTTACTGGGATGGAATAGATTCAGGTGGGGAGCAGGGTGCCCTCCAAGCTGAGTTAGTGTGAGCCGGCTCACAGGTTTTGAGCCTCCGGCTCACACACTTCTGTCTGGGCTCAGGAAGAAGGGCTCCAGGGGCACACTGATTTATGCAGCAGCCAAATCTCTTGCTCACAACTTGAATGCCGGCAGCTCAGAAAGTAGAATTTTTGCTCACAAGGCTCCACGGCTTAGAGGGAGCGTTGGTGGGTAGCGGTGTTCCCTCTAAGCTGAGTTAGTGTGAGCCAGCTCACCGTTTTCTAGCCTCCAGCTCACACCTTTTTGTCTTCGCTCAGGAAGGGGAGGGCTCCAGAGCAAACTAATTGATGCAGCAGCCAAATCACCTGCTCACATCTTGAATGCCGGTAGCTCAGAAAGTAGAATTTTTGCTCACAAGACTCCACGGCTTAGAGGGAGCATTGGTGGGTAGCCCTGTCGGTCTGCAGCGAGGGAACGAAGTTTGGGCCCAGCTGCACCTTTTAAGACCAGCAAAGTTTAATTCTGGGTAAGCTTGCGCCCGGAATTCAACTCTGTTGCACAGAAAAGCTGATACCCGGAATGAAACTTGGTTGGTCTTAAAGGTTGCCGCACCGGACACAAATTTTGGAATAAGTAGGATATCGATCGTCGAAAGAGCATCGGAATCAGGGAAAGAGGCTTGCACCGTGCTAAAGGATTCACCGAGATACCTAGAAAAATTATTACAGATTTAAATTTTGTTGGTCTTAAAGGCACCACTTGGACTCCAACTTTGGAATAAATGGGATATCGCTGATCAGAAGGACGTGGGAATCAGGCAATAGGCTTGGCTTACACAGTGCTAAGGGATTCACCAATTTATTTATTTATTAAGTAAAGGTAAAGGTTTCCTTGCTCGAAAGCCAGTCGAATCCGACTCTAGGGTTGCGGTGCTCATCTCCGTTTCAAAGCCGAAGAGCCAGCGGTGTCCGAAGACGTTTCCGTGGTCATGTGACCGGCATGACAAAACACCAAGGCGCACGGAACGCTGTTCCCTTCCCACCGAAGTGGTACCTATTTATCTACTTGCACTTTCTTGCTTTCGAACTGCTAGGTTGGCAGGAGCTGGAACTAGAGACGGGAGCTCACTCCGTCATGCGGCAGTCTCGGGTCTCGAACTGCTGAACTACTGACCTTCCACAGCCTGCAGTTCAGCGTCTTAACTACCTGAGCCACCGCAGCTCCCTGCATTTATTTATTATTTATTAATGAGATTTATATACCACCCTTCCAGCATGGGCTCATGGGCCAAGAGACTTAGAGAAATCATTGGAGAATTAAACTTTGTTGGTCTCAAAGGTGCCAACTGGGCTCAGGCCTTGGAATAAATAGGATCTGCAATCATTAGACGGACATCTAAATCAGGCCTTGCGCCGTGCTAAAGGATTCATCCAGGCACTGAGACAAATTATTAAAGAATTCAGCCTTGTTGGCCTTCAGGGTGCCACTGGATTCCAGCTTTGTTCTGTTGCTTCAGACCAACACGGCTAACCCCCCCTGAATCTATCAGAGACTGTTAGGGATGCCAACTTCCAGGTGGGGCCTGGGGATTCCCTGGAATTGCAGGTCATCTCCAGGCGACTGAGATCAGTGCTGCTGGAGAACATGGATGCTTTTTTGGATGGTGGGGGGGGGCTCTGGGGATGCCAGCCTCCAGGCGGGACCTGGGGATCCGCTGGAATTACAGCTCATCTCCAGACTCGTTCTCTGGAGATCAGTTCCCTTGCAGAAAACGGATGCTTTGGAGGGTGGTCTCTGTGGCCTTGTACCCCACTGAGGTTACCTGTCCTCCCCAGGCTCCACCCCCAAATCTCGAGGCGTTTCCCAACCTGGATCTGGCAACCCTACGCCCTCATCCCCGGCCAGGAGCCAGGGGTGGCCTGGTGATTCTAGGGACTGTGAGCTATACTACTACTGTGTATAGTTTGCTGAAAGTAGGATCTTGCTGTGGAGTTAGGCATCAAACATTTTAATGTGTCATGTTGATACTCATGCTTTGCTTCAGTTTGTTTTCCAGGATTTCTGGTGCATTATGCAATCCTAATCTTGTTGCACTTATTTACTAAATGTTGTTTACAGTCTCTTGACTGTATTGACTCACTCTGTATAATCCACCTTGAGTCCGAGTGAGAAAGGCAGACAGTAAATAATATATATAAGCAAATCAGAAGAGGCCGGCCGGATCAGTCAAGTAGTCCATCTAGTCCACCATCTGAAGAACATAAGGAGATCCCTGCTGGGTTAGACCAGTGGTCCATCTAGTCCAGCATCCTAAGAACATAAGAGGAGCCCTGCTGGATCAGTCAAGTAGTCCATCTAGTCCAGCATCTGAAGAACATCAGAAGAGCCCTGCTGGACCAGACCAGTGGTCCATCTAGTCCAGCATCCTGAGAACCTAAGAAGAGTCCTGCTGGATTAGACCAGTGGTCCATCTAAGTCCAGCATTTGAAGAACATAAGGAGAGCCCTGCTGGGCCAGATCAGTGGTCCATCTAGTCCAGTATCCTAAGAACATAAGAAGAGCCCTGCTGGATCAGACCAGTGGTCCATCTCATCCAGCCGCCTGTCTCACACAGTGGCCAATGAGCTCCTCTGGTTATCTGCACAATGGGTACCATCACCTGCCCAACTTCTTGGGTTGGCTAATCAGAACCTGATTTCAATGGAAGAAACATTAAAATATACTCTTTCTTACAGCATATATGCTGCTAAATAACATTAATGCTAACAGTCCGGTTACACATTTTAGTGGGTTCAGCAAGAAGCAGACGTGATGTAGTGGTTAGAGTATCACCCTAGGGCTGGGGAACCCACATTCAAATCCTGGCTCTGCCATGAAGCTCGCTGGGTGGTCTTGGGCAGCACCCCCCCTCTCTCATTGCCTAATCTACCTCACAGGGTCGTTGTTGTGAAGGTGAAGGAAGGGGAAGCCATAATTGCAGCCACTGGCATTTCGGAAAAAAGAACGGGGCACAAATAAAATTAATAATCATAAGGAAACGGAGGTGTTATGTTTCGAATGAAAGTTCCCCGGTCCTTTTTAGCCTGTGAAGCACCAGCCGGGCGCAATAAAACAAAATACCTTTAAAAGCAGGTCACTGATGAGTTGCACTTTCCCCTCCACTGTTTACCTCTGCATTGCCCATAATTGTTATGGAAGAAAATAACATTGCATCGTTTCCAAAATCCCCCGGAGCGCTGTACGGGAAAACGGTTTTAAAAAGCCATCAAAAGATAAATCCTAAAATCAAAAAAATGTACCCCAAAGAAGGGGTCCTTCGAAACTGCTCTCTCTCCTCCCTGGCTTTTTGAGGCAATGCTCACCTTTCGTGTTCCTGCCTCTCTGAACATTCCACAGCCTCCAGGATCCCATTCATTAACCCCTGCTGGGTCCCATCCCCACCCCCAGTGCCTGAGAAGTGTAATCTCTTTTGCCAGCCTAAGGAGATCTGCATACAGATAAAGGCCTTCCCGTCTCCTCGAGCCCCAAGGGAAAGCAAAAGGTATCAGCTGGGATAGCTCTGCCTGGCTCTGGCACGTTCCTCACGTCCCGCATGACTCCGCTGGGGGAGACCAGCCCGCCTGTCACTCACAGTTGGATGCCTTCGCAGCCAGCCAGGAGGGACTGATTGGCCTCCTCGCTCCCTTCTTGGTCCGATCACCGAGCGGGCACGAGGCCCCAGCGTGCACAGGGGTGCCCTTCCCTCCGGCTCCTCCCAGGGATCTGCTGGCGGACAGAAAGCGGTGGGCACACACCTTGGCAGGATGTCCACAAGAAGGCACAGCACGATCCTACCCCACCGCCCACCGCTGATGCAGTGGGCATACCTTGGCACAGTGTCCAGACGAAGGCACAGCATGGTTTCTATTCCCTTCCTCCTCCTCCTCCCCCCACTGTGCCACTTGAGTAAATAGGGCATCCCGGAGCATCGCCAAAGTTCCCAAATGCAGGACAGATGTGCGCAGCTGGAAACGCAGATACAACGTTCCGGGGGGGTCAAGAAAAAAACAGTCTGTCTTGCAACCTGCCTTTCCCTCGGCCCTCCTGTTGTTTGCCTCCTTAAATTCTCTTCTACCCCATTGCAGAAATTCAGATTTTAAACTCCTGGGGGGTAAAGACCAATCCCTTTCTTTTGCACACACCCCCATTGCACACGTTGATTCAGGCGGGTGACGTTGTCAGCACGCCCCCCCCCTTTGAAAATGAAATCCTTGAAGTGCCTTTTGTTACAATTAACCAAATTAACACACCGCAATGTGACTTTTAAGGGAGCTGCGGTGGCTCAAGTGGTTAAGACGCTGAACTGCAGGCTGTGGAAAGTCAGTAGTTCAGCCGTTCGAGACCCGGGTGCCGCATGGTGGAGTGAGCTCCTGTCTCTAGTTCCAGCTCCTGCCAACCTAGCAGTTCGAAAGCAAGAAATTGCAAGTAGATAAATAGGTACCACTTCGGTGGGAAGATAACAGCGTTCCGTGCGCCTTGGTTTTTAGTCATGCCGGCCACATGACCACGGAAACGTCTTCGGACAGCGCTGGCTCTTCGGCTTGGAAACGGAGATGAGCACCGCGACCCTAGAGTCGGATTCGACTGGCTTTCGAGCAAGGGAACCTTTACCTTAATGTGACTTTTAAGTCCTGTTATTTTGGGTTTTGCCAGGGATGCAAGCAACTTCCATTTCTTTTCAGCACTCTCTCGGGGAAGAGGCTCAAAAAAAGAAAAATACTTAAGAACATAAGAACATAAGAGAAGCCAATGTTAAATCAGGCCAATGGCCCATCTAGTCCAACACTCTGTCACACAGCGGCCAAAATATACCAGGTGCCATCAGGAGGTCCAGCAGTGGGGCTTGACTGCTCATCCTTTGTTTTACGTAAATTCCTTTAATTAAAACGTTTTGATAACAGCCTTTCCCCCCCAAATAGGGTCCCCGAGGCAGCGATGCCAATGAGTAAGAATGCTGATTCTGCAAACTTAAGCAGACCACGAGAGGGAGGGCAGGAAGGGTTGGCATCCAACCTTCCCTCAAAGCTGAGTCAGTGTGAGCCAGCTCACCGTTTTTCAGCCTCCGGCTCACACATTTTCGTCTTAGCTTAGGAAGGATGGCTCCAGAGCAAACTAATTTATGCAGTCGCGAAATCACTTGCTCACAACTTTAACGGCGGTCCCTTGCAGAGTAGAATTTTTGCTCACGAGACTCCACAGCTTAGAGGGAGCATTGGCTGCACCAGGGCTTAGTTCTTGTGGCCCTTTCTTACTGTCAGGCTCCTTAGTCAGGGCTTCTTCGGAAGACAATGTTTAATGGTGAATCAGAACTAGAGTTCTTGTGGCCCTTTCTTACTGTCAGGCTCCTTAGTCAGGGCTTCTTCGGAAGACAATGTTTAACGGTGCATCAGAACTAAAGACACGTGTACAGCTTGTGTCAGTAATGGCCACATACAATAGGGCCTTCTAAGTTATACTAAGTTATACAACTGACGCGCCCAGGGAAATGCTGATCACCACTTCGGACCCTGGAGGTCCCTTCCCACTCTCTGATTCTCTGATTCTAGTTATAGAGCAGTTCCTCAGTGGAACAGGCTTTCTCAGGAGGTGGTGGGCTTTCCTTCTTTGGCAGTTTTTGAACAGAGGCTAGATGGCCCGTCTGACAGCAATGCTGATTCTGTGAACTTAGGCAGATCGTGAGAAGGGAGGGCAGGAAGGGCTGCATCAGTGCTTAGTTCTCGTGGCCCTTTCTTATATGTCCAGGGAAATGCCGATCACCACTTTGGGGTCAAGAAGCATTTTTTCTCCAGGCCAGGGATCCTGGGGGGGGTTTGGTCATCTTCTGGGCGTGGGTCACTGCAGGTGTGGCAGGGGGAGGTATTTGTGAATTTCCAGCATTGTGCAGGGGGTTGGACTAGATGACCCCGGAGGTCCCTTCCAACTCTATCATTCTATGATTCTGGGTGATCGAGGGCCAGTCACAGTCCCTCAGCTCAACCCACCATGCAAGCCTGTTGTGAGGATGAAGTGGGAGAAGAGGCGAATGCGGTAAGCCACTTTGGGTCCCCCTTTGGTAGAAAGGTGGGGCATAAACGGATTAAATAATGAAAAGAGCTTTAAATAGACTCATAGAATATGTAAGGTGTTCTTCTTTGGGACTATTCAAGGTGTTCTTAATTGGGAAGGGGGCCGTGGGTTCCCCCCTTGGCATCTAGCACCTGTACACAACAAGGCTCTCAGATTCCAATTTTGGAAGAAAATGGTCATCTCGACAGTGTCCTTGGCTAGGGACAATTTCCTGTAAGTTCCCAGTCTGGAAAGATGAGCTGTTCTGGCCAGCAGGTGAGTGAAACCACTCATTAAGTCCCAGGAAACATACCATTTAGCAACAGCTTAAGGACAAATGTCCCTTTTTCTCTGGACAAAGCCAGTCCCTTGGGGAAGTATTCCCTCCAGGCAACTAACCTGAAAACAAACTCAAGCCGGAATACAATACTGTCTTACAAAAACAGCCCCAAGTCCCTTGCTCTATTGCAGTCTAATCCTAGGCCGGTCTATTCAAAGGCAAATGCCTTCTCTGTTCAATGGACCTTTACTCCTGAGTAAGCCTGCTGCCTTAAAGAAACACAGCCCATTTTCAGTGGCGGGTCCCAGACGCCTACAAGCCATTTCCAACCATTCCATTTTTGTTCCGCCGTTCCTCAGGACAGCTACGAAAGGGTCGCCTTTCCTCCGTTTTACAACGACCCGGTGAGGTCGATTCAGGTGGGTCCCCGTGTTGGTCCGAAGCGACAGAGCAAAATCTGAGTCCAGTAACGCCTTTAAGGTGTTGGCCTTAAAGGTTCCCTTGCTCGAAAGCCAGTCGAATCCGACTCTAGGGTTGCGGTGCTCATCTCCGTTTCAAAGCCGAAGAGCCTGCGCTGTCCGAAGACGTTTCCATGGTCATGTGGCCGGCATGACTAAACACCAAGGCTCACGGAACGCTGTTACCTTCCCACTGAAGTGGTACCTATTTATCTACTTGCAATTTCTTGCTTTCGAACTGCTAGGTTGGCAGGAGCTGGAACTAGAGACAGGAGCTCACCCCGTCATGCAGCACTCTCGGATATAAACTTAATTCAGATAGAAGT
The DNA here is from genome assembly GCA_029375565.1 of Gekko gecko. NCBI lineage: Eukaryota > Metazoa > Chordata > Lepidosauria > Squamata > Gekkonidae > Gekko > Gekko gecko. The sequence goes on from JAPDNY010000005.1 coordinate 22,995,688, forward strand.
TTAATTCTGGATATAAGCAGGGTTTTTCTCTGGGGGAACGGGCCAGAACGGAGTTCCAGAACCTCTTCGACAAAAAAATCTTTTAAAAATGTTTTAAAGTTTGTGAGTTTTCAGTATACAGACTGAAAGCTTCATTGTCCTCTTGAGAATTCTGGCCCCCTTTATCCAACACAAAAAAGCCCTGGGTATAGGCTTTTGTGCGCATGCACATTTCTTCTGAAGAAGTATGCACGCACATGAAAGCTTACACCCAGAATTAAACTTCGTTGGTCTTCAAGGTGCCAGTGTTCCCTCTAGCTGAGTTCGTGTGAGCTACTTCACAGCTTTTGAGTCTCCGGCTCACACATTTTTCCCTTAGCTCAGGAAGAAGGGCTCCAGAGCAAAGTAATTGATGCAGCTGCCAAATTGCTCGCTCACAACTTTAATGCCAGTAACTCACCAAGTAGAGTTTTTGTTCACAAGACTTCACAGCTTAGAGAGAGCGTTGCTCATCTCCCGTGTTTCTGGGTTGCATCAGAATTAAACTTTGTTGGTCATCTCCAGTGTTCCCTCTAGTTGAGTCAGTGTGAGCTACCTCACAGGCTTTGAGTCTCCGGCTCACACATTTTTGCCTTAGCTCAGGAAGGAGGGCTCCAGAGCAAACTAATTTATGCAGTAGCCAAATGTCTCGCTCACCACTTTAATGCCAGTAGCTCAGAAAGTAGAATTTTTGCTCACAAGACTCCACAGCTTAGAGGGAGTATTGGACCCAAACTTTGTTTGTGGGAGGTAGGTTAGGCTGAACGAGAGTGAGCAGCCAAAGGGACCTTTAGGAGATCTGAACCCTGGTCTCCTACAGCTTCGTCTGTGACACTAACCGCTATGCCACTTATGAGTGCGTACCTCCTTCAACTGCAGCGTTACTGGGGTAGCAGATAAGAGTATGGAACAGGGAGCAGACCTAGATCCCTATCCCTAGTTCAAATACGGTGGATGCCACTTCTTGGCCTAGCCTAGCCTACCTCGCAGGGCTGTTGTGAAAATAAAAATGTTGTCCTGAGCTGCTCTGCAAATATGCGGGTAACAGATGTGATCCATCGATCCAGGGATCTGATAAAGGTTACCACCCTCCCAGCGGCACCAGGAAATCTCTCACTATTAGAACTAATCTTCGGGTGACAGGGATCAGTTGTCCCGGAGAAAACAGCCGCTTTGGAGGGTGGACTCTATGGCGTTATACCCTGCTGAGGCCCTTCTCTTCAACATAGCCACCCCCCAGACAGGCTCATAGCCATGGGGGGGGAGGCTTTGGAAGGCTTCTGGGCTTCACCCCCCAAATCGCTAGGTATTTCCCAACCCAGAGCTGGGAAACCATCATCTGCTTATGCCAGCCACATTCCTGCCTGCTGTGTCCCCCGCCCCTAAAATCGGCCCTAGAGCTAGAGTACTCATCCGCCCGAAAAAAAAACAACATTCTGCCCCTTTAAGAAAGGCTTAATAGAGTGGTATTTACAAGGTGATGACATTTTCCTCCATGCCATGAAAAGTTTCATCCGGGCATTTATACCCATTAAGCCTCTTTTAAAAAAACAGGACATTTCCCCCCCCTGTTCCAGGCCTGTTTGCAGTCCCGCCCACAGTATATAAAAACAGTTGGGGGAAATGTCCTAAAAATATTCAACAGGCAAATTTATCAATAACGATATCGTTTCCCCCCCCCAAAAAAAAAAAGTTTGAATCCAATGGCACCTCTAAGACCAATAAAGTTTAATTCTGGGTATAAGTTTTTGTGTGCATGCATAGTTGTTGTCTGGAGCTGCGGTGGCTCAAGTGGTTAAGACGCTGAACTGCAGGCTGTGGAAGGCCAGTAGTTCAGCAGTTCGAGACCCGAGACTGCCGCATGACGGAGTGAGCTCCTCTCTAGTTCCAGCTCCTGCCAACCTAGCAGTTCGAAAGCAAGAAATTGCAAGTAGATAAATAGGTACCACTTCAGTGGGAAGGTCACAGCGTTCCGTGCGCCTTGGTGTTTAGTCATGCCGGCCACATGACCACAGAAACGTCTTCGGACAGCGCTGGCTCTTCGGCTTTGAAACGGAGATGAGCACCGCAACCCTAGAGTCGGATTCGACTGGCTTTCGAGCAAGGGAACCTTTACCTTTATAGTTGTAGAAGGTGTCTGCCTGCACACAAAAGCTTATACCCAGAATTAACTTTGTAGGTCTTAAAGGTGCCACTGGACTCAAAACTTTGTTTCTACGGTGCCAGACAGTTGTCTCAACAGAGGGCCAAATTAGACGTCACAATGTCCTCGTGGCCTCCATGAGGACACCACCTTTTTAAAGTAATTCACTTAAAGTCATTCACAAGTTCCTCAAAACTCTTGTTTACCTCACACACGCCTTCTTGAGTGCCAAAACAGCCTCAGGGATGGGCTGTGGCCCTTTTGGCACTTGATAAAGCACACGGAAGCGGGGGAGGAAGAGGCACCTCAGCCTGCCTCAATGCAGGCCCGATCCCTTGTGGAGTTTTTTGACTTTGAAATAGTGACGGCTTCCTCATGGCACCTGGGTTTTGGCCCCTGTGTGACACAGATTGTTGGACTGGATGGACCATTGGCCTGATCCAACATTGGCTTCTCTTATGTTCTTATGGCTCTGCTGGTGGGCCTCCTGATGGCACCTGGTTTTGGCCACTGTGTGACACGGAGTGTTGGACTAGATGGGCCATTGGCCTGATCCAACATGGCTTCTCTTATGTTCTTATGGCTCTGCTGGTGGGCCTCCTGATGGCACCTGGTTTTGGCCACTGTGTGACACGGAGTGCTGGACTAGATGGGCCATTGGCCTGATCCAACATGGCTTCTCTTATGTTCTTATGGAACACTCTGGGGCAGTGATGCTCTATATTCTTGGCGCTTGGGGGGGACAAGAGTCGGAGGGTTTCTGGAGTTCCGGCCCCGCTGGTGGACCTCCTGATGGCACCTGGGTTTTGGCCACTGTGTGACACAGAGCATTAGACTGGATGGGCCACTGGCCTGATCCAACATGGCTTCTCTTATGTTCTTTAGGACTGCCAGGACCTCTCTGGCCACCAGCCAGAGGGGGGGACAGATTGCCAGATCCAGATTGGGAAACTCCTGGAGAATTGGGAGTGAAGCCTGGGGAAGACAGGGACCACAATAGGGTACAATGCCCTAGACGCCACCCTGCAAAGCATCCATTTTCTCCAGGGAAACTGATCTCTATATTCTGGAGATGAGCTGCAATTCCAGTGGGATCCCCAGGCCCCACCTGGAAGCTGGCATCCCTAGTTCTTATGTTCTTACATTACGTTTAGTCTGACCCAGAAACAGATCTTTCCTAAGGCTGCCAACTGCCTGGAGGGAAAAAAGGGTGCTGTCTCTTTAATAGAGTCTTAATGGGATGTGATTGACCTCCATGCCATGATATGCTTCAGCTGCCCATCTACCACATGGTCAACCAGCCTCTCTTAAAGGGGCAGGGCATTTTTCTCCAGGCCTGTTGGGTGACCCTAGACTCATTCCCAGCACCTGTGACTTCAGGCCCTTTCTATCAGGGGTCCCCGCCCTTTTCGAGCCTGCAGGCACATTTGGCATTCTGACATGGCACGGTGGGCACAGCAACAAAATGGCTGCCACGGGAGCTACAAAATGATTGCCACCGCTTAACTTCACTAACACAGTGTAGATCCTTGTGCTGTGCCGGCAGCTGCTGCCAAACCAGAACCTGACAAATGTAAGAAAGGGGGCCAGTATTAAAAACTTAATGAAGGAAATATATAAAAATACATGTATGTATTAATCACAAATTTAAAAATATATAAGGGCCCAATCACACGTTATGTATAAATAACAAAGGATAAAACACAAGGGCTCATAAACCTGACCCGACGCGTTTCGGCCTGCATAGGCCTTCCTCAGAGGCCAATAGTGAGGAACATATCGGCTATTATAACAATATAGTACAATCATGTAAGTACAAAGCATACATTCAATAAGGACCAGAAGCAAGTTGTTTCAAGATAAACCACCAGGCACAGAGTAAAAAATAAATGAGGCCTCTAATAGTGCACTCACATGCCAAGATATAAACTTCAGGTCCAGGAATCACCTTCCTATGATTGTCGAGCCAAATAATCCTCAAGCAAAGAGCTGCCAAACCAACATTTTAAGAAATTTGGCGCAAGCCAATCAAATCTGCAATAGCCAATCAGACACCTTGCTGGGCAAAAGCCCTACCTGGCTCCACCCACTTATTAAAAACACTTGGTGGGTACCAGAGAAGATGTCAGCAGGTGCCATCGTGCCTGCTGGCACCACGCTGGGGACCCCTGCTTTAGATGCCAGGGGCTAGACACGGTGGGATTTATGCCAGCCAAGCAGGATTTCCCTTTCCCTCAAGAAATGCCCCCTGTTGTGTTGTCAGAGGTCTGCGGGAGGAGGGAGGGACCCAGAAAAAATCCTCCCCTTCTATTGGCCAAAATTTCCCATGGGCTCCGCCCGTAGGGATGTCATTTAGGAATCGCCGCACTGAGCCAAGCGCCCTCCCCAAATCAGTATAAGCCATTTCGCTTTCCCGAAATGGGCATTTCAAGTGTTTGTCTCAGACTAAACTAGCGGCAGGGGTGCCAACAGGCCTGGAGAGAAGCACCCTCTCCCTTTAATAGAGGATCGAAATGTGGGAATTAAGCAGGCGATGCTTTTCAGGGCAGGGAGGGAAATAAAACCACCTGGTCAATAACATCCCATTTCGCCTCAGGGCGTTTTCCCGCCAGACCGCTCAGCAGTCCCAGGTACAGATGGAAAAGCCACAGGAGAGAAAACCCAGTTTAAAAGGGGGGGGGGGGTTGCAGGAAATGTGAGGGTTTGGTTGTTTCTTCAAAAGTTGGGTATTGTCACATTTAGGGTTGCCAACTTCCAGGTGGGGTCTGGCAGCCCTCCTGGAATTACAAATGGTCTCCAGACTAAAGTGACTGCCTCTCCTGGAGAAAAACGGTGGCTTTGGAGGGTGGGCTCTATGGCGTTATACCTCACTTCGGATCTGCCATTCCCGAACTCCACCTGCAAATCTCCAGGAATGTCCTGACCCAGATGTGGCAACCCTAGCAGTTCCAAATAGAGCTGCCAACTCCAGGTTAGGGAATTCCTACAGGTGTGGGGGCAGTGCCTTGGGAAGGAACTTCACCTTCCCCCAGACTTTATGGACTACCGTAGAGTCCACCCTCCGAAGCAGCTGTTTTCTCCAGGGGAGCTGACCTCTGTAGAGAGAGGTCAGTTGTATAGTTTATTATTACGGTCTTAAGACCAACGTACAGAGTAAGCATACAAGAAAAGTCATAATTTACAAAACAGAAATCTGAATGTAAGAACTTTTAAAAATGCGATTCCCGCAATCTAAGAATGCACAAAATTCAGCAACTGAATGTGTTAATATGTTGTCGAAGGCTTTCATGGCTGGAGTTCATTAGTTGCTGTCGATTTTCCGGGTTGTGTGGCCGTGGTCTTGGCATTGTAGGACCTGATATTTTGCCAGTAGCTGTGACTGGCATCCTCAGAGGTACAACACAGAAAGATGGAGTACTCTCTGTCAAGGTGAGCAGAAAAATGGTAGGCAGGTAATTTTTTTACCCTGGAAGGTGGGATAGGGCTAGTCATTATCTTGTAGGAGTTCCCCCAGGCTATGAACATGCTAATGGAGGAGCCTTCCTGAGGAGGTTCTTTTGTCTATGGATTGTTTCCTGAGGAGGTTTCCTGTTTCCTGAGGAGGTTCTTTTCTGTGTGGAATGGCTATTGAAACTCTAAATCTGTAGTGCTATTGTCAGCTATAGAGCACTTTGTGTTTTTCAGGACAGGAAACCATGCCTGTTTCCCGTGTAATCTCTGCATTCTTATCTGATAGGTGCCAGTGAAGCCTCGCTTTGTTTCTATTAATGCGCCCAGGTGTCCTGTCGACTAAAGGGGTTATAATTTTAAGAGGAGCCTCCCTGTAAAGCAGACAGCTGAAGAACAAGGAGGTGGTGGCAGCTACAAGCATGGACAGGTTCAAGAGGGAATTAGATAAACATACGGAGCAGAAGTCCATCAGTGGCTATTAGCCACAAGGTATAGATAGGAAGGGGAAGTCGTAGAAGTAGTGACAGACTTCACGTTCCTAGGATCCCAGATCACTGCAGATGGTGACTGCAGCCATGAAATTAAAAGACGCCTGCTCCTTGGGAGGAAAGCGATGGCAAACCTAAACAGCATGCTAAAAAGCAGAGACATCACCTTGCCAACAAAAGTCCGCATGGTCAAAGCAATGGTATTCCCCGTAGTAATGTATGGCTGTGAGAGTTGGACTATAAGGAAGGCCGAGCGCCGAAGAATAGATTCTTTTGAACTATGGTGCTGGAGAAGACTCTTGAGAGTCCCTTGGACTGCAAGGAGATCAAATCAGTCAATCCTAAAAGAAATCAACCCTGATTGTTCCGTGGAAGGCCAGATCCTGAAGCTGAAGCTCAAATACTTTGGCCACCAAATGAGAAGGGAGCATTCACTGGAGAAGACCCTGATGCTGGGAAAGATTGAAGGTCAAAGAAGAAGGGGACGGCAAAGGATGAGATGGTTAGACAGTGTCATTGATGCAACGAACATGAAATTGAGCAAACTTCAGCGGACAGCGGAAGACAGGAGGGCCTGGCGTGGTCTGGTCCATGGGGTCGCGAAGAGTCGGACTCGATTGTGCGACTGAACAACAACATAGATAGAAACTCTCAGTCTGGGCAGGTGATGCACTCTATTCTTGGTGCTGGGGGGTGGACAGCAGTGGGAGGGCTTCTGGTGTCCTGGCCCCACTGGTGGACCTCCTGATGGCACCTGGTATATTTTGGCCACTGTGTGACAGAGTGTTGGACTAGATGGGTCATTGGCCTGAATTCTCTTATGTTCTTATATGATCTACGGATTCAATCTCACTTAAAAGGCACGGGCATAGCCTTTCAGAGTAGGGTTTTTTTTATTGTACCTGCCTTGAACAACAGGGAGGTCAGTTGAAATTCCGGGAGATCCCCGGGCCCTCACCTGGAGCCTGGTAATTCTTTTGCCATGAGAATTCTCCCAACCAATAATTCTCCCAGCCGACAGCGATGCGTTTTTGGCTTTGCTATCATCCTGCAGGGAAATCCCCACCCCTCTCTCACACACCCATGGCACCCCGCTGAGCATGACTCAGAGACTCTGTGTCATGTGCTGCCATTCAAAGATGTGTCACAGTTCGGTAAACCGATGCTTCGGAGTAGTTTCACTTTGCGCTGCAGGAAAGGGACGGTGCTTCAGAGGAAATAACAAGTGAAAGCAAATTCTGGGTCTGCTAGAGGAAGTTCTACCAGATAATGACGAGGGGGGACGCTGCAAACAAGACCTCCATGGCTGAGAGCCTGGTGGTGGCAGTGAAAATAAATAGGGAACGGAAGGCCATATCTCCAAAAGGACCTTGCAGAGCTGGGAAAAGTACAGAGGAGGGCAACCCAGATGATTGGGGGTTTGAGCACCTTCCCTATGAGGAAAGGCTGAAGGGTCTGGGACTTTGCCGTTTAGTAAGGGGGGACATGAGAGAGGTTTATAAAATTAGGCATGGGATGAAGGCAGCTGACAAAGAGAAATTTTTCTCCCTCTCCCAAAAGACTAGAACTCGGGGGTCATCCAGTGAAGCTGATGGGCAGTAGGTTCGGGACGGACAAAAGGGAGTACTATTTTACACAGAGATTGGCTCAAATGTGGAATTTGCTGCCAGAGGATGTTGTGATGGCCACAGGAAGAAACAGCTTTCAAAGCGGGTTAGATAGATTCATGGAGGATCAGTCTATCAACTGGCTACTAGCTGTGGTGACTGAGGGGAACCTCTATATTCAGAGGCAAGAATTCTCTGAATCCCAGAGCCAGGAGGCAACATCAGGGTAACGCTTCGGCCTCTCTGCCCTGTTGTTGGCCGTCCAGAGGAACTGGTTGGCCACTGTGTGAGACAGAATGCTGGGCTAGATGGACCATTGGTCTGATCCAGCAGGGCTTATGTTCTTATGAAGGCCTCTGCCTCTCTGCCCTGTTGTTGGCCGTTTAGAGGAACTGGTTGGCCACTATGTGAGACAAGATGCTGGGCTAGATGGACCATTGGTCTGATCCAGCAGGGCTTATGTTCTTATGAAGGCCTCTGCCTCTCTGCCCTGTTGTTGGCCGTTTAGAGGAACTGGTTGGCCACTGTGTGAGACAGGATGCTGGGCTAGATGGAGCACTGATCTGATCCAGCAGGGCTTATGTTCTTATGAAGGCCTCTGCCATGTTGTTGGCCATCCAGAGGAACTGGTTGGCCACTGTGTGAGACAGGATGGACTAGATGGACCACTGGTCTGATCCAGCAGGGCTTATGTTCTTATGAAGGCCTCGGCCTCTCTGCCCTGTTGTTGGCTGTCCAGATGCCAACTTTTGTTGCCCCACACACACCTGGACAACACCGTCAACTCGACCAAACAACATCTCAGGCTCATTCACTTGCTCATCTTCTAACACTGCCAACAATGCCCTTCAGTTCTCCACATGGGGCAAACGGGTCAACACCTATGCCACAGGTATAATGGATACAAATCTGACATCAAGAATCACAAAACTGAGAAACCTGTAGAACACTTCAACCTTCTGGGACAGTCAACAGGGGATCTCAAAATAGCTGCAAACGAATTTCAGAAACAGGCTAGAAGGGGAGATTTCCAACTTTCAAGTTATTATAACACTCAGGACAATGGAACCCCCCAGGGCTTAACAGAGGTGTCAGTCTCTTATCTCAGTACACATGCTAATGTCATTCAAGTCTCACACCCACGCCCGTTTGTAAACTCTTTAGCATTCTGTATGCTAATTTGCTGCTATTCACATTTCTTGCCAATCACCTTAATCTAATCCTAGCTATATTTACTGCTCAGTTACTTAGGCGTCTTGACTCTAATTAGCCCCTCCCGGCAACACCTTTTCCATTCTCTACTTATATGTAATGGTTAGTGACTTCTGTTTCAATGTATCTGAAGAAGTGTGCATGCACACGAAAGCTTATACCCAGAATAAAACATTGGCCCCGGTCACACGGGCCAGATAACGTGGGGGAGGGGGAGGCATGGCTGTTCGTCCAAGAGCAAAAGAAAGCACGGTAGCCCGATCACACAGGCCCCCGAGCCTCCATGCTTAGGCTGTTAGCTGCTGATCACACAGTGATGCTGAAGCGTGGCAAAGAAGTGGCGTGGCACGATCACACAAGCGGCGATCGCAAGCCACTGCTTCTGGATCAGACGGGGAATTTCTGTTTTCCAATGGTTTTGTGTTTGTGCGCATGTGCTGTTCCGTGGAGCGGCACTGCTGTCAGTTTTGTGTTTGTGCGCATGAGCAGTTTGGCATTTCTGCGCATCCTATGGAGACTTACAAAAAACATCCGGTTTGCGACGGGACGTGGACGGGCACCAGATGCCACAGGATACTAGCGCTCCCGCGATCAGACGCCCGCCTTTGCCCCACGTTTTCCGGATACTAGTGCACTTTCCGTGGTACTTTCTAACTCTGCAACTTCAGTGGGACGCCACGGGTTGGCCACGGGAGCGCTACGCTTCCCAGATGTTGCAGTGTGATCGCGCCCCGAAAATCCACCTGACATTCGTGCCTTCCGCGCGGCAAATTCTCCGAGTGACCGGGGCCTTTGTTGGTTTTAAACATGCCAATAGACTCAAAACTTTGTTCTGCTGCTTCAGACCAACCCACCCAAATCTATTTCCAAAAGAAATCAGAGTTTGAGAACAAATGCTTCCTTTCTGCCCAGCTTGGGGGAGACGTACCCAGTGCGTACGAGCTGTTACCAAAAGGAGGGGGGAAAGCACAAATCTCTATTTCCAAGCACTTGAACCTGCTGAATCAGTTCCAGAACTTCCTTTGCACATAACAGGCCCCAACAGATTCCTATCCAGGTTTCTGGACTGCTTGAAAGAACCATCTATGTAACCCTTCTGTGGGCATTCCACTGGCATGGCATAATTTTAATCGTGAGACCAAGAGCTTGGGATGCCACTTACAAATTATGGAAACATTCAGGCCAAGTGGGCATTCCTCTCATGGAAGGAGCTCTTCAGCTCAAGGTAGGCACACAAAAGTTGAGGCCCTCACTGTAGAGTTGTTTTTAACGGTGACATAAGAATGTAAGAACATTAGAAGAGCCCTGCTAGATCAGACCAGTGGTCCACCTAGTCTAGCATTCTAAAGAAATCAGAAGAGCCCTGCTGGATCAAACCAGCGGTCCACCTAGTCCAGCATCCTGAGAACATCAGAAGAGCCTGCTGGATCAGACCAGAGGTCCATCTAGTCCAGCATCCTAAGAATATCAGAAGAGCCCTGCTGGATCAGACCAACGATCCACCTAGTCCAGTATCCTAAGAACATCAGAAAAACCCTGCTGGTTCAGACCAGTGGTCCATCTAGTCCAGCATCCTAAGAACATCAGAAGATCCCTGCTGGTTCAGACCAGTGGTCCATCTAGTCCAGCATCCTAAGAACATCAGAAGAGCCCTACTGGATCAGACCAGTGGTCCATCTAGTCCAGCATCCTAAGAACATCAGACCAGTGGTCCATCCAGTCCAGTATCCTAAGAACATCAGACCAGTGGTCCATCCAGTCCAGCATCCTGTCTCACACAGTGGCCAACCAGTTCCTCTGGAGGGCCAACAATAGGGTAGAGAGGCTGAGGCCTTTCCCTGCTTAGCTTCCAAGCACTGATAAGCTCAGGCTAGCTTGGCAGTGCCAGACAGGGCACCAATAAAAGGCTTTTGAAGGAAGGCCTGACAGCCCCCTTGCAGGGATTGTTTATAGCCTCTGCCACCACAAGGAATAGCGGTAGGGATGCCAGCCTCCAGGTGGGACCTGGAGATCCCCCGGAATTACAGCTCATCTCCAGACTACAGAGACCAGTTCCCCTGGAGAAAATGTCTGCTTTGGAGGGTGGTCTTTATGGCCTTGTACCCCAGGTCCCCTGTCCTCCCGAGGCTCCATCTCCGAAACTTCTGGAGTTTCCCCACCTGGATTTGGCAACCCTACCCGCCTATCCTCTGCTGGTGGGCAGGGGGAAACCTGTCGACTCTAAAGAGCGAGGAAAGAGTTTAGTTAGACAGTTCCAGAGCTCTTTTTTCAGCAACATGTTCCTCTGGGTGAGGAGGAGGGAAATCAAGTTGCGGCACGCAACAAAGGGCTCACTGTGCCCATCGGTTGGCAGCAGGACCGGGAGAAAGCGACCAGGGCAGCATCTCCATGGCAAAGGGTTGCCAGGCTGACAGGTTTCAAAAGCAGCCTTTCAACATCTCAGAGCGGGCTGTCAATAGGGAAGGCACTTGGTGGGGGAGTGGAGGTTTTGTGTCTTTTGAGCCCGGGATCCTTTGGGCTCAAACTTACTGGAGTTTTTTTTTAAAGGCAGCAGCAAGATGGATTTCCTGGGAGTTTCGCTGCCCTTGGATATGCTGCGTTTATGCCAGTTATCCAAGAGGGTGGGCACTCGTTGCATTAGAAGCGGCAGCGTGGCGTAGGGGTTGGAGTAAGACTGGGATGGGAACTAGAGTTCAGATCTCCACGCTATTAGCAGAGTCCCCCTGTAAAGCTGTGACTGTTAAATGTTTGAACAGGTCTGGCCAGAATGCTTCGCTCGGTAGGAGCAGTTGGGAAAAGGGTGAAAAGAAAAAAAAACAAAAATTGATAAAACTAGTGCATATTGATCATGGTGCACCCTAGGGTTATCCTCTGTTTTTTGTTGGCGAGGAGCAGTGTCATAGTAAAGTAAAGGTAAAGGTTCCCTTGCTCGAAAGCCAGTCGAATCCGACTCTAGGGTTGCGGTGCTCATCTCCGTTTCCAAGCCGAAGAGCCAGCGCTGTCCAAAGACGTTTCCGTGGTCATGTGGCCGGCATGACTAAACACCAAGGCGCACGGAACGCTGTTACCTTCCCACCAAAGCGGTACCTATTTATCTACTTGCAATTTCTTGCTTTCGAACTGCTAGGTTGGCAGGAGCTGGAACTAGAGACGGGAGCTCACTCCGCCATGCGGCACCTGGGTCTCGAACTGTTGAACTACTGACCTTCCACAGCCTGCAGTTCAGCGTCTTAACCATTTGAGCCACCGCAGCTCCTTGAGACACCGCAGTGTCATCGGCTATGTTTAATATTAAAATGCATGTGTTTAAAAGTAAGATGATGGAGCCAAATTCAGTTGTCATGACAGTCATTTCAGTGAGGGAGGGCACCAAGATTGGTCAGGGTTTAGGGCACCAGTGAGCCTTAATCTGCCCCTGGGTAGGAGCTTTTTTAAAGAATGCAGCACTTTCGAACTTCTCATTCGCCTTGTTATCCGTCCCTGCTCCTGAATTACCCTTGTATTTGTCATTGGGGTTCTGAACTGGTTTCTACGTCCCCCTCAGTGGCTTTATGGCTTTGTTATTTGTTTGTTGGAAAAAATTGGAAATAAAAAATATATTTTTTAAAAAAATCTCCACCCCATTCGTGGGCCCAGTCCCTTCTCTTTCAGCCTGATGTACCTCACAGGGCTGTTGTGAGGGACAAGGAGGAGTGGAAACTATGTAACAGCACCACAAGTGCCTTGGAAAAAGGACTGGGTAAAAATGTGCGGCGGGGGGTGTAGATAGAATGGGCACACATAGGGTTGCCAAGCCCCAGGTGGGACCTGGAGATCTCCTGGAATTAGAACTCATTTCCAAGTGACAGAGGTCGGTTCCCTGGGAGAAAATGGCTGCTTTGGAGCATGGAATCTATGGTGTTATACCCCACACAGGTCCTGCCCCTCCACAAACCACCCCCTCCTCAGACTTCAGCCTCCAAATCCTCCAGGCATTTCCCAATGTAGAACTGGCAACCCTAGGTCTCTTTTGTCGTTGTTCAGTCGCACAGTCGAGTCCGGCTCTTTGCGACCCCAAGGACCACATCACGACAGGCCCTCCTGTCTTCCGTTGTGCTCCGGAGTTTGCCTAATTTCATGTTCATTGCCTCAATGACAATGTCAGACCATCTCATCCTCTGCCGTCCCCTTCTTCTTTGACCTTCAGTCTTTCCCTGTATCAGGGTCTTCTCTAATGAGCGCTCCCTCGCTGTGACTGCAGCCATGAGATTAAAAGACGCCTGCTCCTTGGGAGGAGAGTGATGGCAAACCGAGACAGCATAATAAAAAGTAGAGACATCACCCTGCCAACAAAAGTCCGCATGGTCAAAGCGACGGTATTCCCAGTAGTAATCTATGGCTGCGAGAGTCGGACGGTAAGGAAGGCCAAATGTTGAAGAATAGATTCTTTTGAACTATGGTGCTGGAGAAGACTCTTGAGAGTCCCTTGGACTGCAAGGAGATCAAATCAGTCCATCCTCAAAGAAATCAGCCCTGACTGTTCCCCGGAAGGCCAGAGACTGAAGCTGAAGCTCAAATACTTTGGCCAACCAATGAGAAGGGAGCACTCGCTGGAGAAGAAGACCCTGATGCTGGGGAAGACTGAAGGTCAAAGAAGAAGGGGATGGCAAAGGATGAGATGGTTAGACAGTGTTATCGATGCGACGGACATGAAATTGGGCAAACGCCGGAGCACGACGGAAGACAGGAGGGCCTGGTGTGATGTGGTCCGTGGGGTCGCAAAGAGTCGGACTCGACTCTGCGACTGAACGACGACAAAAACATAAACCGCTGATTCAGTCACATTCATTCATTCAACAGGTGAACTCCATATATTCCAACCATCAAACATCCTTGCGGTGATTTGACCTTGCTGAAAACAGGAAGCAACGGAGGTCGTCAGCCGACTTACCTTCCGTTCTGTTCTCCCACAAAGCTCACAAACAGGCCTGTATCAGCAGTTTATAAGGGACGCTAAACGTATGCTGAATTGTTGGTGCACAGAAACGGAGATATCAACTGCATTACATCAATTTGATTTTTTTTTCATATAATTTGTAACTTTCGCAATTTTTTTCACGGTGTGCATACGTTGCTTGACCACCTGGAGGTTGGCAACCCTATTTGGAGGGTCATTCCATCGCATCACACCACTGCCAGGCTACATCCTCAACCCCGAGCTCCACCGTCTCCAAGCCAGGACTTCTCCTACCCCTCGGCAGTAGGGTTACCAGGTCTCGGTTGGAAAATACCTGGAGACTTTGGGGGTGGGTCCAGGAGAGGGCGGGGCTTGGGGAGGCATGGTGCAATGCCATGGAGTCCATCCTCCAAAGCAGCCATTTTATCCAGGAGAGCTGATCTCTGTCAGCTGGAGGTCAGTTGTAACAGCCGGAGAACCCCAGGCCCCACCTGGAGGCTGGAAGGAAACAAACAACCGTGACGGAGTCATAGTGGATAACTCAATGAAAATGTCTAGACAGTGTGTAGCTGCAATAAAGAAGGCCAACGCTATGCTGGGGATTATTAGGAAGGGAATTGAAAACAAATCAGCCAGTATCATCATGCCCCTGTATAAATCATTGGTGCGACCTCATTTGGAGTACTGTGTACAGTTCTGGTCACCACATCTCAAAAAGGATATTATAGCATCGGAAAAAGTGCAGAGAAGGGCAACTAGAATGATAAAAGGGTTGGAACACCTTCCCTATGAAGAAAGGTTAAAACGCTTGGGGCTCTTCAGCTTGGAGAAACGACGGCTGAGAGGTGACATGATCGAGGTTTATAAGGTTATGAATGGGATTGAGCAGGTTGAGAGAGAAGTACTTTTCTCCCTTTCTCACAAGACAAGAACTCGTGGGCACTCCATGAAATTGCTGAGCAGTCAGGTTAGAACAGATAAAAGGAAATACTTCTTCACCCAAAGAGTGATTAACATGTGGAATTCACTGCCACAGGTGGCGGCAGCTACAAGCATGGACAGTTTCAAGAGGGAATTAGATAAACATATGGAGCAGAAGTTCATCAGTGGCTATTAGCCACAGGGTATAGATGGGAACTCTCAGTCTGGGACAGGTGATGCACTCTATTCTTGGTGCTGGAGGGGGCAGCAGTGGGAGGGCTGCTAGTGTCCTGGCCCCACTGCTGGACCTCCTGATAGCACGTGGTATTTTTGGCCGCTGTGTGACAGAGTGTTGGACTAGATGGGCCATTGGCCTGATTCAACATTGGCTTCTCTTATGTTCTTATGTTCTTATGACGTATAGTGCCCAAAAAAGTTCTTCACCAACTTAGAAATTCTTTTTTCAGTATTCAGTTGACTGGAAGTAACTCAAGTGCCATCGACACCAATGAACCGTGCATATGACATCTCGTTTCGTGTATACCTTTATCAAAGTGGGTAACATTGAAATACAAAGTTAATCCATTTGGCAAACACTCTAGACATATCTCATATCATCACATACACTAGTGTGAATGTAAATTCCACTCTTCCTACTGACTTTGACATCGTTTTTAGATGTGACTAGGAGATATGTCTAGAGTGTTTGCCAAACGGATTAACTTTGTATTTCAACGCCACCCACTTTGATAAAGGTATACACGAAACGAGATGTCATATGCACGGTTCATTGGTGTTGGAGCTGATGGCGTTTGAATTACTACCTGTAAACTGAATACTGAAAAAAGAATTTATAAGTTGGCGAAGAACTCTTTGTGGGGGGCACTATACATCACGGTTGTTTGTTTCCTTTCAACTTCCATCCCGTGATCTCTTTCTTTGGTTTGCACCCACCTGGAGGTTGGCAACCCTCTTTGGTGGGGAGACAGAAAGGAAAAGGTGCAAGAGACGGAAGATGTTTTTGCTTCTAGCTTGCCGAGGAACTGTCTGGATGGGCCAGCCGTCTTCACTCCCATGCAATGTACTGTGGAATGGGGCAGCAGGTCAACTTTAATCCTGCTGAAGATCTGGCAGGCTGAGGCCCTCTCCTCTCTGGCCTAGGCTTCTCTCCAGGTGAGAGAGCAGGAGAAACCGGAGAAGCAGAGGACGGAGTTGTTTGCATTCCTGTTCGTCCCTTGGCCTCTCTTGATGATCCGGCTATTAATGACCTCCGCAGTTATGTAAAACCCCGGTGCCCGCCGTCCGGAGGGCTGCGATTCCAGCTCTTGCTTCCAGGAAAGGGCAAAAGCAAACAGGTCTTCATTTCGCAGGCAACTGTCTGACCTTTTAACTACAAGATCCGTTTTCACTACTGTACAACCCTGAAACCCGAGCCTGCCGGCTGAGCAGAGGAAAACACTCCAGTACAGATCCTACGGTGTCACTAGGTTGATCAGTAAATAATTCACAACTTGCTTGCTTGCTCTGTTTCTAGTGCCATTTTAAATTTTTAAAAAATGCCAATAAAAATCAAATAAAGGCTGCAATGAGGGTTGCCAATCTCCAGTTGGCAGAAGCCAAGAACGAGAGATCCACGGGGAGGAAGAGGAAATCCAAAAACAACATCCGTGACAAAAATAATGAAGAGTCTATAAAGACAGGGCTATTTTTGGGCAGGAACGCACCGGAACAGAGTTCCGGTGGACTCCCGAGTTGGCCACGCCCAGCAGGAACTCATTAGCATAATAGGCCACACCCAGCAGCCGAAACTCATTAGGATTGGCTACATTTGGGGTGTGTGGCCTAATGTGCAAAGGAGTTTCTGCTACAAAAAAAAACTCTGGGTTTTGACAACAAACAAGGTAAACAGAATAAGAAGCAAAAAGTGGGTGTGGCTGGATGACCACACTCTTGGTGACATGAGGGTGTGGCCTAATATGCTAATGAGTTTCTCCTGTTGGGTGTGGCCTATTATGCTAACGAGTTCCTGCTGGGCATTTTCTACCAAAAGAGCCCTGAATAAAGATATGTTGCAGAATCATTTACTGTAGTAATTCTGTAGAAAATTCTCTTCTATTATCGCTCACACGCATACGAGCGATAATAGAAGAGAATTTTCTACAGAATGACTGCAGTAAATGATTTTGCAATGTATCTTTATTGACTCTTCATTATTTTTATCACAGATGTTGTTTTTGGATTTCCAGTCTCCAGGTGGTGGGGGAAATCTCCTGGGATTACACCTGATCTCCAGGCAACAGAGATCAGTCAGCCTGAAGCAAATGGCTGCTTTGGAATCATAGAATCATAGAATGTTACGAGTTGGAAGGGATCTTGCAGGTCATCTAGTCCAGCCCCCTGCACTCTGCAGGAGCAGAGTCGAAAGATAGCCCTACAACACACCCGAAAGATGGTTGTCCAGCCTCCACTTGAAAACATCCAGCAAAGGAGCATCCACCACTTCCCGAGGCAGTCTGTCCCACTGCTCAACCACTCTTACAGTTAAGAAGTTTCTCCTGATATCAAGCCAGTAATGACTCCCTTGTAACTTCCACCCATTAGATCTAGCCTTGCAATCCGGAGCAAGAGAGAACAGATCTGCTCCATCTTCTACATGACAGCCCTTCAGATACTTGAAGACTGCCATCATGTCCCCTCTAAGCCTTCTCTTTCTCAGGCTAAACATACCCAGCTCGTTCAGGCTTTCCTCATAAGACTTGGATTCCAATCCTCTCACCATCCTGGTTGCCCTCTTCTGGACACGCTCAAGCTTGTCAACATCCTTCTTAAAAGTGTGGTGCCCAAAACTGGACACAGGCCTCCAGGTGAGGCCTGACCATAGCAGAATAGAGCGGAACTACCACCTCTCGTGATCTGGACACAATGCTTCTGTTAATGCATCCTAAGACTGCACTAGCTTTCTTCACAGCCACATCGCACTGCAAGCTCATGTTGAACTTGTGATCAACCAGAACACCCAGATCCCTTTCACATGGGAGGGCTTCTAGTGTCCTGGCCCCACTGCTGGACCTCCTGATGGCACCTGGTATTTTTGGCCACTGTGTGACAGAGTATTGGACTAGATGGGCCATTGGCCTGATTCAACATTGGCTTATCTTATTTTCTTATGTTCTTATGCGCTGCTGTCAAGCCAAGTCCCTCCCATTCTATATCTGTGCCTTTGATTTTTTGTACCTAAGTGTAGGACTTTGCACTTATCTCTATTGAAATTCATTTTACTTGTCTCATCCCACGGTTCCAGCCTATCTAGATCATTTTGAATCCTGACTCTGTCTTCTTCAGAATTAGTAATCTCACCCAGCTTCGTGTCATCCGCAAATTTGATAAGCATCCCCTCTATGCCTTCTTCCAGGTCATTTATAACAACATTGAACAACACCGGGCCCGGGACCGAGCCCTGTGGCACTCCACTCAAGACTTCCCTCCACGTAGACGGAGAACCATCTACGAGCACCCGTTGGGTACGATTTTTCAACCAACCATGAATCCATCCAACGGTTGCACCATCCAGCCCACACTTAAGCAGCTTATCCTCAAGGATATCATGAGAAACTCTGTCAAATGTTTTACTGAAATCTAGATACAGTATATCCACAGCACTGCCAGAGTCAATAATGACTCTATACCCTGCTGTATCAGACTAATGGTCCATTGGTCTGATACAGCAGGGCTCTTCTTATGCTCTTATAAAGGTCTTGGCCTCTACACCCTGTTGTTGGCTCTCCAGAGGAATTGGTTAGCCACTGAATGAGCCAGGATGCTGGACTAGATGGACCACTGGTCTGATCCAGCAGGGCTCTTCTTATGCTCTTATGAAGGTCTCAGCCTCTATGGGCTGTTGTTGGCTCTCCAAAAGAACTGGTTGGCCACTGTGTGAGACAGGATGCTGAACTGGATGGACCACTGGTCTGATCCAGCAGGGCTCTTCTTATGCTCTTATGAAGGTCTCAGCCTCTACGGGCTGTTGTTGGCTCTCCAGAAGAACTGGTTGGCCACTAGGTGAGACAGGATGCTGGACTAGATGGACAACTGGTCTGATCCAGCAGGGTTCTTCTTATGCTCTTATGAAGGTCTCAGCCTCTACGGGCTGTTGTTGGCTCTCCAGAAGAACTGGTTGGCCACTAGGTGAGACAGGATGCTGGACTAGATGGACCACTGGTCTGATCCAGCAGGACTCTTCTTATGCTCTTATGAAGGTCTCAGCCTCTACGGGCTGTTGTTGGCTCTCCAGAAGAACTGGTTGGCCACTAGGTGAGACAGGATGCTGGACTAGATGGACCACTCGTCTGATCCAGCAGGGCTCTTCTTATGCTCTTATGAAGGTCTCAGCCTCTATAGGCTGTTGTTAGCTCTCCAAAAGAACTGGTTGGCCACTGTTTGAGACAAGATGCTGGACTAAATGGACCACTGGTCTGATCCAGCAGGTATCTTCTGATGTTCTTACATTCATGAAAGCATCCATTTAAAAGGAGTACAACAGTCTACCAAGTAGGCCTTCTGGAACGAAAACATCTAGAACTTTCTCTTTAAGACTTGAAGCTCCAGTGCCCGGCCCATCTCGCAGAGGAGAGAGTTCTACAGTCGACAAGCAGCAATCCAAAAGACCTGCCCACGAGTCCCTGTCAGTTGCCCCCGAGCCTAGGGCTCTGCAACCCCAGACAATGAAAGAGCCAAATGACCTGGAAATTCAATGCAAGGGATTGTCAAAGAGCCATTATAAGAAAGTCCATTGGCACGAGTGAGACTGTAGAACGCAGCGTTCCTGACAAAGTGGCATGTCGATATTAGCAACACCCAGCGTTTTTGCAGTCCAAACACTCCTGGTTTGTGTCGTTTCTTAAGAAGCGGCACACACGAGATCTCACAGTAGGAATTGACTTCACATGGAGCGCCGTGCGCACTTGTTTGAGCGCACTGGCATAATTCTGTGCATGGTTTGCCTGTGCATTACCGTTCCACTGTTTCCTTTTCTGTAAAGCCTCTCTAAAAGGCCTTTCAGGCCCTGACCTGGATAGCCCGGGAAAGCCCGATCTTCTCAGATCTCGGAAGCTAAGCAGGGTCGACTCTGGCAAGTACTTGGATGGGAGACCTCCTTGGAATACCAGCGGTTGGGAGGCGGGGGCAGGCTTTATTCAGCCACCTCTCTGAATAGCCTCCAGGCCCCCAGTAGGGGTCGGTCACCAGAGGTCGCCATGACTTCCAGGTGCACACACACTCATTCCCATGCACACACACATGCGCGTATGAAAAATACAACTGAAGGTCAAAGAAGAAGGGGACAGCAAAGGATGAGACGGTTAGACAGTGTCATTGATGCAACGGACATGAAGTTGAGCAAACTCCAGAGGACAGCAGAAGACAGGAGGGCCTGGCGTGATGTGGTCCGTGGGGTCGCGAAGAGTCGGACTCGACTGTGCGACTGAACAACCACAAGTATCTTTGCCTGCTGTTTCCTTTGCGTACCTGTTATCCTAGCATCCGGGTTACTCTTCCAAGATACCAGCAGTGGGAGGGCTTCTAGTGTCCTGGCCCCACTGCTGGACCTCCTGATGGCACCTGGTATATTTTGGCCGCTGTGTGACAGAGTGTTGGACTAGATGGGCCGTTGGCCTGATTCAACATTGGCTTCTCTTATGTTCTTATGATACCTGAACTTAAAGATGTCCACTTTATGAGACAAAGTTCGAGTCCGGTGGCCCCTTTAAGACCAACCAAGTTGAATTCTGAGTGTACACTTTTGTGTGCAGGCAGACTTCCTTCAGATATACCCAGAATTAAGCTGTGTTGGTCTTAAAGGTGCCGGCTGGACTTGAGCTTTGTTCTGTCGCTTCAGACCAAAACGGCTACCCCACCTGAAACACGCTTTCATAAACGGTTGTGTCTTGGTCCATGCTGAACCAGTGTGGTATAATGGTTAAGAGTGCCGGACGACTATCTGGGAGACCCAGGTTCGAGTCCTAGGGTTGCCAGGTCCTTACCTTGCGCCAGTAGGGGGTGGGACCTTAAAAGACTAACCAAAATATGTAGTAGGGGAAGAAGAAGAGGAGGAGGGACCTTTGCAGGTAATCTAGTCCAACCCCCTGCACTCTACAGGAGCCTAGCTGAAAGATAGCCCTACAACATACCCGAAAGATGGTCGTCCAGGCTGTGTTTAAAAATGTCCAACGAAGGAGCATTCACCACCTCCCAAGGCAGTCTGTTCCATTGCTGAACCACTCTTACAGTTAGGAAGTTTCTCCTGATATTTAGCCGGTAACGGCTCCCTTGTAATTCCCACCCATTAGATCTAATCTTGCAATCCGAAGCAAGAGAGAATAGATCTGCTCCATCTTCTACGTGACAGCCCTTCAGATATTTGAAGACTGCCATCATGTCCCCTCTAAGCCTTCTCCTTCCCAGGCTAAACATACCCAACTCTATCAGCCTTTCCTCATAAGACTTGGATTCCAACCCTCTCACCATCCCGGTTGCCTTCTTCTGGACACGCTCGAGCTTGTCAACATCCTGCCTAAAATGTGGTGCCCAAAACTGGACACAGGACTCCAGGTGAGGCCTGACCATAGCAGAATAGAGCGGAACCACCGCCTCCTGTGATCTGGATACAATGTTTCTGTCAATGCAGCCTAAGATTGCATTAGCTTTCTTCGCAGCCACATTGCACTGCAGGCTCATGTTTCGCTTGTGATCAACCAGAACCTTTCCCTTCCCCTTCCTTTTCCTTTTTAATGGGGGGGGGGAGAGTCAAATACTCCTCGATTGCAAGAGGCCAAATCGCCCTTGCAAGGCAGGAGCCAGCTGCCCCCCGCTCGGAAAGAGTGTCACGGCGCCTGCCCCTGCAAGCCGTGGGTTTGCTCCCGCCGGCACTGGGCACTGGCACCCCTAATTGGAGGTTGGACTCTGTGACGTCGAACCCCACAGAGGTCCCTGCCCTCCCCAGGCTCCATCCCCAACTCTCCAGGAGTTGCCCAACCGGGATCTGGCAACTCTGCCCCCCACCCCACCCCCTGCTGGTGGCCAGCGGGGACCGGGTAAACCCAGCCACCATGCCTAAAAATGTCTGGCAAATGGAGGTCCAGTCCAGAATGGTCAACTTGGCCAAGGATTCATTCGTCACAAAGCAGGCTGCCAAGTCCGTACCGGTGGGAAAAAAATTATAACAGGGGAACGTTTGACGCGATCGCCTCCTTCCTGGATGGCAAAACACCCGGGGGGGGGGGGCTTTCAACCATTCTTTCACATGGCAAATGAGCAGTTGTTTCCCTTTGGGGGGTGTTGCGAGGAATAATGAAATGGCAACAGATGAAGGCCAGACTGGATGCCTTTTTTAAAAAAGCGTCTGCAGGAAGAACCACCAAATATCCTGTCTTTCTGAGTGCCCTCCGGCTGTAGGAAACGGTTGCCCGGAGCTGGGAAAATAACCTTTGTTGTTATGGGAAAATGACGGTTCCAGAAGCCACCCAAGTAGGGGGGCAGTTAGCTCGGAGGAGGCAAGAGGGCAGTGAGTAGGGTTGCCATCTTTGGCCTGGAGATTTGGGGTGGCGCCTGTGCAGGGCAGCCCCGTGAAGAACAACCGTGACATCGCTGTGGTCAGTACCGCCGGGTGCGGTCGAGTAACAGCTATGGGTTTTAATGGCCTTATTGTTGTGTAAGACTCGGGGGAGTCCCATCTTGTAACTGTGATTCCATCTTGTTAGATTTTCATCGTAACCACTGAGCACTTTAATGTTGATTGTTTTATCCTGTTTTTAGGCTGTTTTATGTTGTAAGCGGAGCTGCGGTGGCTCAAGTGGTTCAGACGCTGAACTGCAGGCTGTGGAAGGTCAGTAGTTCAGCAGTTCAAGACCCGGGTGCCGCGTGACGGGGTGAGCTCCTGTCTCTAGTTCCAGCTCCTGCCAACCTAGCAGTTCGAAAGCAAGAAATTGCAAGTCGATAAATAGGTACCACTTCGGTGGGAAGGTAACAGAGTTCCGTGCGCCTTGGTGGTTAGTCATGCCGGCCACATGACCACGGAAACGTCTTTGGACAGCGCTGGCTCTTCGGCTTTGAAAAGGAGATGAGCACCGCAACCCTAGAGTCGGATTCGACTGGTTTTCAAGCAAGGGAACCTTTACCTTTACCTATGTTGTAAGCTGCCCTGAGCCCACTCGCGGGGAGGGCAGGGTAGAAGTGCGATAAATAAATGAAATAAATTTGGAGAGGTGTTTCACCTAGAACAGGGGTCCCCAACACGGGCCCGTGGATACCATGTAGCATTCCCGTTCCCCAGTCAGGGGGCGGGGATCTCCCACTTTGGGGGGCTTCCGCCTTCATCCCCAGATAGCGACGTTGGGCACAATGACATCACGCGGAAGTGACATCATCGGATCGGGGATGTTGCGCGGAGACACTGGTTGGAGGACAAAACTCTATGGTTTGAGGGCAATTTTACCATAGAGTTTTGCCTTCAAACCACAGCGTCGCTACGTGGCGCCCCTGACGTGATGATGTCACTTCCTGATGTTGCTGTTTGGGGGCAGAGCCCTGCCCCACTCCCGGAAGGCTCCCTCCCACCCCCTGCCGGCACGTGGTGAGAACCGGACAACCCTAATGCCATGGCACCCGTCAACATCTTCCCCGGCTCCTGCCAAGTGTTCTTAGAAAACGGGCTCTGGGGATGGGAAATGCCTCCGATAATACAAGATGGGGTCGCCGTGTTGGTCCGTCTGCAGCAGTAGAAAAGAGCCAGAGTCCAGTGAGCACCTTGAAGACTACCAAAATTTGGGGCAGGGGATGGGCTTTCGTGAGAAAGGTTGAGGCGCTTGGGGGCTCCTTAGCTTGGAGGAACGATGGCCGAGGGGTGACGTGATCGAGCTTTGTAAGATTATGCGCAGGATGGAGCAGATGGAGAAAGAGGTCCTTTTCTCCCTTTCTCACAAGACAAGAACTCGTGGGCACTCCATGAAATTGCTGAGCGGTCGGGTTAGAACGGATAAAAGGAAGTCCTTCCTCACCCAAAGAGTGATTCACACATGGAATTCACCGCCACAGGAGGTGGTGGCAGCTACAAGCATTCGAGGTTCTATTCTGTGACACTGAACCCCACGGGGGGTCCCTGTCCTCCCCGGGCTCCACCCCCAAATCTCCAGGACTTTCCCAACCTGGATCTAGCAGCTCTACCACACCATCCTCTGCTGGTGGCCAGGGGAGACCTGGTAACCAGTGTTCCCTCTAAGCTGAGTCTGTGCGAGCCAACTCACAGTTTCTTAGCCTCCAGGCTCACACCTTTTTGTCTTCGCCCAGGAAGGAGGGCTCCAGAGCAAACTAATTTACGCAGTAGCCAAATCGCTCGCTCACAACTTTCATGCCAGTAGCTCACTGAGTAGAATTTTTAATCACAGGACTCCACAGCTTAGAGGGAGCATTGGGAGTAGGCGTGGAGAAACCAGCCTTGGTAATGAGACAGGAAACCTCGCTCTTGATTCAGATTCAGTCCAGGAGGAGGCATTGCCTTGAGCTTCGTTACCCAGTCATGCCTGCTATTGTCTGGTGTAGGAGCCAGTCTGGTGTAGTGGTTAAGTGTGCGGACTCTAATCTGGGAGAACCGGATTTGATTCCCCCACTCCTCCACTTGCAGCTGCTGGTGTGACCTTGGGTCGGTCACAAGTTTGATGTAGCGGTGAAGTGTGCGGACTCTAATCTGGGAGCATTGGGTGTTGATTCCCCACTCCTCCACTTGCACCTGCTGGATGACCTTGGGCAAACCTGTCAGAGCTGTTCTTGAAAAAGAGCCGTTTCTGTCAGAGCTCTCTCAGCCCCGCCTACCTCCCAGGGTGTCTGTTGTGGGGAGGGGAAGGGAGAGGAGTTTGTAAGCTGCTTGTAAGACTCCTTTGGTTAGTGAAGGGCGGGGTATAAATCCAATCTCCTCCTCCTCTTCCTCCTCTTCTTCTTCTTCTTCTTCTTCATCTTCTTCTTCTTCTTCTTGTCATTCGGCATCTGAACTCGCTCCGATCTCCCAGATCAGACAGATGGACTCACGTTCCAGCTGTATCTGTAGTGACTCACAAAAGCTCATACCCTGGCACAGACTTTGTCAGATAGCACAATGAGGGCCGTGTTAAAAATTAACTGCTGACCCAGGGTCTCCAGGCCATCTAACAAAGGGACAGTCTTGCCAACAGAAGACTTTCTTTTGGAGGTTGCCCAGATGGGCTGGTCAGTCCTCCAAAGAGGCGGGAATAACCCTCTCCTTCCAGGAAAAGAATCTCCAGGTTGGCCTTTTGACCGCCTTCCCCTTCCCTTTCTGATCGTCCTGACCGACTGGGTTGGGTTTTCCAGGCAAAACCGTTTCCTGCCCCCATCTCCAATCACGTCCTCTAAATATAGGCTCCAGCTGTGCAAATTATATGTTGACACAGCCCGGCCTCCTAGGTGACAGGCTCCGTTATTGGAGTCAAGCCGGAGCCTTTGCTGTTGAAGGGTATCAGATACGAAAAGCCGGTCCGTCTCGGGATCGTAACTTTTATTTACAAGGCACGGCCCTCCTTCAAGAGATGACGGCTCTCTGCAAGTTGGGCACCGTAAGAGTAGGCGAGATGGATTTCTGTTTGCGGTCGGTTAGCTTTGTAGCGATAAAAGTCCCCGAAATGGCTCAGCAATCGCTGGCTGATTAAGGACAAAGCTGGTAAGATAAGAGACATGCCCAAGGACAAGCAGGAGGTTTATAAGATTATGCATGGGATAGAGCGGGTTGAGAAAGACGAACTTTTCTCCCTTTCTTACAAGACAAGAACTCGTGGGCACTCCATGAAATTGCTGAGCAGTCGGGTTAGAACGGATGAAAGGAAGTCCTTCTTCACCCAAAGAGGGATTAACACTTGGGAATTCACTGCCACAGGAGGTGGTGGAGTGAAGTATGGACGGCTTCAAGAGGGAATTAGATAAGTATATGGAGCAGAGGTCCATCGGTGGCTATTAGCCACAAGGTATAGATAGGGACTCTCAGTCTGGGGCAAGTGATGCTCTGTATTCTTGGTGCTGGGGTGGGGGGTCAACAGTGGGAGGGCTTCTAGTGTCCTAACCAATACTCCCTCTAGGCTGTGGAGTCTTGTGAGCAAAATCTTATACTTTGTGAGCTCCTGGCATTAAAGTTGTGACCGAGCAATTTGGCTACTGCGTAAACTAGTTTGCTCTGGAGCCATCCTTCCTGAGCTGAGACAAAAATATGTGAGAGCTGGAGGCTAGAAAACAGTGAGCTAGCTCACACTAACTCAGCTTAGAGGGAACACTGGTCCTGGCCCCACTGCTGGACCTCCTGATGGCACCAGGCATTTTTGGCCACTGTGTGACAGAGCGTTGGTCTAAATGGGCCATTGGCCTGATCTAGCATTGGCCTCTCTTATGTTCTTAAAATCTTTGGCGGACATAACAATGAAAAGGCAGGTTTCTCTTAACTAACGCTGCAACTTTCTCACCCAAAGAGATTCCCTGCCAGTGGAATAGCTCGCTGCAGCCTCTCCCTCTAAGGTTGACAGCATCCCTGAGCATCCTAACCCTAAGATTCCTCTTCTATAATCACAGAAACATCTGCAGTGGGAACCAACGGGCTCTAAATGCTGGCCTTCAGAAGGCAAGCTTCGTGGCAGAGCTCACGTTAGGAAGCAAAGCGGATCTGGTGTCGTTTTGCAATGCTGGGATTACGAATTCAACTTGATG
The DNA here is from genome assembly GCA_029375565.1 of Gekko gecko. Taxonomy (NCBI): domain Eukaryota; kingdom Metazoa; phylum Chordata; class Lepidosauria; order Squamata; family Gekkonidae; genus Gekko; species Gekko gecko. The sequence goes on from JAPDNY010000005.1 coordinate 23,022,214, forward strand.
CAAAACATTTGACGTGCCTTCCTTCCTCTTTTCATTTTCTCTTTGAAAATATGAAACTGGACGTGAGGTCTAGAGCTTTGGAAGTGGAACAAAAGCAGACGCATGTTTCGCTGATGAACCTGGAGGGCATGTCCTCAAAGAGAGCAAGTCCACAATCTTCCAGGAGTGTACCACATCTCGGAAGCCCCTTCGCCTGGAGAATGAGAAATGGCAGGCAAAATATTCTGCATAGCCTCCTCCCCAGCATACTACAAGTTGGCTACAAGATGATGGGCTGGATCCCAAGGATTTTGTGGCTTGCAAAGCAAATTTTTTTCCAGCGGGGCTGAAGTTCTCAGTGCAGAAAGAAAAGCCATTTAGCCGACAGAAAGCTGTCATCAGGACAGAGCTCTCAATTGCAAGCTGTCAGCCACTTGAGATGACAGTTCTCAGCTGCTGCAAGTTAATCACTTCCGCCAGCCTAAGCAACAATTCTAAGAACAAGCGGGCAGGTGGGGATGAGGACTTCTACAGTCAAGAAAATTAACACTTAGGCAGGGAAAAACTCTCTGAAAGGAGACCAGTTTCTTGACACAGAGTTAGAAGGGGTCCTAGAGGTCACCTACTCCAACCCCCTTGCTCAGGGTGGGAACCATTCTGCTTATAGGAGTGCACATCTTTAAAAAAATGTTTTCAAATGATTGGGGGAAGCATTTAAAGGAGAAATTTTTGCAGGGCTGTGCCTTTAAGAAAGGGGGCAGAGCCCCATCGTAGCTATGGGCCTGTAAAGGAGAAAGGTGGTTTTCACCCAGGTCTGGGGAGGTTGGGGCTTTTTTAGAGGACAGAGACTTGCATGGGGTATAATGCCATAGTCTTCCCTCAAAAGCAGCCACTGTCTCCAGGGGAAATGATCTCTCTACGCTGGAAATCCGTTGTAATTCCAGAAGATCCCTAGGTCTCACTTGCAGGTTGGAGAACTTAGCTCGGAGTGCAGTTGTAATTCTAGGATATTTCCAGCCACGGCCTGGAGGCTGGCAACCTCACTTGGAGCCTTCTGCATGCATTGAGCTATGGGATTTCCCCATGCAGAGAAACATCCAATAGGATTTCCTGAGGTACACGTTGTCCCGTCCCGTGACTGCGCTGTGGTTTCGCCTTGGTCGATGGTTTTGTCATCCATTTCCCTCCTTGCAAAATCTCAAGTCTTTGTTGGTGTGCCTATACCCATTTCAGGGGACAGTCACAGTCCTCAAAGTGTAGCTCTTTTGGGATGAATATGCAAAAGCAGGAACCTTTCTTTCTTTACCAGCGGAAGCCTCCGAGGAAGATTGCGCAAGAGTCCTGCATGCAAGCGGTTATTCGCAACCTCTCTCAAACAAGACCAAGTTCAGAGAAATATCAAGTTCACGGCCTTATTTGATGTGTTTAGAAAGAGGGCTCCGGAAATCAGCTATCCCCAGGAGACGAAAAGAAGTGTCCACTGATGCAATCCTAAACAATATCACCATCTCCAGAAAATTCACCCAGATTCATACGCGGTCACAAGTACGTCAATTTGAAACTAATTCTCCCAGATCTTAGTTCCATCTACATGTTTGTGTCGCAATTCCAAAGGTCTTTGAATTAAGGTTCCCAGCAACCCCCCCCCACTGAAAAATCTTCCAAAAAAACAAAGATTCCTTCAAAATCTAGTCTCCAGCGTTGGAGTGTGAGCCACCCCACTTTAATCACTTAACCTGAACAATCGTTTTATTTGGCATAGCTCCGCCCCATCTTAAGAAGAGATTGGATTTATACCCCGCCCTTCACTTGGAGTCTCAGAGCGGCTTACAAACTCCTTTCCCTTCCCCTCCCCTCAACAGACACCCTGGGAGGTAGATGGGGCTGAGAGAGCTCTGACAGAAACAGGTCTTTTTTCAAAAACAGCTGTGCCAGAACTATGGCTTGCCCAAGGTCATCCAGCAGCTGCAAGTGGAGGAGTGGGGAATCAAACCCGGTTCTCCCAGATTAGAGTCTGCACATTTAACCACTATATCAAACTGGCTCATCGCCATTGCCTGACTCTACGTAGCAACCCTGGACTTCCTCAGTGGCCTCCAATGTTCCCTCTAAGCAGACTGAGTGTGAGCTAGCTCACAGGTTTTTAGCCTCCGGCTCACACAGTTTTGTCTCCACTCAGGAAGGAGGGCTCCAGAGCAAACCAATTTATGCAGCAGCCAAATCGCTCGCTCACAACTTTAATGCCCGGAGCTCACAAAGTAGGATTTTTGCTCACCAGACTCCACAGCTTAGAGGGAGCACTGGTGGTCTCCCATCCAAATACTAACCAGGGCCGACCCTGCTTAGCTTCCGAGATCGGAGGGGATCAAGCCAGCCTGAGCCGTCCAGGTCAGGGATAAGATTCTTAGACGTCATCCTTTCCACCCTCCAGGAAATCCAGAGTAGAGCATCCCTGAAAAAAAGCTCTTTGGTCTCTTCCTGAAGCCCCACAATGGAAGAGTCCAAGACCCCTCCTAGGTAATTAGTCCATCTGCTAAACTACTCAGAATATGGATTCAAATGCTCCCTCTAAGCCGTGGAGTCTTGTGAGCAAAAATGCTACTTTGTGAGCTACTGGCATTAACGTTGCGAGCAAGCAATCTGGCTACTGCATCAATTAGTTTGCTCTGGAGCCCTCCTTCCTGAGTTAAGACAAAAATGTGTGAGCCGGAGGCTTAAAAACTGTGAGCTAGCTCACACTAACTCAGCTTAGGGGGAACACTGGTGGCCGTGTTGGTCTGCAGCGACAGAATAAAGTTTGGAGTCCAGTGGCACCTTTAAGACCGACAAAGTTTAATTCTGGGTGCAAGCTGTCGTGGGCATGCCCAGGAAAGCTTACACCCGGAATTAAATTTGATTGGTCTTAAAGGCGCCGCCGGACTCAAACTTTGTTGGGCTCAGAATGCTGAGAGATTTCTCCTAACGTTCAAACAAGATCTACCCTTCCGGCTTGTTTGAATCTGGTTGATGTATCTCATGACGTGAAAGACAACGATGATTTTCTCCCTCTCTGCTAGAATTTGGGGTTGCCCAACAAAGATGATGGGCAACACATTCAGGACAGACTGAAGGAAGTATGTCTTTACTCAGTGAGAGAGGTTGCCAGCTCCAGGTTGCGAAACACCTGGAGATTTGGGGGGGTGGAGCCTGAGGGGGGCGGGGTTTGGAGAGGAGGAAGTAACTTCGGTGGGGCATGATGCCAGAAAGTCCACCTTCCGAAGCAGCCTTTTTCTCCAGGGGAACCGATCTCTGTTGCCTGGAGGTCACTTGTAATCCCAACAGATCTCCAGCTACCACCTGGAGGTTGGCAACCCTGACCGACAAGGAAATACACTGTGGAATTCGCTACCGGTGGATGTAATGACAGCCATAGGCATAGATGATCGATGAAGGAGAGAGACCCATCGATACCTACTTAGCTATAGTGAAAAAGTAAAGCCTCCATAGGCAGAGGTAGTCAACCAGGAAATACCAATGCCAGCAGGCAATATCAGGAGCGGGCCCTCAGCCTCTGTGCCCTGTTCACTAGAAGAGAAGAAGAGTTTGGATTTATATCCCGCCTTTCACTGCCCAAAGGCGTCTCAGAGCGGCTTACAATCTCCTTTCCCTTCGCCTCCCCACAACAGACACCCTGTGAGGTAGGTGGGGCTGAGAGAACTTCTGACAGAAACTGGCCTTGAGAGAACAGCTGTGCCAGAGCTTGTGACTGACCCAAGGTCACATCAGCAGGTGCAAGTGGAGGAGTGGGGGAATCAAACCCGGTTCTCCCAGATAAGAGTCCGCGCACTTAACCACTACACCAAACTGGCTCTCCACCAAACTGGCTCGCCACTAGCCCTCCACGTCAACTGGTTGCTGTTGTGTAAAACAGGAATCTGGTCAAGATGGACCACTGATCCAGAAGGGCCCTTCTTATGTCTTTTGTTAACAATACTTAGCATTTTCAGGTCTTTCGGTGTTCAAAGCACTCCTTGTAGATTATCTGATTATGGTTTCAACAACAGCCCTGCAAGGTAGGCCAACATATCCCTATATAACAGATTGTAGGGGTGAAGCTGAGAGAGAGGGAAACTTGCCTAAAACCACCTAGTGAACTTGAGGCAGAGACAAGAGACTTGAACCAGCTACTTGATGGATTGTCATGGGGTACGGTGCTGGCATACCTTGGGCTCTGGCACACTCTCTCCTGGCATGCTTCAAGAGGGGACTGCATAAAGATATGGAGCAGAGGTCCACGAGTAGCTATTAGCCACAAGGTATAGATGGAACACTGTCTGGGGCAGCGGCGCTCTGTATTCTTGGTGCTTGAGGGACAACAGTGGGAGGGCTTGTGGAGTTAACCTGGCCCCACTGGTGGATCTAAGGGGTGGAAATTACAAGGGAGTCATTACCGGCTAAATATCAGGAAATCTTCCTAATTGTAAGAGTGGTTGAGCAGTGGAACAGACTGCCTCGGGAGGTGGTGGATGCTCCTTCGCTGGACGTTTTCAAGCGGAGACTGGACAACCATCTTTCAGGTATGTTGTAGGTATGTAGAGCTATCTTTTGGCTATGCTCCTGCAGAGTGCAGGGGGTTGGACTAGATAACCTGCAAAGGTCCCTTCCAACTCTAACATTCTATGATTCTATGACCTCCTGATGGCATTTGGGTTTTGGCCAGTGTGACACAGAGTGTTGGACTGGGACTGGATGGGGCACTGGCCTGACCCAACATGGCCTCTCTTATGTTCTTATGGCCTCATTGGTGGACCTCCTGATGGCCCCTGGTATTTTTGGCCACTGTGTGACACAGAGTGTTGGACTGGATAGACCATTGGCCTGATCCAACATTGGCTTCTCTTATGTTCTTATGAACCCACTAGTAGACCTCCTGAGGGCACCTGGGTTATGGCCACTGTGTGACACAGAGTGTTGGACTGGATGTGCCATTGGCCTGATCCAACATTGGCTTCTCTTATGTTCTTATGAACCCACTGGTGGACCTCCTGAGGCCACCTGGTATTTTTGGCCACTGTGTGACACAGACGGTTGGACTGGATGGGCCATTGGCCTGATCCAACATTGGCTTCTCTTATGTTCTTATGAACCCACTAGTGGACCTCCTGTGGGCAGCTGGGTTATGGCCACTGTGTGACACAGAGCGTTGGACTGGATGGGCCACTGGCCTGACCCAACATGGCTTCTCTTCGGGTCTTACGCCAACACTGTAGTCATAGCAACCAAGGCCCGAGTTTAACTGTGACACCACCAAGCCGTCCAAAAATAAGCCACCGCATTCCTCCTCCGCTGCCTGATCACTCTCCTTCAGATGAAAACTCACCTCCGGATCCCTCCGGGCCCTCCTGCCCTCATGGTTGTCAGTTAAATGAGCCAACTGTCTCTCTTCCCGCCCGCCCCCCCAGTTCTGATTCCTCCGATGATGTCACAAGGCCCGTGTTGTCACGGCAACTAGCCACGCCGCCCTGCAAAGACAGTGCCCTGGTGACAGTCAGGCCGTGACTCAAGGTTGAAAAAATGTTTGGAAGCGGTCGTACTCGAGTATCTGGTTGCTACTTGTCTGACGTTTTCCCTAGGCTGATTTTTTTTTTTTACTCCTTTTAGTGGAGTATTCGTCCCCAGGCTGTTACACAGAGGCTTTTATTTGAAAGATAATAGTGTCTCCTCACCTCTTTCTGGGGAAGCCGGTAACCCTATCTGTTTACTGGCTGGGTAGGAATTTCCCTCCGTCCCGGCCTGTCGGCTTATGAAACTTTAGGCTGAGGCCAGAAACCCATACCCCAGTTTAGACAGCCAAAGGTATGCCCTGGAAGCCGTAAAATCTCACGCTCTCCCCAAATAACCACGCCCCAAGATATACAGCACAAGCTGTGCCCGGCCCTCCTTTCTGAAACCAAGCTGACGTCAACGAGTGTTGTCCCTCACCCGATTCCAAGCATCGCAGACCCTCTTTAGTAGGTTTTAGGGTCATGGCTTGTCTCCCACACATTCCACTGCAGGTCTGACGTCAAGGACCCCCCGGGGGTGGCATTTCACGAGTCAGAGCCAAGTTTGACACTCGGAGAACACGTGGGACCCCAATGGTGCCTCCAAAGGAATCCAGAGTCAACGGGAGCTCTGCAAACTGTTCATTCTGTCCCCTATCGGATGCCCGCTTGCAGCGAGCCCTCTGGAACATCGTAGCCCTGGGACAAGATGTGATCCAGCCCCTTGGTGTTGACCAGCTTTACAAGCACAGAATTCCCAGTCTCTGTCCCCTTATGGACAAGCACCTACCCACCAGACTGAGAAAGGACCCGGATTAACAATATGTTTTCCACCCGCACTGGTGCAAAGAACAGCTTCACGTAAGCTACGAAAGCAACACTTATACGGGGGTGGGGCGGGGGTGTTAAGCTCCCCTCTCCTGTGTTGTGATCCCGCACTGAATTGGGATCGTCTTCAGCTGCTGTTTCCAAAGCGGGAGAAAAGTTTGTGAGCTCTGAGTCGGAGGGCCACAAGAACGTAAGAAGAGTCCTGCTGGGTGAGACCAGTGGTCCATCGAGTCCAGCATCCGGCCTCACACAGTGGCCAACCAGTTCCTCTGGAAGGCCAACAACAGGGCAGAGAGGCTGAGGCCTTCATAAGAACATAAGAAGAGCCCTGCTGGATCAGACCAGTGGTCCATCTAGTCCAGCATCCTGTCTCACACAGTGGCCAACCAGTTCCTCTGGAGGGCCAACAACAGGGCAGAGAGGCTGAGGCCTTCATAAGAACATAAGAAGAGCCCTGCTGGATCAGACCAGTGGTCCATCTAGTCCAGCATCCTGTCTCACACAGTGGCCAACCAGTTCCTCTGGAGGGCCAACGACAGGGCAGAGAGGCCAAGGCCTTCCTCTCATGATAAGAACATAAGAAGAGCCCTGCTGGATCAGGCCAGTGGTCCATCTAGTCCAGCATCCTGTCGCAGACAGTGGCCAACCAGTTCCTCTGGAGGGCCAACAACAGGACAGAGAGGCCGAGGCCTTCCTAAGAACATCAGAAGAGCCCTGTTGGATCAGACCAGTGGTCCATCTAGTCCAGTATCCTGTCTCACACAGTGACCGACCAGTTCCTCTGGAGGGCCAGCAAGAGGGCAGAGAGGCCGAGGCCTCCCCCGCATGATAAGAACATAAGAAGAGCCCTGCTGGATCAGACCAGTGGTCCAGCTAGTCCAGCATCCTGTCTCACACAGTGGCCAACCAGTTCCTCTGGAGGGCCAACAACAGGGCATAGAGGCCAAGGCTTTCCCCTCATGATAAGAACATAAGAAGAGCCCTGCTGGATCAGCCCAGTGGTCCATCTAGTCCAGCGTCCTGTCTCACACAGTGGCCAGCCACTTCCTCTGGAGGGCCAACAACAGGGCATAGAAGCCAAGGCTTTCCCTTCATGATAAGAACATAAGAAGAGCCCTGCTGGATCAGACGCAATGGTCCGTCTAGTCCAGCGTCCTGTCTCACACAGTGGCCAGCCATTTCCTCTGGAGGGCCAACAACAGGGCATAGAAGCCAAGGCTTTCCCTTCATGATAAGAACATAAGAAGAGCCCTGCTGGATCAGCGCAATGGTCCGTCTAGTCCAGCGTCCTGTCTCACACAGTGGCCAGCCACTTCCTCTGGAGGGCCAACAACAGGGCATAGAAGCCAAGGCTTTCCCCTCATGATAAGAACATAAGAAGAGCCCTGCTGGATCAGCCCAGTGGTCCGTCTAGTCCAGCGTCCTGTCTCACACAGTGGCCAGCCATTTCCTCTGGAGGGCCAACAACAGGGCATAGAAGCCAAGGCTTTCCCTTCATGATAAGAACATAAGAAGAGCCCTGCTGGATCAGCGCAATGGTCCGTCTAGTCCAGCGTCCTGTCTCACACAGTGGCCAGCCACTTCCTCTGGAGGGCCAACAACAGGGCACAGAGGCCGAGGCCTTCCCCTGATGCTGCCTCCTGGCTCTGGGATTCAGAGGATTAGTGCCTCTGAATGTGGAGGTGCCCCTCAGTCACCATGGCGGAAGAAATGTGCTTGCACATGAAAGCTTATAACTTTGTTGGTCTTAAAGGTGCCGCTGGACTCAAACTGCTTCAGACCAACACGGCTACCCACCCGACTTTATCTTCCTGGCCAGTACGCAGTCACTGATAGACTGATCCTCCATGAATCTATCTAATCCCCTTTGAAAGCTGGCTTATCACTGTGGCCATCACTACATCCTCTGGCAGCCAATTCCACATTTTAATCACGCTCTGTGTAAAGCAGAATTTCCTTTCCTCTGTGTCCTGAACCTGCTGCCTATCAGCTTCATTGGATGCCCGCGAGTGCTGGTCTTTTGGGAGAGGGAGAAATGTTTCCCTTGGCCAACTCTCTCCACCCGATGCACAGTTTTATAAACCTCTTCCATAGCCAATGCTCCCTCTAAGCTGTGGAGTCTTGTGAGCAAAAATTCTACTTGGTGAGCTACTGGCATTCAAGTTGTGAGTGAGCTACTGCCTAAATCAGTTTGGTCTGGAGCCATCCTTCCTGAGCTAAGACAAAAATGTGTGTAAAAGTAAAGATTTCCCTTGTTCGAAAGCCAGTCGAATCCGACTCTAGGGTGCTCATCTCTGTTTCCAAGCTGAAGAGCCAATGCTGTCCAAAGACGTTCCTGTGGTCACATGGCCGGCATAACTAGACACCGAGGCGCACAGAACACTGTTACCTTCCCACTGAAGCAGTCCCTATTGATATACTTGCAATTTCTTGCTTTCGAACTGCTCAGTTGGCAGGAGCTGGGGCCAGAGACGGGAGCTCACTCCGTCATGCGGCACTCGGGTCTCGAACTGCTAAACTACCGACCTTCCTGTCCGCAGGTCAGTGTCTTAACCACTTGAGCCACCACAGCCCACACAAAAAAAGTATGAGCTAGAGGCTAAAAAACTGTGAGCTACCTCACAATAACTCAGCTTAGAGGAAACATGGGTCATATCCAATGCTCCCTCTAAGCTGTGGGGTCTTGTGAGCAAAAATTCTATTTGGTGAGCTCCTGGCATTAAAGTTGTGAGCAAGTGATTTGGTTACTGCATAAACTAGTTTGCTCTGGAGCCATCCCTTCCGGAGCTAAGACACAAAAAGGTGTGAGCTAGAGGCTAAGAAAACTGTGAGCTGGCTCACGCTAACTCAGCTTAGAGGGAACGCTGGTCATACCCTGCCTCAGTCGTCTCTTTTCAAAACTGAAAAAGAGGGAGGGAACTCCAGGCCCCACCTAGACGCTCGCAATCCTGGGGGAAGGGACCAACCGACTCTTTATTTTTTTCCATCTTACAGTAATTTTTTTTTCCACAAAAAGAATACCAGCGATGGCCCGTTTCCAAAACGTTATCTCTCCGGCGAAATCGCCGCCACTTAGGCTGGGAGCCACGTGGGTAAATATTGGCGTGGGTGTCTCCCTCGACAGTCCGTGGGAATCCGAACCGCGTCTCTTCCGTCCTTCTGTTTGGTTAACCCTCCTCCCCCCCAGGAAAAAAATTGCATCACGTGACAAGCGGTGTGATGACTGAGCTATTCCGCCGTCCCACAGGGAAGACAGACAGATCCTATTTTAGCAACGGGTCCTGTAATGGAAGCTTAATCGTACACTGCTTTCTTTTTAGATGTACCATTTCTGCACTCAAACCGGGAAAACAATACCGAGAATTTACGGCGTGCAGTGCTGATTGGCTGAAAACCAATGTTTTCCCTAACCCTCCTCTCTCATGCAGCTGTTCTACATTTTATTCTGCCTGGAAAAACAAAATGTGCGGGCTCAGTTAAAGGCACAATCAGTACATGCGGCAGGGAGGGGCTTTAGCTCAGTGGCCTGCAGAAGGTTCCGGGTGCATGGTCCCCAGCGTCTCACGTTTTTAAAAACAGGAGTAGGCTGCAGGTGATGTGAGACACCCCTTCCTGAGAGAGCTCTTTCGAGGACTGCCCTTGAGAGAACAGCTCTGCAGGAACTTGTGACCGACCCAAGGTCACACCAGCAGCTGCATGTGGAGGAGTGGTGACTCAAACCCAGTTCTCCCAGATCAGAATCCGCGCTCCTAACCATGACACAAACTAGCTAGCCAACCAAAGGCCCCTGGAACCTTACCAGCATGGGCACAGAAGAAGCCAGGTTATCCCCCATTTGTTTCCCCGCCCTCTCCACAACGGGTATTCAGAGGTATACTACCTCTGACCAAGGAGGTTTTGTTTTGCCATCCTGGCTAATCACGGTTGGCGGAACTAGCCAGCAAGAATTGGTCTAAAGTCCTTTTAGCTCCATCCAGGCTAACAGCCACCAATCACCACGTCAAATTGCATTCACTGTAGTGCTGCCAGCTCTGGATTGGAAAATACCTCAGGATTTTGGGGGTGGAGCCTAAGGAGGGCGGGGTTTGGGGAGGGGAGGGCCTTCAGTGGGGTATAAGGCCATAGAGTCCTCCTTCCAAACCGGCCATTTCCTCCAGGTGAATTGATCTCCGTCCCCCGGATATCAGTTGTAAATCCAGATCTCCAGGCACCTCCTAGAGGTTGGCAACCTTAGTTCTTCAGGATATCCAAGCAGGAGTCTTTCATATCGCCTCCTGCCTGGTCCTTTTAACTGGAGATGCTGCAGACTGAACCTGGGACCTTCTGCATGTCAAGCAGAGCCTCTCCCCCCCGGCGCACAAATGGGCACCCAAAGCAGTTTCATAATTGGGTGCGTTCAGACGGGCAGCTAATCCCGCCACTAGTCCGCCTCTAATTTGATCCCGGTTTTTTAAATCCGGCGTTGCATGACCCAGACAGCCCCCCAGTGAATCGTCTTACAGCACGCTGCCTCTGCTGTGGATTGTCCAGACAGCGTCCACTGAAGGAATGGAGCAGAAGTCCATCACTGGCTATTAGCCACAGGGTATAGATGGGAACTCTCAGTCTGGGACAGGTGATGCACTCTATTCTTGGTGCTGGAGGGGGCAGCAGTGGGAGGGCTTCTAGTGTCCTGGCCCCACTGCTGGACCTCCTGATGGCACCTGGTATATTTTGGCTGCTGTGTGACAGAGTGTTGGACTAGATGGGCCATTGGCCTGATTCAACATGGGCTTCTCTTATGTTCTTACGTAAGGAGGCGCACGCGGTGATTTAAAAAAAAAACTTTGCGCAAGGACATAGGCGTGACATCGCATTCTTGTTTATCTGCGCATGCGCAGAATCAATTTTTTTTTTAAATGACACCCTGATACCAGACCATCCCGAACGGGCGCCATTTTTAAATTGCTCACTAGAGCGATCAGACGGGGGAAAGCCCGCAATTGGCCCGCCAGGAACTGAAAACTCCGTTTTTTAACTAGCATCTATTACGTACGGCTCTGAAGCACGGCAAAATGGGATGCTCATTTAAATCCGCCAGGCACTCATGCATGGAGCGGATCTAAAGAGCCGTCTGATCGGGACCATTGTCTCCATTTTATCCTCACAACAGCCCTGTGAGGTAGATAAGGCTGAGTGTATGGCTGGCCCCAGGTCGCCCAGCGAGCTTCCACGGCAGAGTGACTAGGATCTGGAAGGCCCAGGTTCAAATCCTTCCAAACTCCATACACTACATCACCCCGGCTCAAGGAATACAAGCCCGCAGCCATTAAATTAGCGGAACCAAAGTAGAACATGACACCATTTCCCAAGGGAGAGGTGGGGTGGGAAACGGAACATGTGCAGTTGTGATTATTATTTACTTAAATTGCCTGCAGGGGTGTTCTGGAACAGCGATGCCTCAATCGTTTAAGAAATAAACATTTGCAAAGACGCATCCCACTAGCCCGAGAACGGCAAAATCCCCAAACAGCAAGCCCCGTCCTGTGAATTCCAGGAAACAACCCTAAAGCCGTGTTTATGAACGACGTCTGCCGGGCGTCCCAAAATACCTCGAAAAACTCAAACCCCTTTGATTCGATGCCACCGCCCGGAGAACTCAACAGGCCAATGCCTGAAAAGAGGGAATCTTTTGGGTTGTTTTTAAAAAAAACCCCAGCTGCTGTAGCCCGGCCAGAGAGATTTGCAAAATATGTTTTTCTCTCTCCGAGCGCTGTGCAGAAAAGACCAAAACAGGGCAGCTTGTTTACCGGGCCCGCTTGTTCCCAGGGCTTCTTGGAAACGGCTCCTCCATGGGGAACCCATGTGAACAGGGCCCGGGCTGACAATGAGCGAGCATGCCTGTTTCACATGGCCAAGGAGGCGCGGGGAGAGAGAGCTCGGTTATGGAGAGGTCGGGCAACAGCAGAGGGAAGAAAAAGGACACTTCCTCCGTCTGGCCACGGGGAAGGAGCGTGCACAGCCCGCAAGAAGAAGCGGAGACAGCTCGCGGACGCCTTCCCCAGAGAACAGGCTGTTTACCTGCAGGCCAGATTTAGCGTTGTTAGCTCTGGGTTGGGAAATACCTGGAGGTTATGGGGGCAGGGCCGGGGAGGGCAGGATTTGGGGAGGGAAGCACCCTCAGCAGGTCATAATGCCATAGAGTCCCCCCTCCGAAGCAGCCATTTTCTCCAGGGCAACTGAACCGGGTGATCTGTAGCTCAATCGAAAGAGCAGGGAATCCCCAGATGCCACCTGGAGGTTGGCAACTCTAACAGACCACTGCAGAAACGGTTTCCCCCAAGCTGCCTTAACCGGCCTTGCCTTGACACCGTGGTGCAGTGCTTAGAGCAGGGGCAGGCAAACTGTAGCACGGGAGCCGCGCGCTCTCTTTTAATGGTAATAGAAAGCAGATTTGCATATTTCCCAACAAAAAACGTGTGTGTGACATTTGTCCACGCCTTGCGGCTCTCGGACATCTGACGTTTATTCTGTGGCGATGTGACGTTAAGCCAATTTGGTGTAGTGGTTAAGTGTGCAGACTCTAATCTGGGAGAACCTTTTCCCTTGCTTGGTTCATTTTCTGCTTGCGAGGAGTTCTCAGCACAAGATTTCAGGGTTGGACTCTACCACCCGCCATCTGAACTAGCCCAGTTCATTCTACCCCCTCATTCTCCTGCATGTTTGAAGCCAAATAGTTATATGTGATAATGCAGCTATTTAACGCAGGTTCCCACGGGTGCCATAATGTCTGCGGACACCTTTCTTGGCATCTGCGAAGTGTTTTTAGAAAGTGGGCAGGGCCAGGTGGGGCTCTTGCCCAGTAAGGGGCTTTTGGATTGCCAGTGAAGATTTGATTGGCTATGCAGATTAAATTAATGTAGTTTCAGTGGCAGCTACCGTCATAGTGTTGGTTTTATTTCCTTTTTTCCCAGAGCCAGTTTGGTGTCGTGGTTAAGAGTGGTGGACTCTAATCTGGGAGAACCGGGTTTGATTCTCCATTCCTCCACATGCAGCTGCTGGTGTGACCTTGGGTCAGTCGTAAGTTCTCTCAGAGCTGTTCTCTCAAGAGCAGTTCTCTCAGAGCTCTCTCAGCCTCACCGACCTCACAGGGTGTCTGTTGGGGGGGGGGAAGGGAAAGGAGACTGTAATCCGCTCTGAGACTCCGAGTGAAGGGCAGAGTAGAAATCCAATCTCTTCTCTTCTCTTCTTGGTACTCTGTAGATCAATTGAAACAGCAGGAAATCCCCAGGTGCCACCTGGAGGTTGGCAGCTTTAACAGACGACTGCAGAAACGGTTCCCCCAAGCTGCCTTAACCAGCCTTGCCTTGACAGTGTGGGGCAGCGCTTAGAGTGTCAGACTAGAGGCTGTGGAGACCTGGGTTCAAATTCCCACACCGAAGCTCACTGGGTGACAGGGTCGCCAGCTTCCAGGCGGGGCCTGGAGATCTCCCGCTATTACGATTTCTCGCCCGACGACAGAGATCAGCCCCCCTGGAGAAAATGGCTGCGTTGGAAGGTGGACTCTACGGCCTTGTGCCCCTATGAGGGCTCTCCCCGCCAATGCTCCCTCTAAGCTGTGGAGTCTTGCGAGCAAAAATTCTACTTTGAGAGCTCCTGGCATGCAAGTGGTGAGCAAGCGGTTTGGCTGACTGCATGAAATAGTCTGCTCCGGAGCCATCCCTTCCTGAGCTAAGACAAAAATCTGTGCGCTGGAGGCTAAAAAACTGTGAGCTGGCTCACACTAATTCAGCTTAGAGGGAACACTGGCTACAGCATAAATTAGTTAGCTCTGGAGCCATCCAACGCTCCCTCTAAGCTGTGGAGGCAAAAATTCCACTTTGTGAGCTCCTGGCGTTAAAGTTGTGAGCGAGCAATTTGGCTGCTGCATCAATCCGTTTGCTCTGGAGCCCTCCTTCCTGAGCCGAGACAAAAATCTGTGAGCTGGAGGCTAAAAAACTGTGAGCTCGCTCACGCTAACTCAGCTTAGAGGGAACGCTGGAGCCATCCTTCCTGAGCGAAGTCAAAAATGTGTGAGCCGGAGGCTAAGGAACTGTGAGCTGGCTCACACTGACTCAGCTTAGAGGGAACACTGCTCCCCGCCCCAAACCCTGCCCCTCCCAGGGTTTCAACCCCCAAAACCTCCAGGTATTTCCCCACCCAGATCTGGCAGCCTTACTGGGTGACCTCAAGCCAGTCACATACTTTTAACCCAGCCTACCCCGCAAGTTTGCTGTGAGTGTTAAAAAAAAGCAGAGAAGGGAAGGATGTTGTGAGCCACTTGGCTTCCCCACTGAGAAGAAAAGTGGGGTATAAATGATGTCAGGAAATAAGCACCCCACATATGCATGCACATTCTCAGGGCGATAAACCGAAGGAGGATCAGGGCTCCCTTTCAGGGCCCAGAACCCCATATTCTGACATCAAAACACTACTTTGGGGTCACCAGCTCCAGGTTGGGAAGTTCCCGGAAATTTGGAGGGATGGACCCTAGGTATGGAGTGGTTTGGGGAGGGACCTGGGATTCAGAGGCTGACTGCCTCTGGATGTGGAGGTTCCTCTCAGCCACCGTGGCCAGTAGCCATTGATAGACTTGTCCTCCATCCATCTCTCTAATCCCCTTTTAGAGCTGTTTCTTCCTGTGGCCATCCCTACATCCTCTGGCAGTGAATCCCACATTTTAATCACTTTCTGTGTAAAGATGTCTTTCCTTTTGTCCATCGTGAACCTACTGCCCATCAGCTTAATCGGATGCCCTCGAGGTCTAGTCTTTTAGGAGAAGGGGAACAATTTCTTTTTGCCAACTTTCCATCCCGTGCATAATTTTATAAACCTCTATCACATCCGTCTCTTTTCTAAACTGAAAAAGTTTTAGTTTTATTTATTGAATTAATTCATGTGTACTCCGCCTTTCCCCCTCAACGGGGACCCAAAGCGGCTTTCGCCATCCTCCCCTCCTCCATTTTACCTTCACAACAACCCTCTGAGGTAGGTCTAGGCCGAGACAGCGTGACTGGCCCAAGGTCACCCAGCCGACTTCCATGGCAGGATTGGGGATTCGAACCCGGGCCTCCCAGATAACTAGTCCGAGAGACTCTTAACCACTACCACACCACACTGGCTCTTTATTTTCCAAATAAGTAAATAAACCACGAGGCCGCATGGGCCTTGACGCTGACCGAGGAAGAAGCAGAGCTTGGCCTTCCGGTTCCTATTCCCGGTCACCGCAGTCAGTGAATGACCTTCAGGAAGCTCCTGCGTATTTCCCCTCAGATACCAAAAACAGAAACAAAAATCCTTCTTGCTTGTTCTCTTTGCACGTTTGGCTTGAACTGGAGAGATCAGGCATGAAAGATAGGAAACCGACCCTCCGGGTGAGTCCTTGAACCGGTCACAATTTCTCAGGGTATTTCACAGGGCTGTTGTCATGCAAGGATGCCATCTCCAGGGGAACTGATCTCGGTCGCCTGGGGGATGGGCTGTCATTCCAGAAGATCTCCGGCCACTGGCTGGAGGTTGGCAACCCTACGTCCCCATTTATCCTCCTCTAGCTGCTAGACGGGAGCTGCGGTGGCTCAAGTGGTTAAGACGCTGAACTGCAGGCTGTGGAAGGTCAGTAGTTCAGCAGTTCAAGACCCGTGAGTGCCGCATGACGGGGTGAGCTCCCGTCTCTAGTTCCAGCTCCTGCCAACCTAACAGTTCGAAAGCAAGAAATTGCAAGTAGATAAATAGGTACCACTTCAGTGGGAAGGTAACAGCGTTCCGTGTGCCTTGGTGTTTAGTCATGCCGGCCACATGACCACGGAAACGTCTTCGGACAGCGCTGGCTCTTCGGCTTTGAAACGGAGATGAGCACCGCAACCCTAGAGTCGGATTCGACTGGCTTTCAAGCAAGGGAACCTTTACCTTTACCTAGCTGCTAGACTCCTAGCTGGAGGACTCTAAAATTCTTCTGCCCCTGGTTTCTCTAAGCTGGGGAGTCTCGTGAGCAAAAATTCTACGTTGTGAGCTACTGGCATTAAAGTTGTGAGCGGGCGATTTTGGCTACTGCATCAGTTAGGTTGCTCTGGAGCCCTCCTTGAGCTAAGACAAACATGTGTGAGCCGGAGGCTGAAAGACTGTGAGCTAGCTCACACGAACTCAGCTTAGAGGGAACACTGGCTATGGGCATTAAAGTTGTGAGTGAGTGATTTGGCTGCTGCATAGAACAGTTTGCCCTGGAGCCGTCCTTCCTGAGCCAAGAGAAAAAATGTGCGAGCCAGAGGCTAGGAAAAAAACCGTGAATTAGCTCACACTAACTCAGCTTAGAGGGAACGCTGGTGGGGGGGACAGTTCACACCCACTGGGCCCACTGTTCTTCCCTAAAGCGAATTGAGAAATCCCAACAGCTGCTTTCGCTGGTGCCGTGCCCCGACCTGGGTAACCCAAGCTAGCTCAATTTCATCAGATCTCGGAAGCTACGCAGCGTCAGCCCTGGTAAGTACTTAGATGGGCGACCACCAAGGAATACCAGGGTCATGACGAGGAGGCAGGCAATGGCAAGCCACCTCGGAACATCTCTGGCCTTGAAAACAAGTCTAGCTTGCCACCTAGAAGAAGAAGAAGAGGAGGAGGAGGAGGAGGAGATTGGATTTATACCTCGCCCTTCACTCAGAGTCTCAGAGCGGCTTACAAACTCCTCTCCCTTCCCCTCCCCACAACAGACGCCCTAGGAGGAAGGTGGGGTTGAGAGAGCTCTCTCAAGGACTGCTCTTTCAAAGACAGCTCTGACAAAACTATCGCTTGGCCAAGGTCATCCAGCAGCTGGAGGAGGAGGAGGAGAGAGGAGGAGGAGGAGACTGGATTTACACCCTGCCTTTCACTTGGAGTCTCAGAGCGGCTTACAAACTCCTCTCCCTTCCCCTCTCCACAACAGACACCCGGTGGGGTAGGCGGGGCTGAGAGAGCTCTCTCGAAAACTGCCCTTGAGAGAACAGCCCTGACAGAACTATGGTTTGCCCAAGGTCATCCAGCAGCTACAAGTGGAGGAGAGGGGACTCAAACCCGGTTCTCCCTGATTAGCGTCCACACCAATGTTCCCTCTAAGCTGAGTTAGTGTGAGCCGGCTCACAGTTCTTTAGCCTCCGGCTCACACATTTTTGTCTTCGCTCACAAAGGCTGGCTCCAGAGCAGACTAATTTATGCAGCAGCCAAATCGCTCGCTCACAACCTTAAAACCAGTAGCTCACAAAGTAGAATTTTTGCTCACAAGACTCCTTGGACACAGCTTAGAGGGAGCACTGGTCCACGCCCTTAGCCACTACGCCAAACTGGCTAGTGCACAACGCTAAAGGGCTAGAACTTCTGTCTGCCAGACCCTCTTAGGATCTCCTGGCTATTCTACCCACAACGCCGTACAATAAATCATTGTTACTGGTGCCGTTCGGTGGCTCCCCTTCAAACAGCCGTCTGCTCCACAATCCAGAGATGCCTAAACCAAGCCGGGGGCAGTGTGAATAGCAATGCTTCCAAAACAAGCCCTGCCATATCCACCAAGGGTTGTAATTTTCCACACGATACGGTTGAGGTGATTTCCTAAGGTCCCTGAATGAAATCACGCCCAGTTCTTGCCCTGAACAAAACTCCACCACCCACCCACCCCGGTTTCCAGAAGCACCGCTTATATAATCTTACACAGCGGAGGGGAGGGTCAGGATCGGGCCCTCTTGAAGCATGCACGGAAACGGCAGTGCGCGGGCCATGAAGCGAGGGAGGCAGGTTTGACAGGGAGAGATAGCGGATGTGTTGACAGCAAGGATCAAATCACTTTACTCATTCTCCCGATAAAGTTACAAGGTAGTGTGTAGGGGTGCCGACACTGAGCTGGAAGATTCCTGGAGATTTGGGGCATTTTTTCCCTAGGGGAACTGATCTCTGGAGAGTTCTAAAGAAGTGAGCCGTGACGCCCGAAAGCTCACCCTCTGCCACAAATTTTGTTAGTCTTTAAGGTGCTCCCAGATTCTTGCCCTTTTCTGCTGCTACCGTTCCCCATCTTGATCTGTAGTGTGGAAATCAGTTGTAATTCTGGGAGAACTCCAGACGACGCCTGGAAGATGGCAATCCTAGTAGAATGTTTGTGTGTGTGTGTGTTGTGTGTGACACACGTATACATGTTGTTGTTGTCGTTGTTCAGTCGCACAGTCGAGTCCGACTCTTCGCGACCCCATGGACCAGATCACGCCAGGCCCTCCTGTCTTCCGCTGTCCGCTGAAGTTTGCTCAATTTCATGTCAGTCGCGTCGATGACACTGTCTAACCATCTCATCCTTTGCCGTCCCCTTCTTCTTTGACCTTCAGTCTTTCCCAGCATCAGGGTCTTCTCCAGTGAATGCTCCGTTCTCATTTGGTGGCCAAAGTATTTGAGCTTCAACTTCAGGATCTGGCCTTCCAGGGAACAGTCAGGGTTGATTTCTTTTAGGACTGAATGATTTGATCTCCTTGCAGTCCAAGGGACTCTCAAGAGTCTTCTCCAGCACCATAGTTCAAAAGAATCTATTCTTCGGCGCTCGGCCTTCCTTATAGTCCAACTCTCACAGCCATACATTACTATGGGGAATACCATTGCTTTGACCATGTGGACTTTTGTTGGCAAGGTGATGTCTCTGCTTTTTATCATGCTGTTTAGGTTTGCCATCGCTTTCCTCCCAAGGAGCAGGCGTCTTTTAATTTCATGGCTGCAGTCCCCATCTGCAGTGATCTGGGATCCCAGGAACGTGAAGTCTGTCACTACTTCTACGACTTCCCCTTCTATTTGCCAAGGAGTGATGGGGCCGGATGCCATGACCTTACTTTTTTGATGTTGAGCTTCAAGCCCACTTTTGCGCTCTCCTCTTTCACCCTGAACAAGAGGCTCTTTAGGTCCTCTTCACTTTCTGCCATCAGAGTGGTATCGTCTGCATATCTGAGGTTATTGATCTTTTCCCCAGCAATCTTAACTCCAGCTTGTGATTCATCCAGGCCAGCATTTCGCATGATGTACTCGGCATATAAATTAAATAAGCAAGATGACAATATACATCCTTGTCGTACACATGTACACATATTAGGGTTAAGCAAGGAGAAACGAAACTGGGGAAGCCACTATCAAAATAATAACAGCATACAAATAAATGCAATATAAATATATCATTAGCAAATCATGTACAATTAGGGTTGCCAAGTCGAAATGTACTTACAGCGGGGGAATCCCGCACTGTCCCGGGAGTCCTTGTGCGCAGAAGTGACGTCATCACATCAGCACTTTGGGGGCGGGGCCACTAGGATTCGAGGGGAAACCATAGAGTTTTCCCTCAAATCATAGAGCGTCCCACCCCCAACATGGCCAGCGTGATGATGTCACCTCCGGGTGACATCATTACGCTGGGGACGTGTGCCGGAAGGGGGTGGAGTTCCCCCCGGGGCCCGATTTGCCGACGTTGGGTAACGGGCCTCTCGGGCAGGGGGTTTACCCGCCTCCCGGGGGCACTTGGCAAGCCTATGTACAATACAAGTACAAGGATCAATATAATCAAATCCTGAGACAACAGTCTTCCAAAATCCTATGCAATCTTCCACGATGTTCAAAATGCTCAAAATCCTTACGAAGACTCAGGGATTCAACTTTGTTTCGTGGATGAAACATCATCAGAAGTAATCAATAAACAGTGTGTGCAATGTAATTTTAGTGTATTTATTGGTTTTATTGTAATTTTAGCTTGTGTAAGCTGCCTTGAGCCAGTTCACACCGGCAAGGCGGGATACAAATTGAAAGTAAATAAGTTTTTTTAAAAAATATTTTTAAAAGTGTGTCTTATTCTTTAATTTTGGTCTTCATTCTTTAATTTCAGTCAAAAGCAGTATTTCCACACAATTAGAACTTGGGACAAGCCCTTGTATATCTTCAATCTCTGAACACTCTTAATTAGGGAGCATAAATCAATAGTCTAACAGCTTCAAGTGCCAAAATGCCTCTCTTACGGTTGCTGCATCTGGGTTGAAAAATACCTGGGAACTTTGGGGGTGGATCCAGGAGAGGGCGGGGTTTGGGGAGGGGAGGGGCCTCAGCAGGGTTCAGTGCCATAGAGTCCTCCCTCCAAAGCAGCCATTTTCTCCAGGGGGACTGATCTCTGTCAGCTGGAGATCAGTTGTCAAAGCGGGAGATCTCCCAGCCGGAGACTGCACAACAACAAAGGACAACGGATTAAAGAGAACTGCTATAACCACTAGTGTCAAACTCCGAAAATGGGCTGCCTGGCCAGGGCTTTTTGTAGAAAAAGCCCAGCGGGAACCTATTAGCATAATAGGCCACACCCATCAGCAGAAACTCATTAGCATATTAGGCCACATCCACGACAGCAAGCTCATTAGCATATTAGGCCACACCCCCACGTTGCCGGAAGTGTGGTCATCCAGGTACACCCACCTGTGTCTTCTTATTCTGTTTACCTTGTTTGTTGTCAAAACCCAGGGCTTTTTTTGGTAGCAGGAACTCCTTTGCATGTTAGGCCACACACCCCTAGTGTAGCCAATCCTAATGAATTTCTGCCGATGGGTGTGGCCTATTATGCTAATGAGTTCCTGCTGGGTATGGCCAACTCTGGGAGCCAGCCGGAACTCCGTTCCTGTGCGTTCCTGCCCAAAAATAGCCCTGTGCCTGCCAAAGACTCCCAACTCATATGCCAGTACACATTAAAAAATCAACAACTGAAACTATTCTGACCAATATATAACACAGTAGTCAATTATAACTTCAGTTCCACACACGAATAACAAGATTCCAGTTGCCAACAGACCAAACAGCACATTCAGACGTAACGATCGCGATAAGGAGAAATAACACCAAACAACGTGGAGAGAGACATTCAGAATTGTCGGTAACAGCAATACAAGGTCCCCGGTTATAACTCCCTTGTTTCTTAAGCTCCGTTGCTATTACAGAAAAAGGAATTCTGTGTTGAATGAAACAATGGGAGAGCTTTTTCAGCCTCCCTCGGGAGTAACCTTGATGAGAAACTCCTGGTCTCCCGTCCAGGATGATGCACTTATAATTTAATTGATAAGGAACATATATACTCCACAGTCACTGAAGCACAGCCTGCTAACAATTCAACCATGGACCATTCTCATGGCTGGCAACCCTAGTTTGGTGTAGTGGTTTGGTGCAGTGGTTTAAGTGCCTGGACTCCAATCTGGGAGAACCGGGTTTGATTCCCCACTCCTCCACTTTCACCTGCTGGATGACCTTGGGCAAGACATAGTTCTGGCACAGCTGTTCTTGAAAAATAGCAGTTTCTGTCAGAGCTCTCTCAGCCCCACCTACCTCATAGGGTGTCTGTTGTGGGGAGGGGAAGGGAAAGGAGTTCGTAGGCCGCTCTGAGACACCTTTAGGTAGTGAAGGGCGGGGTATAAATCCAATCCCTTCTTCTTCTCTTCTTCCTCCATTTGCAGCTGCTGGGTGACCTTGGGCAAGCCACAGTTCTGGCACAGCTGTCCTTGAAAAAGAGCCGTTTCTGTCAGAGCTCTCTCAGCCCCACCTCCCTCACAAGGTGTCTGTTGTGGGGAGGGGGAGGGAAAGGAGTTTGTCAGCTGCTCTGAGACTCCCTTGGGTAGTGAAGGGCGGGGTATAAATCCAATCTCCTCTTCTTCTTCCAACACATAGAATCCTAGAACCACAGAGCTGGAAGGGGTCATAGAGACCATCTAGTCCAACCCCCTGCCCAATGGAGGACCAGCCTAAAGCATCTCTGACAAATATTCATCCAGCCTCTTCTTGGAAGCTGTCAGTGGAGGGGAGCTCCCCACCTCCCTAGGCAGCTGATCCCACCTTTGGACCACTCTGACCATGAAATTTTTTTCCCTAACATCCAGCTTTAATTTAAACCCGTTGCTGCGGATCCTATCCAATGCTCCCTGTAAGCTGTGGAGTCTTTGTGAGCGACTGGCATTAAAGCTGTGAGCATGCAATTGTAGCTACTACATAAATTAGTCTGCTCTGGAGCCGCCCTTC
This sequence comes from Gekko gecko, assembly GCA_029375565.1. Classification (NCBI taxonomy): domain Eukaryota; kingdom Metazoa; phylum Chordata; class Lepidosauria; order Squamata; family Gekkonidae; genus Gekko; species Gekko gecko. The sequence goes on from JAPDNY010000005.1 coordinate 23,044,584, forward strand.
CTGAGCTAAGATGAAAATGTGTGAGCCAGGGGCAACCAGGGCTAGGTCCTTTTCAGTGGCGGCTCCTACCTGGTGGAATGAGCTCCCGGAGGAGATCAGGGCCCTGCGGGACCTTTCACAGTTCCGCAGGGCCTGCAAGACAGAGCTCTTCCGCCAGGCTTTTGAGTAGGAGCCACCACCCCCCTCTGCCGCTATTTCTACCATCTTATGTGGTGGAGGGAGGGGACAGCCGAGGAAGATCTATCTGGTCCCGCTGTGACCAACACCGCCGGATGGGGCCAATACCGCCGGATGGGGCCAAATGACATCGAATGACAGTCTCTGTGAGTCCGATGTCATTGGGTCGGGTCGAGCGAGTATCAGTTGAGCACTTTATGGTGTATACCTTTTTGGAATGTTTTATTTGTTTATATGTTTTTAAGCTGTTCATCTTCGGCACTTAGTTGCCTCATTGTAAGCCGCCCTGAGCCCGTTCGCGGGGAGGGCGGGGTAAAAATGGAATAAATAAATAATAAATAAATAATAATAAAAAACTGTGAACTCAGCTTAGAGGGAACACTGCTCTGGAGCCATCCTTCCTGAGCTAAGACAAAAATGTGTGAGCCAGAGGCTAAAAAACTGTGAGCTAGCTCACACTAACTCAGCTTAGGGGGAACACTGGCTCCTATATCCTCTGCGCATGTGTGAAGTGTATGGGGAATTAGATCAGCAAATCGACTGGCTCTTCACCAAGAATGGGAAACCCAGAGAGCGTGAGTCACCAGAAACATGGCAAGAATTAAAGGACACCCTTTCTGATTATAGCAACTCCGCTTCCCAAACGGACCAAAAACAGAAAGAGCGTAAATCAGTCTCTGACAGAGGGCAGCTTCCTAAATTGGGATTTGGGGAGAGATCAGGGCACGGTTCCAGCTCCACTATCTGCTACAACGAATCTCCAACATCGAAACAGCAGGGGGAAAAAGAACAACCCATTGTTTCAGGGCACAAGAACAAAACGCTCATTGAACGGCACTGGGTGACCTTGACCTCATCTACCTGGCGGGGCTGTTGTGAAGATACAATGCAGAAGGAGAACAGAAGGACAGAAGAGAAGCCAATGTTGGATCGGGCCAACAGCCCATCCAGTCCAAAACTCTGTGTCACACAGTGGCCAAAAATACCAGGTGCCATCAGGAGTCCAGCAGTGGGGCCAGGACACTAGAAGCCCTCCCACTGTTGACCCCCCCCCAAGCACCAAGGATACAGAGCATCACGTGCCCCAGGGTCCCTATCTATACCCTGTGGCTAATAACCACTGATGGACTTCTGCTCCATATGCTTATCTAATTCCCTCTTGAAGCCGTCCACACTTGTAGCCGCCACCACCTCCTGTGGCAGTGAATTCCATATGTTAATCACTCTTTGGGTCAAGAAGTACTTCCTTTTATCCATTCTAACCCGACCGCTCAGTAATTTCATGGAGTGCCCACGAGTTCTTGTATCGTGAGAAAGGGAGAAAAGTACCTCTTTCTCTACCTGCTCTACCCCATGCATAATCTTATAAACCTCGATCATGCCACCCCTCAGCTGTCGTTTCTCCAAGGTAAAGAGCCCCAAGCGCCTCAACCTTTCCTCATAGGGAAAGTTCTCCAACACTTTTATCATTCCAGTTGCCCTTTTCTGCACTTTTTCCAAAGCTGTAATATCCTTTTTAAAGTGTAGTGACCAGAACTGTACACAGTATTCCAAATGAGGTCGTACCATAGGGGCATTATGATATTGGCTGATCTGTTTTCAATACCCTTCCTAATAATCCCCAGCATACCATTGGTCTTTTTTATTGCAGTCGCACACTGTCTGGACATTTTCAGTGAATTATCTACTACAATTCCAAGTTCTCTCTCTTGGTCAGTCTCTATGCCAGGATTTTTGGCTCAATGTGCATCACCCCCACTTGGCCACATTGAACCCCATTTGCCATGCTAACGCTGTCTACTCTGCGTGAGCTCCTTGGAGGAAACATGGAATTGAATAGGCACCCAAAATTGGAAAGAAGTCGACACCTGGTTTGGAAGAACCCTTTCTCAAGTACCAAACAAGCACAGTTGGCTAGAATTCTCCCTTACCCAGCATTCCCCCTCCCCAAAAATATTTTGCATTATTCTATTCATGTAAAGAGAACATTTAAAGAAGTCAACCCGCTTTTTCATTGTATGAAAGCGGCACTGAACAAACCAGCAGTAGGAACAGCAAAGGACTGAAATGCTTGGAAATTGAGGACAGGATTGCCAGTTTCAGATAGGCATGGCCTGGTAACTAGTGGAGGTTTGGGGGTGGGGACAGGAGCGGGCACTTAGTGTTGTGTGCACCGTGACATCATATCCTGTTGCTCTGGGAATCACTGGAAACGTTACGGTAAAACCATAGAGTTCCTGGAAATTCCTAGAGCTGTGTGATGTCACTTCCAGTTTTGTCCCAGAAGTGAGGTCACACCTTGCTAACTGGCTTTTTAAAATATATACTGTTCTTCTGCCTAGTCCCAGGTTGGGAAATAGATCTGGGGGCGGAGCCTGGGGAAGGCAGAGGTTGTCCAGGGGAACTGAGTTCTGTCATCGGGAGATAAATTGGTCACAGCGGGAGATCTCCAGGCCTCACTTGGAGGTGGGCAACCCTAGCCTTCTCCCATGTGACCCTACCCATACAGCTAGAGCCAGTTTGGTGTAGTGGTTAAAAGCGCAGACTGTAATCTGGGAGAACTGAGTTTGATTCCCCACTCCTCCACATGCAGCTGCTGGTGTGACCTTGGGTCAGTCACAAGTTCTCCCAGAGCTGTTCTCTCAAGAACAGTCTTCAAGAGAGCTCTCTCAGCCCCATGTACCTCACAGGGTGCCATTGTGGGGAGGGGAAGGGGAAGAAGATTGTGAGCTGCTCTCCTTCAGGTAGTGAAGGGTGGGGTATAAATCCAATCTCCTCCTCTTCTCCTCCTCCAGCGGCTCCTTGTTGTAAATATGGAGAAAAGTTACACAAGACAGGCCCTTCTCCGTGGTGGCACTTCCGTTTATGGAATGCTCTCTGCTAGGGTGGCCAGCTCTGGCCTGGGAAATACCCAGAGGTGCCTGTCGAGGGGAGAATTTGGGGAGGGGTTTCACCTAGAATCTAGTGAAGCTGCCATTTTCCCCAAGGGAACTGATCTCTGTAATCTGTTCTGGAGGTCAGTTGTAATTCTGGGACAACTCCAGGCCCACCTGAAGGCTGGTAACCCTAAATTCTCTGGCAGGAGTTTGCTTTTCCGACTTTTGGGATGGCAATTAAAACATGCTTTTATTGCAGGCCTATTTTTGGGCAGGAACACACAGGAACGGAGTTCTGGCTGGCTCCTAAGTTGGCCACACCCAGCCGGAACTCATTACCATAATAGGCCACAACCAATATTGCATTAGGGCTGTCACCTAACATGCAAAGGAGTTCCTGCTACAAAAAAAGCCCTGGGTTTTGTCAACAAACAAGGTAAACAGAATAAGAAGCAAAAGGTGGGTGTGGCTGGATGACCTCACTTCTGGTAACACAGGATGTAGCCTAATATGCTAATGAGCTGTGCTGTCAGGGGTGTGGCCTAATATGCTAATGACTTTCTGCAGGTGGGTGTGGCCTATCATGCTAATGAGTTCCTGCTGGGCTTTTCCTACAAAAAAAGCCCTGCTTTTATGTATGTAGGGCTTACGGATAAATTGATTCACCATTTTTTTGTTGGCTAGATCTCCAGCTCAGTCCCTTTTGGGTCTTTTTATTCAGTTAGGCTATTTTTGTTATTGTTGAATTCTTGAGGAGGTGGCGTTCTTGCTGTTCTTTCACTTTTATTAAATTGTGTAACGGTGCGCTGTTTTAATCTCGTCATCCCCTTTATAGACATACTTTGGTCGAAAGTGGTGCCCCAGCCAAAAAGAAATGGGGTGAAGACCACAAAAATCTCCACCAGTCTATTAAAAGGTACATTTCCCAGGCAGGCAACTGCAGTTTGGATCCGGGCCATGAAGGAAGCAGAGAGGAGATTTAACCCTTTGGACCCTGTGTTTTTATTAGCATTTTAAAGGGACACGCCTTTGGTTTCTCTCAAAGGCAAAGACCAGACCAGAGATTTTGTCCAAACTGTAGGACGTATGACTTCTGTGTGGTGATCTCTGTCATGTTGATAAAAGTTAAAGGTTTCCCCTTGCTTGAAAGCCAATCAGATCTATACTCTGCCCCTGAATAAAATCAGTTCCAGAAGTTCAGGACAGGCACAGCTTTAAAAAGAAAGAGGTGCCAGAACTCACAGGAGGGAAATGAAGCTTTCAGTCTGTATCAGGGCTTATTTTGGGGCAGAAACGCACAGGAACGGAGTTTGAGCTGGCTACCGAATTGGCCACGCCCAGCAGGAACTCATTAGCATAATAGGCCACACCCAACAGCAGAAACTCATTAGGATTGGCTACATGAGGGGTGTGTGGCCTAACATGCAAAGGAGTTCCTGCTCCAAAAGAGAGAAGAGAAGAGAAGAGAGAGAGAAGAAGAAGAGAAGAGAAGAGAAGAGAAGAGAAGAGAAGAGAGAGAGAAGAAGAAGAGAGAGAGAAGAGAAGAGAAGAGAAGAGAAGAGAAGAGAGAAGAGAAGAGAAGAGAAGAGATCGGATTTATATCCCCGCCTTTCACTTGGAATCTCAGAGCGGCTTACAAACTCCTTTCCCTTCCCCTCCCCACAACAGGCACCCTGTGAGGTAGGTGAGGCTGAGAGAACTCTGACACAAACTGCTCTTTCAGGAACAGCCGTGGCGGAGCTTGTGACTGACCCAAGGTCACACCAGCAGGTGCAAGTGGAGGAGTGGGGAATCAAACCCGGTTCTCCCAGATTAGAGTACGCGCACTTCACCACTACACCAAACTGGCTCTCCTACACCAAAAAAGCCCTGGGTTTTGACAACAAACCAGGTAAACAGAATAAGAAGCAAAAGGTGGGTGTGGCTGGATGACCATACTTCTGATAACACGGGGGAGTGGCCTAATATGCTAATGACTGTGCTGTCAGCAGTGTGGCCTATTATGCTAATGAGTTCCTGCTGGGCTTTTTCTGCCCAAAAACCCTGGTCTGTATACTGAAAACTGATGAAATTTTAAACATTTTTAAAAGCATTTTGCCAAAGAGGTTCCAGAACTCTGTTCCGGCAGGTTCCCCCAGGGAACTTTACACAGAGAGTGATTAAAGAGTGGAATTCGCTGCCAAAGGATGTGGTGATGGCCGCAGGAATAAACAGCTTTAAAGTGGGGATTAGATAGATTCACGGGGGAGAACTCTATCAGTGGCTCCTATCCATGGTGACTGAGCGGAACCTCCACATTCAGAGGCACTAATCCTGGATCCCAGAGCCAGGAGGCAACCTCATGGGAAGGCCTCGGCCTCTATGCCCCTCTTAAATTCTTGTGTTCTTATGACTACTGCAAAAGCAGGATTACAGCTGAACATAAAGAAGACAAAGGTAATGACTGCCGGGGAATTACACAACTTTAAGGATGACAATGGATTTTCTATTTGGTGTAGTGGTTACGTGCGCAGACTCTAATCTGGGAGAACCGGGTTTGATTCCCCACTCCTCCACTTGCACCTGGCTGGATGACCTTGGACAAGCCATAGTTCTGACAAGAGCTGTCCTTGAAAGAGCAGTTTCTCTCAGCGCTCTCTCAGCCCCACCTACCTCACAGGGTGCCTGTTGTGGGGAGGGGAAGGGAAAGGAAGTTTGTAAACCACTCTGACGCTCCGAGTGAAGGGCAGGGTATAAATCCAATCTCTTCTTCTTCTGGTCACATGATGAGAAGACAAAAGTCACGGGAAAAGACAATCACGCTAGGAAGAGTCGGAAGAAAGCAGGCATAGAAGACGACCCGACGTGAGATGGATCCAGGTTGAGAGCAATTCTCCCTCTAAGCTGTGGAGTCTTGCGAGCAGAAATTCTACTTTGTGAGCTCCCGGCATTAAAGCCGCGATCGAGCCATTCATCTACCGCATAAATTAGCTTGCTCTGGAGCCCTCCTTCCTGAGCCGAGACAAAAATGGGTGAGCAGGAGGCTAGAAAAACCTGTGAGCTAGCTCACACTAACTCAGCCTAGAAGGAACAGTGGTGAATAGTCATGTTGGTCTAAAGCGACAGAACAAAGTTTGAGTCCAGCGGCACCTTTAGGACCAACCAAGTTTTATTCTGGGTCCCCTGGACTGCAAGGAGATCAAATCAGTCAGTCCTAAAAGAAATCAACCCTGACTGTTCCCTGGAAGGCCAGATCCTGAAGCTGAAGCTCAAATCCTTTGGCCACCCAATGAGAAGGGAGCCCTCACTGGAGAAGACCCTGATGCTGGGAAAGATTGAAGGTCAAAGAAGGGGACGGCAAAGGATGAGATGGTCAGACAGTGTCATCGAGGCAACGAACATGAAATTGAGCAAACTCCGGAGCACGACAGAAGATAGGAGGGCCTGGCGTGATGCGGTCCATGGGGTCGCAAAGAGTCGGACTCAATTGCGACGACAGAAGAAGAAGGAGGAGGAGGAGGAGGAGGAGGAGGAGGAGGAGGAGAAGAAGAAGAAGGAGGAGGAGGAGGAGGAGGAGGAGGAGATTGGATTTATACCCCGCCCTTCACTGCCCAAAGGTGTCTCAGAGCGGCTGACAAACTCCCTTCCCTTCCCCTCCCCACAACAGACAACCTGTGAGCAATGTTCCCTCGAAGTTGTAGAGTCTTGTGAGCAAAGATTCTACGTGGTGAGCTACCGGCATTAAAGTTGTGAGCGAGTCATTTGGCTGCTGCATAAATTGGTTTGCTCTGGAGCCCTCTGTCCTGAGTTAAGACAAAAATGTGTGAGTTGGAGGCTTAAAAACTGTGAGCCAGAGCACACTAACTCAGCTTAGAGGGAACACTGCCTGTGAGGTCGGTGGGGCGGAGAGAGCTCTTGACAGAAACTGCCCTTTTTCAGCTCTTATCAGAACTACGGCTTGCCCAAGGTCATCCAGCCAAGTGCAACTGGGGGAATGGGGAATCAAACACGGTTCTCCCCAGATTAGAGTCCGCATACTTAACCACTACACCAAACTGGCTCTACAACAACATAAGAACATAAGAGAAGCCAATGTTGAATCAGGCCAATGGCCCATCTAGTCCAACACTCTGTCACACAGCGACCAAAATATACCAGGCGCCATCAGGAGGTCCAGCAGTGGGGCCAGGACACCAGAAGCCCTCCCACTGCTGGCCCCTCCAGCACCAAGGATAGAGTGCATCACCTGCCCCAGACTGAGAGTTCCCATCTATACCTTGTGGCTAATAGCCACTGGTGGACTTCTGCTCCATACGTTTATCTAATCCCCTCTTGAAACTGTCCATGCTTGTAGCTGCCACCACCTCCTGTGGCAGTGAATTCCATATGACAACGAGGAAGCCAGGGAACTCACTTTGCAAGACCTGAGCTGCTGTCAGCCAGAAACAACTGGACGGCACTTGACACACACTCACAAATGCGGCACTTCGTGATTAAGGAACGTGAAGTTTATGACACACTGAGCGAACCGGTCTTTAAAGCGCCATCAGTCGAAATCTTGACAAAGGCCGGAGAATCCCTTCTCCGAAACAAAAGCCCCCGGGATTGCCTGGGATCATTAAATGAGTTTGCAACCCTTTTAAATAGGTCCTACTTGCAAGAAGGGGAAGTCGTAGAAGTAGTGACAGACTTCACGTTCCTGAGATGGTGAGACAGTGTCATCGATGCAACGAACATGAAATTGAGCAAACTTCAGCGGACAGAGGAAGACAGGAGGGCCTGGCGTGATCTGGTCCATGGGGTCACGAAGAGTCGGACTCGAGTGTGCGACTGAACAACAACAACTTGCAAGCCAAGTCAATGGTCCTTCCTTCCTTCCAGGTGCTAATCTTCCTCTCTTTTTGTTCTTCATCTCCCGCCAAGCTCAGTCCCCAGGCTGGAGGGGACATGAATGGGGGGCCTGTTTCTCTTTACACCTTCACAACTGGCTATTCAGGAGCTGCCCGTAATCCGCACGGGCCCAGGCTAGTTTGACCTCCTCAGATCTCAGGAGGGGAGCGACGCAAGGCCCGCCTTGGTTAGCACTCGGGCAGGAGACCACCAAGGAAGTCGAGAGGAAGTCCATGGGGAACCATCTCTGGTGGTCTCTCGCCTTGGAAATCCTGTGATGGTCACCACGAGTCTCTCTGACTTGCGCTTTCTACCACCGTCGGAATGCTAACGGGTTGCCAGTTGGGAACGCTCCCTCTAAGCTGTGGAGTCCTGTGAGCAAAAATTCTACTTTGGGAGCCACTGGCATTGTTTATTTATTTTATTTATTTATTTGGTGTAGTGGTTAAGTGTGCGGACTCTAATCTGGGAGAGCCGGGTTTGATTCCCCCACTCCTCCGCTTGCACCTGCTGATGTGACCTTGGGTCAGCTCACGAGCTCTGGCACAGCTGTTCTTGAAAAAAGAGCAGTTTCTGTCAGAGCTCTCTCAGCCCCACCGACCTCACAAGATGTCTGTGGTGGGGAGGGGAAGGGAAAGGAATTTGTAAGCCACTCTGAGACTCCAAGTGAAGGGCGGGGTATAAATCCAATCTCCTCTCCCCCTCTTCCTCCTATTTAGATTTCTACCCTGCCCTCCCCGTGAACGGGGTTGCGAGCATTAAAGTTGCGAGCGAGTGATTTGGCTACTGCATAAATTAATCTGCTCCAGAGCCATCTTTCCTGAGCGAAGAAGAAGAGATTGGAGTTATACCCCTACCCAAAGGAATCTCAGAGCAGCTGACAAACTCCTTTCCCTTCCCCTCCCCACCACAGACACCCCGTGAGGTAGGTGGGGCTGAGAGAGCTCTGACTACAAGCTGTTCTTTTTCAAGGACAGCTGTGCCAGAGCTTGTGACTGACCCAAGGTCACAGCAGCAGCTGTAAGTGGAGGAGTGGGGGAATCAAACCCGGTTCTCCCAGATTAGAGTCCGTGCGCTTAACCACGACACCAAACTGGTGAGCCGGAGGCTAAAGAACTGTGAGCTAGCTCACGCTAACTCGGCTTAGAGGGAACACTGGTTGGGAGTGGTTCATTTCATTATTTATTTATTGTTTATTATTTGTATCTATAGCCTGCCGATCCCATGAGTGGGCTCAGGGCAGGTAACGTCATAAAAACAATACAATAAGTATGATTAAAATGAAAGAAGAAGAAGAAGAAGAAGAAGAAGAGGAGGAGGAGGAGGAGGAGGAGGAGGAGGAGGAGGAGGAGGAGGAGGAGGAGGAGGAGGAGGAGGAGGAGGAGGAGGAGAGAGGAGGAGGAGGAGGAGGAGGAGGAGGAGGAGGGAGGAGGAGGAGGAGGAGGAGGAGGAGGAGAAGGAGGAGGAGAAGGAGAAGGAGAAGGAGAAGAAGAAGAAGAAGAAGAAGAAGAAGAAGAAGAAGAAGAAGAAGAAGAAGAAGAAGAAGAAGAAGAAGAAGAAGAAGAAGAAGAAGAAGAAGAAGAAGAAGAGGAGGAGGAGGAGGAGGAGGAGAGGAGGAGGAGGAGGAGGAGGAGGAGGAGGAGGAGGAGGAGGAGGAGGAGGAGGAGGAGGAGGAGATTGGATTTATACCCCACCTTTCACCACCCAAAGGTGTCTCAGAGCGGCTTACAAACTCCTTTCCCCTTCCCCTCCCCACAACAGACACCCCGTGAGGTAGGCGGGGCTGAGAGAGCTCTGACAGAAACTGCTCTTTTTCAAGAACAGCTCTTATCAGAACTATGGCTTGCCCAAGGTCATCCAGCCAGGTGCAAGTGGAGGAGTGGGGAATCAAACCCAGTTCTCCCAGATTAGAGTTCGCACACTTAACCGCTACACCAAGCTGGCCCATCTAGTGAGAATTCAAACAATAATAAACATGAAGATTCAATCACACTCTTGACAGTCACTGGTTGTACGGTTCTTTAGCATATTATTTGGGTTAATGGGATGGCTAGATGAAAATCACTTCAGGGAGGCCATATAAAGACGTCTGCTGTGTTCGGTACTGTTTGGGAGTGATCTTGGATTTCCATCTGTGCTCCGCAATGTTACATAACACACGCCTTGTTCTGGGAAGCGTAACCTTCTGGTGTCGCTGGATTGTACCCGCCCCCGGTTCTTCCACTGTTTGTAGCTTTTGGAGGGTAGCCGTGTCGGTCTGAAGCAACCAAAGGCAAAACCCATGTCGGACCAGAACTTCCCCTTTGCATTGCATGCCAGTTTCACTTTCTTTGATCGTCGGATTTTATGGTACCTTCTGCATAGATTGATGACCACCCAGGGGTGACTTTGCAGTCAGTACAGCATTGCCCCGGGGTATTTGAATGTGGTTTGGAGCTGCGCCTTTTCCTCCCAGTTGAGACATTGTGGAGCGAACACTAGATGCAGAATTGCCCGGAGTTTGAGACCGGCGGCACCTTTGAGTCCGGCGGCACCTTTGAGACCGACAAGTTGAATTCTGGGTATAAGCTTTTGTGTGCCTGCACACTTCTTTCGTGCGTGCACACAAAAGCTTAACATAAGATCATAAGAACATAAGAGAAGCCAATGTTGAATCAGGCCAATGGTCCATCTAGTCCAACGCTCTGTCACACAGCGGCCAAAATATACCCAGAATAAAACTTGGCTGGTCTTAAAGGTGCCGCTGGACTGAAACTTTGTTCTGCTCGTAGCTTTGTGCATGTGTATGTAGGTATAGAAAAGGTAAAGGTTCCCTTGCTCAAAAGCCAGTCAAATCCGACTCCAGGGTTGCAATGCTCATCTCCGTTTCAAAGCTGAAGCGCCAGCGCTGTCCAAAGACATTTCCGTGGTCATGTGGCCGGCATGACTAAACACCAAGGCGCACGGAACGCTGTTACCTTCCCATCAAAGTGGTACCTATTTATCTACTTGCAATTTCTTGCTTTCGAACTGCTAGGTTGGCAGGAGCTGGAACTAGAGACGGGAACGGCACCCGGGTCTTGAACTGCTGAACTACTGACCTTCCAACAGCCTGAAGTTCAGCATCTTAACCACTTGAGCCACCACAGCTCCCGTATGTAGGTATATCTGCCAGCTAACCATGCATCGTAGGAAGCAGTTCGTGAAAACCTTCCACTCTCTCAATCCGCCAGTCCTTAAGGTGTTCCCCAGGCGGCTCTTTTGTTATTTTCACCCTATCAACTGGTACTAATTAATTCTGGAAAATGCACTGCTAATACAAAAGCCGACCATCTGGGCCCTGTTTTATGCAGAACCTTCACTGTGGGAGGAACAGAGTGAGGGTCAGGACTGCCCTCTTGGTCTGCCTAGCAGAGCTCCTGTACCTTCTAAGAGCTCCCTGGCGGAAACACCACAGAAGTTTCACTCATCACTGGATTTCTAGAAAGGATGAAACATCACATGCTGAATCCCTATCCGTTGGATAGAAGAAGGAGGAAGAGGAGGAGGAGAAGACTGGATTTATACCCCTTTCACTAACCCCTTTCACTAACCAAAGGAGTCTCAGAGCAGCTTACAATCTCCTTTCCCTTCCCCTCCCCACAACAGACACGTGGTGGGGCTGAGAGAGCTCTTTTGAGGACCGCCCTTGAGAAAACAGCTCTGAGAGAACTTGTGACTGACCCAAGGTCACACCAGCAGCTGCATGTGGAAGAGGAGAGGGAATCAAACCTGGCTCTCCCAAATTAGAGTCCGTGCTCCTAACCACTACACCAAACAAATAAATGCAAACACATGCCAAGTGGCCATTTTCTCCAGTCCGGAGATGAGTTGTCATTCGGGGAGAGTTCCAGGCCACACCTGAAGGTTGGCAACCCTGTGTTTCAGACGTGGCGGAGCCTCTGAGGACGGATGCCTCTTCCGTTAAAAAAGGAAATTGCTCTTCACCTAGCTAGCTTGCCAGGGAGAAGGGATTCTCGCGTAGCCTCTTCCCTGACATGCTAGCTTTCCACATGCAGAGACTTTTATGTAGGGTACGGGAGCTGTCCATGTGAAACGGCCCATAAGAACATCAAAACAGCCCTGTTGGATCAGACCAGTGGTCCATCTAGTCCAGCCTCCTGTCTCACACAGTGGACAACCAGTTCTTCTGGAGGGCCAACAACAGGGCACAGAGGCCGAGGCCTTCATTAAAACATAAGAAGAGCCCTGCTGGATCAGACCAGGGATCCATCTAGTCCAGCATCCTGTCTCACACAGTGGCCAACCAGTCCCTCTGGAGGGCCAAGTACAGGGCATAGAGGATGAGGCCTTCACAGAATATCAGAAGATCTCTGCTGAATCAGACCAATGGTCTGTCTAGTCCAGCCTCCTGCCTCACACAGTGGCCAACCAGTTCCTCTGGAGGGCCAACAACACAGAGGCGGAGGCCTTCATTAAAACATAAGAAGAGCCCTGCCAGGTCCCTGCGACAGACAACAGGTAAGCCCCACAGCCTCACCTGGAGGCCTGCAGGGGGAAGCCCCGCTTTCCCAGAGGGAGGGAGGGAAAGAGGGAGCTTTAACCCCTTACCTTTCCGGAAAGGCATTGCTGCCAGGCTCCGGTGCTGGGCGACAGAGGCCTTCATTAAAACATAAGAAGAGCCCTGCTGGTGGTCCATTTAGTCCGGCATCTTGTCTCACACAGTGGCCAGCCGGTTCCTCTGGAGGCCCAACAACAGGCTATAGAGGCCGAGGCCTTCATAAGACCATCAGAAGGACCCTGCTGGATCAGACCAGTGGTCCATCTAGTCCAGCATCCTGTCTCACACAGTGGCCAGCCAGTTCCTCTGGAGGGCCAAAAACAGGGTGGAGAGGCTGAGGCCTTCACAGAATATCAGAAGATCTCTGCTGGATCCTGTCTCACAAAGTGGCCAACCCTTCCCTGATGATGCCTCCTGGCTCTGGAATTCAGAAGCTGACTGCCTCTGAATGTGGAGGCTCCCCTCCCTCCCCATGGCTAGTAGCCCTGGACAGACTTCTCCTCCATGAATCCATCCATATACCTGCCAGCCAGGTATACGGTTCACCTCCAGGCACACACACAATGTTGACACAGGTGAGATAGCCATGTTGGCCTGAAGCAGCAGAACAAAGTTTGAGTCTGGCAGCACCTTTAAGACCAACAAAGTCTACCTCTGGGATATCAGCTTTGGTGTGCAGGGACTCTTCTTCTCCAGTTTGGGTTAGAAAGACCACGTGATCGGAGAAGCAGCCAAGGGGAAAGCCTTTGATCTTGCAAGAGGCCAGGTCGCGGCGACAGACGACGACTACAGGTAAGCCCCGCAGCCTCACCTGGAGGCCTGCAGGGGGAAGCCCCGCCTTCCCAGAGGGAGGGGGAGAAGAGGGAGCTTTAACCCCTTACCTTTCCGGAAAGGCATCGCCGCGAGGCTCCGGGGCTGGGCGACAGGGGGAAGGGGCTGTGCGCCGCTCGGTGGCAGAGGCCGATCTCCTGGGTCCCTTCCGCAGCGGTCCGGCTCCGCAGCGCGACGCTTCCCTGCAGGGGACGGATGCATGGCGCAGGGCAGTGGACTAATTTGGGCAATTCCTCCCGGCGGCGTCGTCGTCACGGCTTCGGGTTGCAAAGGAGGAAGCGGGACGTTAACCCTTCGCCCACCGGCCCCTCGCCGCTTGCAAGGCGAGGGAAGCAAGTCTCCCCCTGGCCGCTTGCATGGGAGTTCCTCCCGTCCGCGGCAGGCAAAGCGTTGTTGGGGGTGTTTTTTGCAAGAAGAAAACATTAGGAAAGCCGGTTCTCCCTCTCCCAGAAGATTAGGAGTCGAGGGCATCCAGTGAAGCTGACGGGCAGTAGGTTCAGGACAGACAAAAAGAAATACTACTTTAAACATTCAGGTGCGTGGCCGTGTTGGTCTGAAGCACAGAACACGTTTCCAGTCCAGGGGCACCTTTAAGACCAACAAAGTTTAATTCTGAGTATAAGCTTTCCTGTGCCCGCACGCTTCTTCTGATACCCCTATGGGAAAAAGTGTGCATGCACATGAAGGTTTAGACCCAGAATTAAACCTTGTTGGTCGCCAGTGTGCCACTGGACTCAAACTTTGGTCTACCGCTTTACACAGAGAGTGATTAAAATGCAGAATTCGCAGAAGTCCATCAGTGGCTATTAGCCACAGGGTATAGATGGGAACTCCCAGTCTGGGGCAGGTGAGGCACTCTATTCTTGGTGCTGGAGGGGGCAGCAGTGGGAGGGCTTCTGGTGTCCTGGCCCCACCGCTGGACCTCCTGATGGCATCTGGTATATTTTGGCCGCTGTGTGACAGAGTTTTGGACTAGATGGGCCATTGGCCTGATTCAACATGGGCTTCTCTTATGTTCTTATGCAACCGGAGGATGTTGTGATGGCCACAGGAAAAAAACAGCTTTAGAAAAGGTTAAGCTAGAATAATGGAGGTCAGTCTAGCAATGGCTGCTAGCCCTGGTGGCTGACCTCCACATTCAGAGGCACTAATTCTCTGAACCCCGGAGCCAGGAGGCAACACTGGGGGAAGGCCTCGGCCTCTATGCCCTGTTGTTGGCTCTCCAGAGGAACTGGTTGGCCACTGTCTGAGGCAGGATGCTGGACTGGATGGACCATAGGTCTGATCCAGCAGGGCCGTTCTTATGTTCTTATCATGAGGGGAAGGCCTCAGCCTCTATGTCCTGTTGTTGGCCCTCCAGAGGAACTGTTTGGCCACTGTGTGAGACAGGATGCTGGGCTGGATGGACCACTGGTCTGATCCAGCAGGACTCTTCTTATGTTCTTATCATGAGGGGGAGGCCTCGGCCTCTCTGCCCTCTTGTTGGCCCTCCAGAGGAACTGGTTGGCCACTGGGTCAGACAGGATGCTGGACTAGATTGACCACTGGTCTGATCCAGCAGGGCTTATGTTCTTATGTTCTTATCATGAGGGGGAGGCCTTGGCCTCTATGCCCTGTTGTTGGCCCTCCAGGTGAACTGGTTGGCCACTGTGTGAGACAAGATGCTGGACTAGATGGACCCCTGGTCTGATCCAGCAGGGCTCTTCTTATGTTCTTATCATGAGGGGGAGGCCTTAGCCTCTATGCCCTGTTGTTGGCCTTCCAGAGGAACTGTTTGGCCACTGGGTGAGACAGGAGGCCGGACTAGATGGACCCCTGGTCTGATCCAGCAGGGCTCTTCTGATGTTCGTATCATGAGGGGGAGGCCTTAGCCTCTATGCCCTGTTGTTGGCCCTCCAGAGGAACTGGTTGGCCACTGTGTGAGCCAGGAGGCTGGACTAGATGGACCACTGGCTTGATCCAGCAGGGCTCTTCATATGTTCTGTTTGTTTGTTTTTTCTTCTTCTTCAAAGGGGCAGCCTGGATGGGGCTGTTCAAGAAGAGGAGACTGGATTTAGACCCTTCACTACCCGAAGGAGTCTCTATGTTAGGGGCAAGCCAGGTGTGGGGGGGGAACTGCTCTACCAATGTCCACCTCTCTCTTGCCCTCATCTATTGGCTTTCTTTTCATTTCTTTCTTTCCACCTTTCTTTCTTTCTCTCTCTCTTTCTTCCCTCCCTCCCCATCTAAAGTTAAATATCATTATCGATATCTATTTTTACCCGTTTTGTTTTTATTTTTGGTGGTCTCATTTAACGTTAATAAAAAGCAAAGTTGCATATTTTCCAGTAAAAACATATGGGTCATAAGAACATAAGAGACGCCAATGTTGGATCAGGCCAACGACCCATCCAGTCCAACACTTTGTGTCACACAGTGGCCAGAAATACCAGGGGCCACCAGGAGGTCCAGCAGTGGGGCCAGGACACTAGAAGCCCTCCCACTGTTGACCCCCCCCTCCAGCACCAAGAATACAGAGCATCCCTTGCCCCACAGTCCCTATCTATCCCTTGTGGCTAATAGCCACCGATGGACCTCTGCTCCGTATGCTTATCCAATTCCCTCTTGAAGCTGTCCATGCTTGTAGCCGCCACCACCTCCTGTGGCAGTGAATTCCAAGTGTTAATCACTCTTTGGGTGAAGAAGGACTTCCTTTTATCCATTCTAACCTGACCGCTCAGCAATTTCATGGAGTGCCCACGAGTTCTTGTACTGTGAGAAAGCGAGAAAAGTACCTCTTTCTCTACCTGTTCTTCCCCATGCATAATCTTATAAACCTCGATCATGTCACCCCTCAGCTGTCGTTTCTCCAAGCTAAAGAGCCCCAAGTGCTTCAACCTTTCTTCATAGGGAAAGCGTTCCTTTAATCATTCTAGTTGCCCTCTTCTGCACTTTTCCCAAAACTATAATATCCTTTTTAAGGTGTGATGACCAGAACTGTACACAGTACTCCAAATGAGGTCGCACCACTGATTTATACAGGGGCATTATGATATTGGCTGATCCGTTTTCAATACCCTTCCTAATAATCCCCAGCATTATTATTTGTTCATGGCTTGTGGCTCTCAAACATCTGACATTTATTCTATGTGGCTCTTACGTTAAGCAAACTTGGCCACCCGTGATCTATACCTTGTGCCTAACAGCCCCTGGTGGACCCCTGATCCATATGTTTATCCATACACTGTGATGACTTGATGGTACTTTCCACTGCCGGAAATTACTGCAGGTACTCACCCGAACTGGGGTCCCTCGACTGTGGCTTTGAATTGAATTTCAGCCCAAATCTGGCTCTAGCAGATGCTCCCTCTGTTACGGAGACACGGTCTGTATTCTTAACAGCTGCCGGACCGGCAGAACTGGTGGCTTCCCTTATCACCGCCATCGGTGTGCTCTGGAAAGCTTTGCATTTGTTGACTCTTCTGCGCCCTCAGGCAGTGTTTAAAGGCAGAGAACCTCCCGCCCTGCCCATGTGAAGTCATGGAAGTTGCTTCCGCTGGGCCAGACAGACCCTTGGTTTGTCAGGATCGGTACAGTCTACTCTGCCGCCCAGGCTAGCCCTTACCTTGTCAAGACTTGGAAGCTAAGCAAGGTCAGCCCCGGTTAGTATTTGGATGGGAGACCACCGAGGAAGCTATGCAGAGATGGGTAATGGGCCAGGCACCTCTGTTCATCTCTTGCCTTGACCCAGATGGCCCGGGATAAACCCAATCTCACCGGTTCTTGGAAACTAAGCAAGGTCAGCCCTAATTAGTAGTTGGATGGGAGACCATCAAGAAAGTCTAGGGTGGCTACGCAGAGACAGGGAGTGGCAAACCACCTCCAAACATCTCTCCCCTGACCTGGATGTCCCAGGCTAGCCCCGTCTCATCACATTTTGGAAGCTGACAAGGATCGGCCCTGATCAGCATCTGGATGGGAGACCACCAAGCAGGTCCAGGCTGGCCGCACAAAGGTTGTTATTGTTGTTAGCCATTCAGTCATATTTGATCCTTGGCATTTCTATGAGCCAGCTCTCTCCACATTTTCCAGTTTTGTACTGTTTCTTTGAGTCATTCCATGCTCAGGCTGGTGTCGACTTTTATGGCGTCCAGCTACCGTGTTCTTTGAGAGTTGGGCTTCCTTTTGCCGCTAACCAATCCAAGAATGATTGTTTTTCTCTAGTGAGTTCTTCCGCAGGACGTGGCTGAAATAAGTCAGTCGCAGTTTTGTGCGTCTTCCTTCCAGCGGCGTGTCCGGTTTTAGGCACTCCACACAAAGACAGGCCGTGTTCCCTCTACGCTGAGTTGGTGTGAGCTAGCTCACAGTTTTTTAGCCTCTGGCTCGCACGTTTTTTGTCTCAGCTCAGGAAGGACACCCCCAAAGCAAACTAATTGATGCAGGAGCCAAATTGCTCGCTCACAACTTTAATGCCAGGAGCTCACACAGTAGGATTTTTTTTGCTCACAAGACTCCACAGCTTAGAGGGAGCGTTGGAGACAGGAAATGGCAAACTGCCTCTGAACGTCTCTCCCCCGACCTGGATGGCTCAGGCTAGCCTGATCTCATCAGATCTAGGAAACTAAGCAAGATAAGACCTGGTTAGTTCCTGGAAGGGAGACCACCAAGGAAGTCCAAGGTTGCTCTGAACATCTGTTGCCTCGAAACCCCTCCGGCGTTGCCGGAAGCTGGCTGTGGCATGTCAACACATAACATGTCCCGTGTACACATTGCATCCATTTCTTCAGGTTCTTAGCTGGCTTAGCTAAGAATCTTGTTCCGCCTGATATTGCATTCCTGCATGGTGTTTATGGTTAAATAAAAGCTGGGCTGATGTGTGTTTGTTGGTACCCAGCCCCTTGGAAGTATTCAACCTTTCGCCTCTCCGTGCCATTTCCCCTTATCTGCATGAGGCAGACTCCTCACCCACAATAATACAACATCTAATCTGAACATGGACGCTGGTACCAGAGCTTGTTATAAACCCAGATGCCAACATACACCTGGACAACACAATCACTGGACCTAACAACATCGACTACACCATCTCAGACTTATTCACACACTCATTTTCTAACATTGTATATGCCATTAAATGCCCTTCAGTTCTCTACAAAGGTAAACAGGTCAAATCCTATGCCAAAGAGTAAATGGACACAAATCTGACATCAAGAATCACAAGACTGAGAAACCTGTAGAGGAACACTTCAGCCTTCCAGGACATTCACTGGGTGATCTCAGAGTAGCTGTATTATTGCAAATGAACTTCAGGAACAGACTAGAAAAGGGGAATTGCTGAGTTGCAAGTAATTACAACACTCAGAACAATGGAACCACCAGGACTTAACAGGGATATTGGTTTCTTATCTCACTACATTTTGGAGAGCCAGTTTGGTGTAGTGGTTAAGAGCATGGGCTCTAATCTGGGAAAACTGGGTTTGACTCCCTACTCCTCCACATGCAGCTACTGGTGTGACCATGGGTCAGTCACAACTTCTCTCAGAGCTGTTCTCTCTCAAGCACTTCTCTCAGAGCTCTCTCAGCCCCACCTATCTCATAGGGTTGTGGGGAGGGGAAGGGGAAGGAGATTGTAAGCTGCTCTGAGTCTGCAAGTGAAGGGTGGGGTATCAATCCAATCTCTTCTTCCTCTTCTACATATGCTAACCTCATCCAGCCCTTACATCTGTATTTTCACCCATCTCCCAAAAAGGCCATACATCATCTCTCTTTTATTTCTTATTTGGAATAATAGATTAGAAGAGTAGATTGTAATGTAACATAATGAATAGTAGAATGTAATGGAATTTGGAATGATAGATTGGAATGTATTTCTCTGGCCTGGGGAGATAACTCTACACAGGCAACCACCCCACTTCAAAGAAGAAGATGCCGCAGAGTCGCCTCCAGTGCTTGAATGGAGACAGATGGGGCGTAACGGCAGGGTCTCCGTTAATTACTCTCAGCATTCCACAATTAAGGATACATCTCCCCACCACTCTCCAAGTCTGACATATTTATTTCCCTCACTATGTTTATTTCCTTCACTGAAACAGTGGTTAAGTGCGCGGACTCTAATCTGGGAGAACCGGGTTTGATTCCTTACTCCTCCACTTGCAAGCCATAGTTCTCTCAGAGCTATTCTCTCAGGGACAGTTTCTGTCAAGAGCTCTCTCAGCCCCGCTGACCTCACAGGGTGTCTGTTGTGGGGAGGGGAAGGGAAAGGAGTTTGTAAGCCGCTCTGAGAGTCCTTTGGGTAGTGAAGGGCAGGGTATAAATCCAATCTCCTCTTCTTCTTCTACCTCACAGGGTGTCTGTTGTGGGGAGGGGAAGGGAAGGGAGTTTGTAAGCCGCTCTGAGACACCTTTGGGTAGTGAAGCGCTCTCTTAGCCCCACCTACCTCACACGGTGTCTGTTGTGGAGAGGGGGAGGGAAAGGAATTTATAAACCGCTCTGAGACTCCTTTGAGTAGTGAAGGGCGGGGTATAAATCCAATCTCCTCTTCTTCTTCTGCCTCACAGGGTGTCTGTTGTGGGGAGAGGAAGGGAAGGGAGTTTGTAAGCTGCTCTGAGTCTCCTTTGGGGAGTGAAGGGCGGGGTATAAATCCAATCTCTTCTTCTTCTACCTCACAGGGTGTCTGTTGTGGGGAGGGGAAGGGAAGGAGTTTGTAAGCCGCTCTGAGACTCCTTTGGGGAGTGAAGGGCGGGGTATAAATCCAATCTCTTCTTCTTCTACCTCACAGGGTGTCTGTTGTGGGGAGGGGAAGGGAAGGGAGTTTGTAGGCCGCTCTGAGACTCCTTTGGGGAGTGACGGGCGGGGTATAAATCCAATCTCTTCTTCTTCTACCTCACAGGGTGTCTGTTGTGGGGAGGGGAAGGGAAGGGAGTTTGTAAGCCACTCTGAGACTCTTTTGGGGAGTGAAGGGCGGGGTATAAATCCAATCTCTTCTTCTTGCAGGGAGGGGAAGGGAAAGGAGTTTGCAAGCTGCTCTGAGACTCCTTTGGGCAGTGAAGGGCAGGGTCTAAATCCAATCTCTTCTCTCTCTTCTCATATAAACCAAACTCGTTAATTCCTGTTTTGTCCTTGAATCCATTGAATATCTTGATTATGCTGTATGCTAATTTACTGCTCACTCTCTGCCTATATGTCTGGACCGGTAATTTCCATTTCATTGTAGCTGAACGAGTGTGCACGCACAGGAAAGCCTATACCTTGAATAAAACTTTGTTGGTCTTAAAAGTGCTCCGGGACTCGAACTTTGTTCTGTGCATTAAAATGACAGGGCGAGCTAACGCCTGCGGGGCTGCTTGCTTTAACCAGGACCAAGCTGAGCTAGGCCTCAGTAGCTCTGCCAGTGCAGAGAAGCCATGTTGGATCAGGCCAGTGGCTGTGTCACACAGTGGCCAAAACCCAGTTGTCCTCAGGAGGTCCACCAGCAGGGCCAGATTAACTTCAGAGGCCCACACTCTCTTGCCCCCCAAGCACCAAGAATACAGAGCACCACTGCCCCAGACAGTGTTCCATCTATACCTTGTGATGGACCAGGGATCCATATGCTTATCTAATTCCCTCTTGAAGCCGTCCATGCTTGTAGCCACCACCACTTCCTGTGGCGGTGAATTCCACATGTTAATTACTCTTTGGGTGAAGAAGTACTTCGTTTTAGAAGAAGAGATTGGATTTATACCCCACCCTTCACTCATAGGGGCTTACAAACTCCTTTCCCTTCCCCTCACCACAACAGACACCCTGTGAGGTAGGTGGGGCTGAGAGAGCTCTTTCAAGAACTGCTCAGGACAGGACAGCTCTGAGAGAACTTGTGACTGGCCGAAGGTCGCCCAGCTGGCTGCATGTGGAGGAGTGGGGGATCAAATCTGGTTCTCCCAGATTAGAGTCCGCACACTTAACATTTACACCAAACTGGCTCTCAACACCAAACTGGCTCTGTTTTTATCTGTCCTAACCCTACTGGCTCCTTAATTTCGCGGAGTGCCGAGTTCTTGTATTGTGAGAAAGGGAGAAAAGGACTTCTTTCTTGACCTTCTCTCCCATGCATAATTTTATAAACCTCTATCATGTCACCCCTCAGTCATCATCTCCCCAAGCTAAGAAGAGATTGGATTTATACCCAAAGGTGTGTCAGAGCAGCTTACAAACTCCTTTCCCTTCCCCTCCCCACAACAGACACCCCTGTGAGGCCGGTGGGGCTGAGAGAGCTCTGACAGAAACTGCTCTTTTTCAAGGAGAGCTCTTTTCAGAACTACGGCTTGCCCAAGGTCATCCAGCCAGGTGCAAGTGGAGGAGTGGGGAATCAAACCCAGTTCTCCCAGATTAGAGTCTGCACACTTAACCACTACACCAAACTGGTTAAAGGGCCCTAACCCCTTTAACTTTTTTTCATCGGGAAGGCGTTCGATCCCTTTAATCATTCTAGTCGCCCTTTTCTGCACCTTATTTCATGCTAGAATGTCTTTTTTGAGAACTGTACCCAGTATTCCAAATGAGGCCGCACCATAGATTTAAACAGGGGCATTATGATCCCGGCCAATTTGTTTTCAATCCCCTCCATAATAATCCCCAGCGGAGCATTTACCTCTTTTATTGCTGTTGTTCACACATCCCTGTTCATCTGAGGATCAGCGGCAAGAGTTCCTTCCCACCTACAGCCTGTTCGCTTGATGCAATAAACAAACCAGAGGGTATTAAGAATGGCTTGTTGAGCACCACTCTCTGTTCTGCTTCCTGGTGTGAGGTTACCAGGGTGATGGAACCCTGGGATGACATCCTGTATTCCATGAAACCTCACCATGCACTAGAATCAATGACTCTTAGCAATCCAAGCTTCCACTTTTCTCGCCCTCAGGATCACAGACGCAAACATGTACGGCTGATACTAACCCAGCAATCCCAGACCGAAAAAGCAGGAGTGTCCATTTTCAGAGAGGGAAAAGTGGCCTCCGTGTGGATGGGGTTGTATTCTGCCCTCACCCCCCCTTTGAACTCCTTCCCATTACTTTTCTGGAAGTTGTTTGTTGGGGGGTACGGTCCTTGGAAATTCTGTCCCAGTTTGTTGATGCTTGTGGGGGGGGGGGTCAACAGTGGGAGGGCTTCTAATGTCCTGGCCCCACTGCTGGATCTCCTGATGGCACCTGGTATATTTTGGCCACTGTGTGACAGTGTTGGACTGCATGGGCCATTGACCTCATCGAACATTGGCTTCTCTTATGGTCTTATGGCCCTGCTGGTGGACCTCCTGATGGCACCTGGGTTTTGGCCATTGTGTGACAAGAGTGTTGGACTGGATGGGCCACTGGCCTCATCCAACACGGCTTCTCTTATGTTCTTATGGCCCTGCTGGTGGACCTCCTGAGGGCACCTGGGTTTTGGCCATTGTGTGACAAGAGTGTTGGACTGGATGGGCCATTGGCCTGATCCAACATGGCTTCTCTTATGTTCTTATGGCCCCACTGCTGGATCTCCTGATGGCACCTGGTAGTTTTGGCCACTGTGCGACACAGAGTGTTGGACTGGATGGGCCATTGGCCTGAGCCAACATTGGCTACCCTTATTGTCTTATGGCCCTATTGGTGGATCTCCTGATGGCACCTGAGTTTTGGCCATTGTGTGACAAGAGTGTTGGACTGGATGGGCCACTGGCCTGATCCAACATGGCTTCTCTTATGTTCTTATGGCCCCACTGGTGGACCTCCTGATGGCACCTGGGTTTTGGCCACTGTATGACAGAGTGTTGGACTGGAAGGGCCACTGGCCTGATCCAACATGGCTTCTCTTATATTCTTATGGCCCTGCTGGTGGACCTCCTGATGGCACCTGGGTTTTGGCCACTGTGTGACAGAGTGTTCGACTGAATGGGCCACTGGCCTTATCCAACATGGCTTCTCATATGTTTTTATGGCCCTGCCAGTGGAGCTCCTAAGGGCACCTGGGTTTTGGCCACTGTGACAGAGTGATGGACTGGATGGGCCATTGGCTTGATCCAACATGGCTGCTCTTATGGCCCTGCTGGTGGACCTCCTGATGGTACTTGGGTTTTGGCCATTGTGTAACACAGAGTGTTCGACCGAATGGGCCATTGGCCTGATCCAACATGGCTTCTCTTATTGTCTTATGGCCCCGCTGGAGGACCTCCTAATGGCACCTGGGTCTTGGCCACTGTGTGACACAGAGCATTGGACTACAGGGGCCACTGGCCTGATCCAACATCGGCTTCTCTTATGTTCTTATGTAACCCCCATTACGGAAGGAGAGCCAAGGGAAAAACCGATAGGCCCGAGACATTTTTTCAGACATTTATTGGCGCTAGACCTCTCAGATTTATTTATGCCTTGCCTTTCTCCCTAACAGGGATCCAGAGCCGCCTAATATCATTTGCCTCAATTCCATTTTATCCTCACAACCTCCCTGTGAGGTAGGTTAGGCAGAAAGGACATGACTGGGGTGAAGGTGACCCAGCTTCCATGGCAGAGGCTGGTGGGATTTGTATTTGCTGTAAACCACCCAGAGAGCTTTGGCTGTGGGCGGTATAGAAGTGACATGAATAATAATGGGTCTCCCAGAGAAGGGTGGGATTTGCACCTGGGTCTCCCAGGAGCCTAGTATGACACTCTGGCCACTGCACCTCACTGGTTTTCCAGCTGAGCTTCACAAGCATAGAAGAGGAGGAGGGGGAGATTGGATTTATACCCCACCCCTCACTACCCAAAGGAGTCTCAGGGCAGCTTACAAACTTGCTTCCCCTTCCCCTCCCCACAACAGACACCCTGGGAGGTAGGTGGAGGGGTGGAGAGAGCTCTGAGAGAAACTGCTCTTTTTCAAGGACAGCTCTGACAGAACTATGGCTTGCCCAAGGTCATCCAGCAGGTGCAAGTGGAGGCGTTTAGAGTCTGCGCACTTAACCACTATGCCAAACCACTACACTAACCTTTGGAAAAAATGGGGGGTTGTCTAATAGCCATTTCAAATGTTATAAGCAGTGAACATTGCTTAACGCCAGTTAACACAGAAGGCCTCTAATGCCATAACCTGGGCAATGTGGCAGGCCGTTATCTACCTGTTTTCAACACTGTCTGCTGTAGTGACTTACTAAATTCTAGGCTTGCATTCCTCATTCTGCCTCTATACACCACTACATGCCCGAGTCCCGGTATTTATTCCAATCTCCGATGCAAATTCCACACCAAATATTAACCCTGTATCGACAAAATAAATTATTGAGATCAGGTGAAATTTAAGGCTTTTTTGCTTCTGGCGAGCCGTGCAACTTTAAACAAACAGAAGAATTGGGCCATGCTTAGTGGAGACAACAAAGACTTAGTTGGATGACGTGTAACAGAAGACCAAAATTGGTGACTGAGGGGAACCTCCACATTCAGAGCCAGTCAGCCTCTGAATCCCAAAGCCAGGAGGCAACCTCAGGGGAAGGCCTCGGCCTCTATGCCCTGTTGTTGGCCCTCCAGAGGAACAGGTTGGTCACTGGGTGAGACAGGAGGCTGGACCAGATGGACTATTGGACTGATCTGGCAGGGATCTTCTGATGTTCTCTGAAGGCCTCGGCCTTTATGCCCTGTTGTTGGCCGTCCAGAGGAACTAGCTGGCCACTCTATGAGACAATTCTGACTGATGGACCAAGGGTCTGATTCAGTATAAGGCAAATGTGTCCTCGAGGGAACTAATTTGCCATAGCAAATACAGATTTTAAAGATACATTTTAAAGTGGAGATGCTTCTGAATCCCAGAGCTGAGAGGCAACCTCAGGGGAAGGCCTCAGCCTCCGTGCCCTGTTGTTGGCCCTCCAGAGGAACTGCTTGGCCACTTTGTGAGACAGGATGCAGGACTAGATGGACCACTGGTCTGATCCAGCAGGGCTCTTCTTATGTTCTTATCATGAGGGGAAGGCCTTGGCCTCTATGCCCTGTTGTTGGCCCTCCAGAGGAACTGGCTGGCCACTGTGTGAGACAGGAGGCTGGACTAGATGGACCACTGGTCTGATCCAGCAGGGCTCTTCTTATGTTCTTATCATGAGGGAAGGCCTCGGCCTCTCTGCCCTGTTGCTGGTCACACAGAGGAACTGGCTGGCCACTGTGAGAGACAGGATGCTGGACCAGATGGACCACTGAGTCTTATCCAGAAGAGCCCTTCTGATACTTCTCCAGAATGCAGGACTAGATGCACCACTGGTCTGCCTGACCCAGCAGGGCTCTTCTTATGTAGGCCTCAGCCTCTATGCCCTGTTGTTGGCCAGAAGAGGAACTGATTGGTCACTGTGTGAAGCAGGATGCTGGACTAGATAGACCACTGATAGACTAGATAAGACCACAGGGCTCTTCTTACCTTCTCAGAACGCAGGACTAGACGGGACCACTGGTCTGTCTGATTTAGCAAGGTTCTTCTTATGTTATTCAGATGTTGGACTAGATGTTCTTAGGATGCTAAACGAGATGGACCACAGGTCCGATCCAGCAAGGCTCCTGTTACGTTCTTATGCCTGGGATTGAACCTGGGACAGGTGATGCACTCTATTCTTGGTGCTGGAGGGGGCAGCAGTGGGAGGGCTGCTAGTGTCCTGGCCCCACTGCTGGACCTTCTGACGGCACCTGGTATATTTTGGCCGCTGTGTGACAGAGTGTTGGACTGGATGGGCCATTGGCCTGATTCAACATTGGCTTCTCTTATGTTCTCTTATGACCCTCAGCATGGAAAGCACTCCTCCCTCCCCATCCGAAAGGGCCCGGGGTACTGCTGCAGACTGCAACAGGGCCAAAAAGATCCCATCAGCTTTGACTGCTGCTGCACCGATGTTTCCAGTAGGAACAGAGAGAGAGAACGGGATGAAGACAAACTGTCCCCCTCATCAGCACCCCGCGGAGGGCGTCCTGAAGCAGCCGAGCAAACCTCGCCCGATCCTCAAGAAGACAGAAGAGGCCTTACTTTACAGGAAATTTATGGTACAGTAAAAATCCAAAACAAAACAAAAAATTGTGTCCATCTCAACGAATAGGGAAAATCCATTCAGGGAAAATTCTTTTCAGTTTTTAGAAGAGAAGGTCTGTTCGGTTCTCAGGATGGTAACTCGTGGGGGGGGGAAGAGAGATCTCCAACAGTGATGCGTCCTTGCCGGGGCGGGGGTGAAGGGCTCAGGCTTGCTCGGCGAGGTCCAGCACTCTGAATTTGTCCAGGTTGTAGAAACAGGCCTTCACCACGCGGCCCCCGAAGTACCTTCCGTTCAGGTCAACCACGGCTAGAAAGAAGGCAGGAAACATACCATTAGACCAGGGGTCCCCCCCAACCTTTTTGAGCTTGTGGTGGTGGGTTAAAATGGCTGCCACAAGAGGGCTTCTACAAGATGGCTGCCACGGCTTACTTTCAGTCACACCGCGAGGATCCTCATGCCGTGGTAGCGGCTGCTGCCAAAGTAACATTTTTAAAAATCCGTAAAGCCAATCACCTCCAATGGCCAATCAGAAGCCTTGCTGAGGAAAGCCCCGCCCGCCCCGCCCGCTTTCTGAAAAACTCTGGGCGGGCCCCAGAAAAGGTGTCTGTTGGGTGCCCACGGGGCACCACGTCATGGACCCCTGCGTTAGGCACTGCTGTCAAACGTTAACAAATCAGTGACAGAACCACGGGCTGGAGCCAGTAGATGTGTTCCAGTATTTGGAGGGGCGACCTCCAAGGAATACCGGGGTCGTGAGGCAGAGGCAGGTGATGGCAAGCCACCTCTGAATGTCCTTTTGCCTTCCAGCCCCTGCTGTGGGTCACCAGAAGTCAGCTTCGACTTGAGGGCAAAAAGAAAAAGATAAGAAAGAACCAAACTGGGCAATAGAAGACTCACGATTTTCCCAGCAGGGTTTTCCCTAGTGAGGAAGCGTTAAAATGAGTCGGTGGATGGCTGGGCGTATTCACCAGTGCACAGAGAAAGGGAGACAACTTTAAAATCGTTAAGCACAGGGATCACCGGGGAGGACTCTAAAATTCTTCTGCCCCTGGTTTCTCTAAGCTTGTGGAGTCTCGTGAGCAAAAATTCTGCTTCGTGAGCTACTGGCATTGACGTTGGGAGCGAGCGATTCGGCTGCTGCATGAATCAGTTTGCTCTGGAGCCCTCCTTCCTGAGCCGAGAGAAAAATGTGTGCGCCGGAGGCTAAAAAGCTGTGAGCTGGCTCACACTAACTCAGCTTAGAGGGAACACCGGTAGCAAGTGTTATGCATCGACCCCTGCCTTGATCAGTCTGACATCTGCCACTCTCCTCGCCACCCTTCGTGACCCAACCCCTCCGCCCCGAGGCTGGGAGCTGAATTTCCTCTTTTCTTGCCACCATCTTGTAAAGCATGTTGCTTACTTATTGACACATTTTTAGGGAGAACTAGAGAAGCCTTCTACAGAATTGTTGGCTTATGCACTGTGACATTTTGAGCTTTGGTTCCAGGAAAGATATGTCTGCCTGAAGAAGAATATGTCGAAACACGCAATTTTTGCCTGGGAGGCGTGTTGCTTGCTTTGATGCTTGCTGAATCACTTTTTGTGGAGAACTTAACAGCCTGCCGCATCTCTCATCATTTACAACTGTTGCAACCTTCATCAGTCTCTTATCAGGAGCAAGACAGTCTACAGCACTGGAATAGGTCTCTGTAGCTGTGGACTTTTCTATTAGTAGATATATAATGCTCTTTACGTGTTTGTACTATAATGAATATGTATGAGACATATTAGGGTCTCTATTGTATTTATATAAATATATGAAGTCACAAAAACAGCGTTCCGTGGGCCTTGGTGTTCAGTCATGCCGGCCACATGACCATGGAAACGTCTTTGGACAGCGCTGGCTCTTCGGCTTTGAAACAGAGATGAGCACTGCAACCCTAGAGTCGGATTCGACTGGCTTTCGAGCAAGGGAACCTTAACCTTTACCTTTATGAAGTCACAAGTACATATTAGTAGAGTGTGTTTTGTTCTAACACGGTGTCTCTTTATATTTGTGTTTTTAGGGAGGTCTGATGCTGGTTTTAACTTAAGCTATTTGTTGTGTGCTATCGTGTTGTAAGCCACCCTGAGCCCTCTTTGTAGGGAAGGGCAGCCTAGCCTCGCCTCCTCCGGGGTGTCCCCAGAAGAGCACTGAGATCGGCTGATCACAAGTTACTGGTGATCCCCAGCTCTACGGAAGTCCGGCTGTCCTCCACCAGCGACAGGGCCTTTTCGGTCCTGGCCCCGGACCTGGCGGAGCTCTCTGCCGAATTAACATCAGGGCCTGGTGGGACCTGATGCAGTTCTGCAGGCTTTTGTTCTGCCAGGCTTTTGGTTGAGGGTTGCGACGGTTAAAACTGGAACCCTCCTTTTTCACTTTTGGCCTCGCGTCCCCTTCCCCGCCCTGCTGTGCAGAGGGCGTGGCAGCTAGCAAAAAAGGAGACCGATCAGCATCCAGACTGGTTGTTTTATTAGCGCATTGTAATAGTTTTTATCAAGTGGATTGTATTTTATCTGGTTCGATGTTGTAAATCACCCGGAGCCCCCTTGCGGGGTTGGGCAATTCGGAAATCTTAATAATAATAATAATTATTATTATTATTATTAGTTGCTGTAGATTTTCCGGGTTGTCTGGCCGTGGTCTGGACATTGTAGGACCTGACGTTTCGCCAGTAACTGTGACTGGCATCCTCAGAGATATAACACAGAAAGATGAAGTACTCTCTGTGTCAAGGTAAGCATGGTTTCCTGTCCTGAAAAATACAAAAGGCTCTACAGCTGACAATAGCACTACAGATAAGAGTTTCAACCGCCATTCCACACACAAAAGAACCTCCTCAGGAAACAATCCATAGACAAAAGAATCTCCTCAGGAAAGCTCCTCTATTAGCATGTTCATAGCCTGGAGAACTCCTACAAGATAATGACTCAGCCCTACCCCACCTTCCAGGGTAGATATAAATCACCTGCCTACCATTTTTCTGCTCACCTTGACACAGAGAGGACTCCATCTTTCTGTGTTATACTTCTGAGGATGCCAGTCACAGCTACTGGCGAAACGTCAGGTCCTACAATGCCAAGACCACGGCTACACAACCCAGAAAATCTACAGCAACTAATGAACTCCAGCCGTGAAAGCCTTTGACAACATCATCATCATCTTCATTCCAATTTAATAAATAAAAAAATGAAATGGATCAGTGCATACCAAGCTGGGCAGAGGGACAGAAGCGACAGTCTTACCAATTATGTTTCCCAGAAAATAACCACCACGTATAGCGACTGGCCCCAAGATTTCTGAAACCAAGAGCTTTATTGTCGGCTGCTTACCTTTAATCGCCGATTCCACCCTCTCGAACTCTAAAAATATTCTCACCGCTTCGTCATCGGGAGCGCCTGGAATCTAAAATCAGACATACACAATTGGTATGGAGGGCCGCTTGGATTAGTGAGACAGCAAAACAAAGTGGATGCAGCCCGGAGCTGGCTCTTTCCCTATCAAAAAGGATCCCAGGGCCAAAAGAATCACTGCTGAGGAGCATTGAAACCAGGGCTTCCCAGCCTTTCGGAGCCTGTGGGCACATTTGGAGTTCTCACACAGGGTGGTGGGCACAACCACAAAATGGCTGCTGCAGGAGGCGGAGCCAAAATACACAGGAAGAAGAGGAAGATTGGATTTATACCCCGCCCCTCACTCGGGAGTCTCAGAGCGGCTTACAAACTCCTTTCCCTTCCCCTCCCCACAACAGACACCCTGTGAGGTCGGTGGGGCTGAGAGAACTGACAGAACCTGCCCTTGAGAGAACAACTCTGACAGAACTATGGCTTGCCCAAGGTCATCCAGCGGCTGCGAGTGGAGACGTGGGGAATCAAACCCGGTTCTCCCAGATTAGAGTCCGCACTCTTAACCACTACATCAAACTGGCCAAAGTGCAGGGGAGAAGAGGAGTAATTTAAAAAATGCAGAAGAAAAAGAAGAGGAGATTGGAGTTATACCCCACCCTTCACTTGGGAGTCTCAGAGCTGCTTACAATCTCCGTCCCTTCCTCTCCCCACAACAGACAACCTGTGAGGTAGGTGGGGCTGAAAGAGCTCTCTCGCGGACTGCCCTTGAGAGAACAGCTCTGAGAACTTGTGACTGACCCAAGGTCGCACCAGCAACTACACGTAGGAGTGGGGAATCAAACCCAGTTCTCCCAGATTAGAGTCCACCACTCTTAACCACTACACCAAACTGGCTTTAGGGAAAAAGGAAATAAAACTAACACTATGATGGTAGCTGCCACTGAAACTACATTAATTTAATCTGCATAGCCAATCAAATCTTCACTGGCAATCCAAAAGCCCCTTACTGGGCAAGAGCCCCACCTGGCCCTGCCCACTTTCTAAAAACACTTCGCAGATGCCAAGAAAGGTGTCTGCAGACATTATGGCACCCGCGGGAACCCGCATTAAATAGCTGCATTATCACATATAACTATTTGGCTTCACACCTGCAGGAGAATGAGGGGGTAGAATGAACTGGGCTAGTTCAGATGGCGGCTGGTAGAGTCCAACTCTGAAATCTTGTGCTGAGAACTCCTCGCAAGCAGAAAATGAGCCAAGCAAGGGAAAAGGTTCTCTTGCCCTTCTTTTTGCTTTCAATCTGCTTCCCAATAACCCCCAGCCCAGCAGCAGAGGAAACTTCCCCAGGAAATGCTTGCAAGGAGGCTGGATGAATCTGTTTGCTGGGAACTACTGAGATGCAACAACCTCTGGCTCTCAAAAGCCAGTGATCTCCAAGGGTCGCTCCCAGCACTAAATTCCCACCTGCTGACTCACTCCTGTCACGGCCAAGCAAATGCAGGGGACAAAATACTGACTCATCCGACTCTCACAAGAAACTGATAAGGACGCCCAGTGCTATAGATGTCTGAGAAGCTTCAGGTGCTGTCGGAAGTTATCAATTAGGGCATTATTAGTGCCGGAAGGGTTCATGTGTGGACAAATTCGGGTCAAATGGAATGCCTTTTCAGACAGCGCTTTCCAGTTGGGTTCCTGCTCATTTGGCCTGGGTGACGCCATCTTTGTTACATGTCACCGGCTTAGTCACCCGAGTCTCATGAGAGGATGGCATTTAACTGCTCTGAAGGGAACTTCCCCCTCTCTCTCTCGTTTGTTAGCAGCGCTTATCTTCAAAGCCTGGGTTGTTTCTTCTCCCCCACTGGAAGATAGCCTGGCTCGTCCAGGTGTCTGGGACGGCTTAATAAATCATCCTTTGACTCGTAGCCAGCATTTAGGGTGTAAGACGTGCAGTTTTAGTCATGCCTGGGGTTTCATGAGCTGGCTAAGTGTTGCTGTGTGTCTTCACTCTCGAGGTCCAGCTGATGGAAGCTCAGCCGGCATTTTCTGTCACGCTGATGCTTTATTAAAGGTCTCCTTGGAAGTAAACCCGGGATCTCTCGTATTATTTCTTTGGGATTTCTGAGAACCCACAGAGCTCCTGGCCAGAGTCTATAACACTGCTCTGGCACACATGAAGTCTGATTTGATGCTCACAAGGGATGTTTTGGTACGTGACTCTGTGTTTGGCACGAATTTTGCATTTTTTTAAAAAAAGGAAGGGGTAGTAAAGGTAAAGGTTCCCTTGCTCAAAAGCCAGTCGAATCCGACTCTAGGGTTGCGGTGCTCATCTCCGTTTCAAAGCCGAAGAGCCAGCGCTGTCCGAAGACGTTTCCGTGGTCATGTGGCCGGCATGACTAAACACCAAGGTGCACGGAACGCTGTTACCTTCCCACCGAAGCGGTACCTATTTATCTCCTTGCAATTTCTTGCTTTCGAACTGCTAGGTCGGCAGGAGCTGGAACTAGAGGCGGGAGCTCACCCCGTCATGCGGCACTCTCGGGTCTTGAACTGCTGAACTACTGACCTTCCACAGCCTGCAGTTCAGCATCTTAACCACTTGAGCCACTGCAGCTCCTAGGAAGGGGTACAGAGTTCTATAAAGTTTCTCACTTTGTTCTCTCTTCCCTTCACGTTTCGGGGTTTTCACAGATCTATGCCTATGCTGGGTATCTCCCACCTTTTTAAAAATCACGGTACAGCCGTCAGTGAACTTTTAAGAGCATGAGGAACCTGGACCGTAGCAATAGCGGGGCAAGCGGGCCTGTCGGGACTCCGCCCCCTCTTTAAAAGGACAGCCCCCTTCTTTAAAGGGCCCCCTGCTTCTTCCCAAAAGCATTTAAATCAGGGGTGTCGATCTCATTTGTTACGTGGGCCGGATCCGACATAAACGAGACCTTGTTAGGCCGGGCCGTGTGTGTCATAAAATGTGATGCCAGGTAGCTGAGATATAAACTTTATAAAGGACACAAACAAAAAGGGTGGGTTTTTTAAACTTAAAAACATGTTTACAACATCAGCACTCTTGCAATACTTTGTTTATTTAACAATGCCCGATAACTGAGACCTCTTGCTCTGAATTATGGCATCAAAATGTCTGTGCTGTTGCAGTCTTGAATATGCTGTTCAGGTGTGTCTCTGTAAGCTGCAAACCTACGATGACGCAGCAGCAGCAGCAGAACTGGAAGGAGAAGCAGAAGGCAGCCAGTTCCACTGCGGGCCTGAGAGAAGCCCTCCGGGGGCCTGATCCAGACCCCGGGCCGCATGTTTGACACCCCTGATTTAAAGGGATCCTTTAAATCAGGGGTGTCCAAGGGCCGGATCCCAGGGGCCAGAACTGGCCCGTCCAGGGCTCTTATGCGGCTTGTGAGCAATCGGTGTGAGGGAGGGAGTGCTGGAGGGTAGTGGGCGGAGCCACTCCGCTGCGGCTTCAGCACGGCAGAACGACCTCGTCTGCAGCAGTCAAGCACCGTGGGAGCAACTGCCCAAGCGCTGCACTGCTGGCTCTCCAGTCCGCCCGTGTGGGTTTTCCTTTGCAAACCCCCCCAGCCCATGGGGGCCTTGCAATGAAGACACACCAATTCAGAGCTTACCAGCTGCTGTCCTTTATACAGTTTATGTCTCTGGTACCTCAATGCTCCCTCTAAGCCGTGGAGTCTTGTGAGCAAAAATCCTACTTTGTGAGCGACTGGCCTTAAAGTGGTGAGCGAGCGATTTGGCTGCTGCAGAAATTAGTGTGCCCTGGAGCCCTCCTCCCTGAGCGAAGACAAAAACGTGTGAGCCGGAGGCTAAAAAACTGTGAGCTAGCTCACACTAACTCAACTTAGAGGGAACACTGCCTGGCATTATGTTTTACGGCACACACGGCCCGTCCTGACAAAGTGACATTTACCTCAGATCCGGCCCTCGTAACAAACAAGTTTTGACGCCTCTGCTTTAAATGCTTTTGAGAAGAAGCGGGGTGAGGTGGCGTGGCGCCTGCCCCTCCCCTCCCGCAAGATCTAAAGGGCCCTTCAGACTTAAAGCTGATTGGCAGGGAGCATGTGGCCGACCAGCTAGACGGCCCTTTAAGTCTTCCGGGAGGGGAGGGAGAGGGGCCTGCGCCACCCACCCCCTTCATCATGGCAGCCCTGCCAGAAAAAAATGTGCCCCACCAGTCACAAAATCCTGGCTACAGGCCTGTAAGGAACCAGTGTGGCGTAGTGCTTAAGAGTGTCTGGCCTAGTCTCTGGGAGGCCGAGGTTCAAATCCCCACTCGGGCCATGGAAGCTCGCTGGGTGACTTTGGGCCAATCACGCTCTCTCCGCCTAACCTCCTTCACAGGCTCGGCGTGAGGTGAAAATGGAGGAGAAGAATGTCAGCCATTTTGGGTCTCCACAGGGGAGGGAAGGTGGGAGTATAAATGAATTAAATCGATATGTAAAACAAAGAAGGCGCAAAAATATATGCCGGGGAACGAGGCGGCTGGTGTTCCTTACCTCAAAGATGACGCACTTCCCGACTTTGCCGTATTTTTCACATTCCTCCTTGGTTTCCCCTTCAAGTTCCTCGTCGACCTCCCCAGCCCCGACCATGTTCTGCAAGAGAGAGAAGAGGATTCGACCTGATGAATCTGAAACTGAAAGCAAAGCTAAGTCTTCGACAAGCTGTTCCTGTCGGCAGCAGAGGAGAGGACTCGCAATTAATGGGTTTAAATCAGGGCTATTTTGGGGCAGGAACGCACAGGAACGGCGTTCCGGCTGGCTCCCGAGTTGGCCACGCCCAGCAGGAACTCATTAGCATAACAGGCCACACCCAACAGCAGAAACTCATTAGGATTGGCTACATGAGGGGTGTGCGGCCTAACATGCGAAGGAGTTCCTGCTACAAAAAAAGCCCTGGGGTTTTAACAACAAACAAGGTCAACAGAGTAAGAAGCAAAAGGTGGGTGTGGCTGGATGACCACACTTCTGGCAACACGGGGTGTGGCCTAATAGGCTAATGAGCTGTTCTGTCAGGGGTGTGGCCTAATATGCTAATGAGTTTCTGCTGTTGGTTGTGGCCTATTATTCTAATGAGTTCCTGCTGGGCTTTTTCTACAAAAAAAGCCCTGGTTTAAATGAAGGGCGGGAAGATACTGGCTGGATCTTAGGGGAAACTTTTTGATGGTCAGAGTTGTGCAGCAGGAGAATCAGCTGTCTGGGGAGGTGGGGTGAGCTCCCCTCCCTGGTAATCTCTAAGCAGTGGCTGGACAAACCTTTGTCAGGGATGCTCTAGGCCACAGGATGGCCAAACCTGCCCAGTGTAAGAGCCGCATGGAATAAACGTCAGATGTTTGAGAGCCGCAAGACACGAACAAATATTACACGTTTTTATTTTTAAAATATGGACATTTAGTAACATTACATGAGACTGCCAAAAATAAAAACAAAAAGGGATAAAAGCAGATATTGATAATATTTATTTGTCCAATGATATTTGTTTGTTTGCTAATGATATTTATTTGTCTAAGAGAGAGAGAGAGGGGTGGAAAGAAAGAAGGAAAGAGGTGGAAAGAAAGAGAGAGAGAGAAACCAAGAAAGCAAATAGATGGGAGGGAGAAAAAGTAGGCCTCCCCTTTGCTTCCCCAGCTGCCCTCCCGGGGAGCCACACAATATGTGGGAAAGAGCAGCGTGTGGCTCCCGGGCCGCAGTTTGGCCTCCCCTGCTCTAGGCTGACCCTGCATTGATCAGGGGGTTGGATTAGATGGCCTGTATGGCCCCGTCCAACTCTGTGATTCTATGATCTTCGGGCAGCTGCCTGGATCCCCAAAGGAAAAGCAAATGGCGCAGAGGCGGAGCTCAGACATTACATCTGTCCAGTACGGCCACGCCCCCTTCTCATTCTGCGATGCGTCCCTAGACACGCCTCTTCCTGCCCACTTTCTGGAATTTTCTTCTTATGTTCCATCGCTGGGCCCCCAAGAACAGGAGAAAGGAGAAATCCAACAAAATCCACTAGCTCTTCCTTCCAGAATCTACCAACTAGGACCTTGCTGGATATGTGAACCACCAAGCACCATGACAGGCAGGAGGGATGTAGTGGTTAAGGGTGTCGGACTAGTACCTGGGAGACCTGGGTTTGAATCTCCACTAGTGCCATGGAAGCTCGCTGACTGACCGTGGGCCAATCACACAGCCGGTTTGGTGTAATGGTTAAGTGCATGGACTGGGATAACTTGGTTTGATCCCCCACTCCTCCACTTGTGGCTGCTGGATGACCTTGGGCAAGCCATAGTTCTGTCAAAGCTGTTCTTGAAATAGAGCAGTTTCTGTCAGAACTCTCTCAGCCCCACCTACCCCACAGGGTGTTTGGGGAGAGGAAGGGAAAGGAGATTGTAAGCTGGTCTGAGATTCTGAGTGAACGGCGGGGTATAAATCCAATCTTCTCCTCCTCCTCTTCTTCTTCTTAAGCCTAACCTACCTCACAGGGCTGTCGTGAGGATACAGTGGAGAGGAGAAGAGAACCCTGGAAACTGCTTCTCACCCATTGGTGAGAAAGGCAGCACACAAATGAATTAAATAAAGATCACACCAGCTGGAAGCTTTAAAAAAAACCTCATAAAGTGACATTTGAACTGAGAGACTTACCCTTAACAAGACCACTTTGGTGGGGCACTTCAGTATCTCTGTTAAGGGATTCGAGTCCGATTTCTTGGAGGCATCTGCTGTTCAGGAGAAGGTTTGAAGTTAAATCCTAAACCATTATTCCATTCCAATGAACATAAGAACATAAGAGAAGGCAGTGTTGGATCAGGCCAATGGCCCATCCAGTCCAACACTCTGTATCACACAGTGGCCAAAAATACCAGGTGCCATCAGGAGGTCCCCCAGTGGGGCCAGGGCACTAGAAGCCCTCTCACTGTTGACCCCCCCAAGCACCAAGAATACAGAGCATCACTTGCCCAAGAGATCCTATCTATACCTTGTGGCTAATAGCCACTGATGGACCAAGCAGATGCTCTACCACTGAGCCATGGCCTCCGTCATGAATGGGACTCTCACAAGTAGCTTCTGAATCAGACCATCAGTTCCTCAAGGTCAGTAGTGTCTGCTCTCCAGGGTCTCAGGCAAAGGTCTTTCCCATCACCTACTGCCTGGTCGTTTTAACTGGAGATGGCAGGGACTGAACCTGGGACCTTCTGCATGCCAAGCAGGTGCTCTACCACTGAGCCACTGAGGTCTTTCCCATCACCTCCTGCCTGGTCCTTTCTAACTGGGGATGCTGGGGATTGAACCTGGGACCTTCTGCATGCCAAGCAGATGCTCTACCAATGAGCCACTGAGGTCTTTCCCATCACCTCCTGCCTGGTCCTTTCTAACTGGGGATGCTGGGGAGTGAACCTGGGACCTTCTGCAAGCTGAGCAGAGGCTCTGCCACTGAGCCACGGGCCCCATCCCACATTACCTTTATCAGCAGCGTCGCCGATGATGATTTTGCCGCCCCTCTTGCTGGTCTTCTCTACAGAGAGGGCGGTGCTGAGGCCCTGTTCGTGCTTCCCGAGCCCCTGGCCCTCCCGGAAGCCGTACTTCTGCATTATCTTGTGCGCCACGGTGCCTCTGCAGGGAGAGAAAGGACAGGTGTACAATCTGGCAACTGTTGGAAGTGGGATGTTTGGAGGCACAGGTGTGCCAGGAGGCTAAGAGGATGTAAGAGCACAAGAAGAGCCCTGCTGGATCAGACCAATGGTCTTTCTGGGCTGGCGTATCGTCTCACACAGTGGACACCAACAGGGCATAAAGGCCAAGCCCTTCCCCTGCTGTTGCCTCCGGGCTCCGGGATTCAGAGGCTTAGTGCCTCACTCACCAGGGCTAGTAGTCATCGATAGACTTATCCTCCATGAATCTATCTAATCCCCTTCTACGGCTGTCTAAGCCTGTGGCTATCACTACATCCTCTGGTTTTAATCACTCGCTGTGTAAAGAAGAATTTCCTTTTGCCCGTCCTGACTCTACTGCCCGTCAGGTTCATCAGAGGCCCTCGCGCTCTCGTTGGCAACTCTTTCCACCCTGGGCGTCGTTTTATAAACCTCTCTTACGTCTCCCCCTTAGCCTTCTCTAAACTGAAAAGCCCCAGACTCTTCGGCCTTTTCTCCAACCCGCTCATCAGCTTGGCTGCCTCCTCTGTACTTGGTGTCGTGGTTAAGTGGCGGACTCTGATCTGGGAGAACCGGGTTTGATTCCCCACTGCTCCACTCGCAGCTGCTGGATGACCTTGGGCAAGCCACAGTTCTGACAGAGCAGCTCTTGAAAAAAGAGCAGTTTCTGTCAAGAGCTCTCTCAGCCCCACCGACCTAACGGGGTGTCTGTTGCGGGGAGGGGAAGGGAAAGGAGTTTGTCAGCCGCTCTGAGACTCCTTTGGGTAGAGAAGGGCAGGGTATAAATCCAATCTCTTCTCTTCTTCCAGCTCTGCAAGGCCCTTTTGGAGATGACAGGGACCAGAACTGTGACCAGTATTCCAAACGAGGCTGCACCATAGATCTATGCAGGGGCATTACCATATTGGCCGTTTTATTCTCAATCCCTTTCCTAGCAGTAGCAGAAGACAGAAGAGGAGGAGGAGGAGGAGATTGGATTTATACCCTGCCCTTCACTACCCAAAGCAGTCTCAGAGCGGCTCACAATCTCCTTTCCCTTCTCCTCCCCACAACAGACACCCTGTGAGCAATGTTCCCTCTAAGCTGAGTTAGCGTGAGCTAGCTCACAGTTTTTTAGCCTCTGGCTCACACATCTTTGCCTTAGCTCAGGAAGGGATGGCTCCAGAGCAAACTAGTTTATGCAGTACCCAAATCGCCTGCTCACAACTTTAATGCCGGTAGCTCACAAAGTAGAATTTTTGCTCACAAAACTCCACAGCTTAGAGGGAACATTGCCCGTGAGACAGGTGTCAGAAATGTCTGTTTGCTATTTTTCACTGAGTCCATTGTTCTGTGTTCCCTATC
Organism: Gekko gecko; assembly: GCA_029375565.1. NCBI lineage: Eukaryota > Metazoa > Chordata > Lepidosauria > Squamata > Gekkonidae > Gekko > Gekko gecko. The sequence goes on from JAPDNY010000005.1 coordinate 23,083,208, forward strand.
TCGTCCCTGCATTGCGCTTGCGTAGGTATGCTTGCTGTAACGTGGGAGCTTCTTCTCTGCCGCTCGGTCTTATCACAGTGGCCTTGAATGCGGGCTTTGGGCTATTCTTGAGCTTATGAGAATTTCCCATTCCTGTGAAGATGAGGGGAGGAGGGAGCCGTCTCCCGCCCATTAAGTAACTCTCCTGCCGGGAGTTTCCCGCGCGCGCGCCTACATTCCATTTGCTAGTCGCACTTTGCATCACACTATAACCTTGCTTGAGCAGCTTGTCCCGCCATTCCTGACAATGACCCTTCACTGTGGGTTTTAGCACTGTATTCCAATAAAGCCCTTCTTAAACAAAGAATGCTTGGATCTACTTGCTTTTGAACCTGACAACAGGTGGGGCGGAGAGAGCTTTTCCGAGGACTGCTCTTCAGAGACCAGCTCTGAGAGAACTTGTGACTGACCCAAGGTCACACCAGCTGGCTGCATGTGGAGACGTAGAGAATCAAACCTGGTCTCAGAGTCTGCGCTCCTAACCGCTACACCAAACTGGTAATCCCTAACACACCGCTGAGGCACGCTGTTAAGAGTTACGCATAACTTTGGCAACTGTATTGCGATTGCACCCAGCAAACTTTGTCTGAATTCCGGTGGGGCCCTTTAGTTGGGATCCCCTGCTCTACCAGCTATAGCCGGATCGCCCTACCGTAAGAAGCCACAGTTTATGCTAACCATACTGGTTTCGAGGTAAAGCAATTGGGAACGCGGGATCGATCTCTCATTCGTTCGCTCGGCATCGACGGCCCCCTCCGGGCCCGTGAACGAGGAAGCCAAAGCAGCCGCCTGCCACTTGACGTCACCCCCTTCCGAGCCTCCGAGCCACGATTAACATTCTGCCCACGCAGAGGCAATGGGGCCATTCGCTGCCTTTGAGGCAGACGCGTCCTTTCTCAGCCCTCCGCTGGCGTTTCCCACAAAGCGTCGGCCTGCCACGAGCGCTCACCCCATGTTGGCGAGGAAGGAGTTGCTGGGGCCCGTCGGCGACCGCGGTCTCTCGGGCTCGTCGTACATCGGCGGGGGGATGGCCGCTTTGGAGGATGAACTGCGCGGCCTCGACTCTTCCTCGTACGGGAAATTCGACACGGCTGGAAGGGAGGAGAGTTCTTTAACGGCCGGGCAGAACTATCTGAGCGCACGTTCCCTGATAGCGGACGCGAACGTTTTATTTTAGGATAGATTCGGGTGGGGGTAGCCGTGTTGGTCTGAAGCGACAGAATAAAGTCTGGGTCCAGTGGCACCTTTAAGACCAACAAAATTTAATTCTTCTTTTTTTTTTTTTTTAAACCAAAGAGGGCCCATCCTACAACCTGAGGGATACCAAAAGAAGACAACCTAAGAAATAACTGTTCGAGAAGCGTCAGAAAGGAGATGATTAACAACTAACCCCAAAGGACATTACTAACCTCATTAACAGAGTTACTTTGGACTTTTGTTAGATGAAAAGAAGACTCTCTAATCACGGGGACCGCCAAAAACTGTATCTATACTGACTTAAACTAACTTTTATTAACAGAATACTCACTCCGCTCTTTTCTTAATCCCTCTATATACCCTACCTCTTTCCATTTATAAAAAGAATAAACTCCTCTCCTTTTTAGGAGGGTTTTGCTAAAAAGAAAAAAAAAATAATTCTGGGTACAAGCTTCCGTGTGCGTAGCCAGGATTTTTCAGAAGAGAAGAGATTGGATTTATACCCCGCCCTTCACTACCCGGAGGAGTCTCAGAGCGGCTTACAATCTCCTTTCCCTTCTCCTCCCCCTAACAGGCACCCCGTGAGGTAGATGGGGCTGAGAGAGCTCTTTGGAGAATTGCCCTTGAGAGAACAGCTCTGAGAGAACTTGTGACTGACCCAAGGTCACACCAGCAGCTGCATGTGGAGAGGTGGGGAATCACACCTGGTTCTCCCAGATTAGAGTCTGCGCTCCTAACCACTACACCCACCCGGCTCTTAATTTGAGGGGAATGCAATGTACTATTCTAACAAATTTAAACTGCCAAAATAACCCCAAGTGCACTACAAAAACCGTGCTCAAATACATAGAAAATTATACACAAAATTATACAATATCGTTCAACAATTCATACATGAATATTAAATTCATTCTAGCACTTGCAAGCGCGCAGCAAACTTGACTGGAGCCTGTTAAAAAAGAATCTGTTCCCTATTTGAAATGTAACTGTGAAAAACGAGAAGAAACATAGGACATTGGGAGAGACAACACTCACTAAATGTAAAGAGATTTGAATGTTCTCAACTGAATGCATCAAATGTGAGAGAATTTACTTCTGAGGAAGTCCAGGAGCGAAACGAAGATACAATCTGGAGGCTCCGTTAAGAAATGAATTTAATATTCATGTATGAATTGTTGAACGATATTGTATAATTTTGTGTATAATTTTCTATGTATTTGAGCACAGTTTTTGTAGTGCACCTGGGGTTATTTTGGTAGTTTAAATTTGTTAGAATAACGCATTGCATTGCATTACGACGTGTCCCCGGCTGTTCCTCTGTTTGCTGATTCTATTCAGCTGGCAAGTCTCTTTTTTATCTACTCTTAATTTGAGGGGGCATTTAAATAGTCGGGGGCACCCTGCACATACCCCTGCACCCCCTCCCCGGATGAGCAGCCCCGCCCCCACCCTTCCCTGCAACCACTTGGCTTTAGTGTAGGGCTTGGAGCGGGGAGGGGGCATTCCTGTGCCAGCTGCTGATTTCTTGGCATAGGCAGTCTTGGCACCTTGGGGAGGGAGGGGGAGACAGAGGCCTGGCAGACCGGGATCTCAGAGGACCGACTCGGACATGAAGCGGGGACCGAGAGGGAGCAGCCACGGCCGGCAACAAATGGCATAGATAAAATAACAAATTGGAAGTCCGGGGGCCTGAACTGGATGGGAAGTTTGGGAGGGGGGCTTGGTGATAAGCCCTGAGAAGCCCCACTGTGGCTATGGGCCTGGCGTGCACACTTCTTCAGATACACTGAAACAGAAGCCGCCAACCGTTACCAATAGGTAGAGGATGGGGAAGGTGTTGCCAGGAAGGGTTAATGAGAGTCGAGACGGATAAGTAACTGAGCAATGAATATCGCTAAGACTGGATGAAGGCCCTCGGTAAGACCTGTGAACTGTCTTCATCCAATCTTAGCTACATATATTGCACAGTCACGTACGCATCTGGACCCACTGTGGCTACCGCAGCTCAGGTATCGGTGATGAAGTCTGACGTTTTAGCCCCGGGCACTAATATGCGGCGTCTCAGCAAACCTGGGCGACTAAGACGTCGCATCTGGAGCTAGGGGGATCCGTCGACTCTCAAAGTGAATCCAAGGATGTTTCTGGCCTTCGTGGCCATAAAGCAAAATGGGCGGCGATAACTGGGCAGCTAAAATAACCTCCTGTTGCTTCCAGACCAGGAAGGACCTGTGCATTTGTTTGCTCTTAAAAGCCCGCCTTCATCTTTAGGCAGCCTAAACTAAGGACACAGGTTGAAAGGCGTACAACTCAAGCTGGTGAAAACTGGTGCCACACCAGTTCTTGCTCTTAGGAAGTACTGGGGCATCCATAAACCTTTCTGTTTGCCCAATAAATGGCTGATCTTTTATAGCCTGCTTTCAGCCTGAAAACTTGCTTCTCATTGTAAGCAGTTTAATGTTTTGTGCTCCAGCCGGAGCTTTATCTACCCCTTTTGGCTGCTTTACACTGTTATTATATTTTATTTTGTGTGCCTTGGACAGGTTTCCCTGGAGAGGTTGCCTGGAAACAATATTAGTGGTCAAAAGCTCAGACTCGTCTTCTCCCAACAGCTTTGATTTTATGCATCGTTTCATTCATTTGTTCCTGACCTGGATAGCCCAGACTAGCCCGATCTCAGCAGACTGCATAAGCGAAGAAGGAGGAGGAGGAGGAGATTGGATTTATACCCCGCCCCTCGCTACCCGAAGGAGTCTCAGAGCGGCTTACAAACTCCTTTCCCTTCCCCTCCCCACAAGAGACACCCGGTGAGGTAGGTGGGGCTGAGAGAGCTCTGACAGAAACTGCTCTTTTTCGAGAACAGCTCTGTCAGAACTATGGCTTGCCCAAGGTCATCCAGCAGCTGCAGGTTGGAGGAGTGGGGACTCAAACCCGGTTCTCCCAGATTAGAGTCCGCACATTTAACCACTACACCCAACTGGCAGTGTCAGTCCTGGCGAGCATTTGGATGGGAGTCCTCCAAGGAACACCAGAGCTGTGACGTGGAAACAGGCAGTGGCAAACCGCCTTCTGAATGTCTCTAGCCTTCAAAATCCTACAGGGGCTGTCCTAAGTCAGCTCGGACTTGACAGCTCTTTCCACCCCCACCCCCAGACGAAAAGAGTTCACAGCAAGAGAATACGATAGCTGTAGCACCCCTGAAGAGTCCTAGAGCAACAACTCGCTTCTCGCTTCTCAAACTATTTAACTACGAAACAGATGTTCAGAAACTGTTGCCTCCCCCACCCCCGTAAGAGCACTGAGTTAAAAACTCTCTGTGGTCTCCTGCCACCTAGTGGGCGATCACAGCATTTCTCAGACTTCATAAAAGCACCTTAAAGTCCCCTTATGTTTCTGCAATGCCCCCTACCCACCCCAAGTACAGAATAGTCCCATGTTGTTTTATACGGTGGTCTCCATAGCCGGCACTCCTCCCCCATGCCTATCCCGCACACATACAGCTCTCTAATCCATTTCTGGCCGGAGATTAACTCAGCTCAGAGAACAGAGGGACAGAAGTCAGACTAAAACCAACGGGTTGAAATTAAATCAAAAAGAGTTATTGGGTAAACATTAGGAAAAACTTCCTGACAGAGCGGTTCCTCGGTGAAATGGGCTTCCTTGGGAGGTGGTGGACTCTCCTTTGGAGGTTCCCAAACAGAGGCTAGATGGCCATCTGACAGCAATCAGGGCTCTTTTTGTAGCAGGAACTCCTTTGCATATTAGGCGACACGCCCCTAATGCAGCCAATCCTCCAAGAGCTTACAAAGCTCTTCTTACAGGGGCTACTGTCAGCTCTTGGAGGATTGGCTACTTTAGGGTGTATCGCCTAATATGCAAAGGAGTTCCTGCTACAAAGAGCCCTGGCAATGCTGATTCTGTGAACTCAGGCAGATCCCGAAGGGAGGGCAGGAAGGGTTGCCTCAGTGCTTAGTTCTCGTGACCCCTTTCTTACATGCCCAGCAAAATGCCAATCGCCACTTCGGGATCAGGAAGCCATTTTTCTCCAGGCCAGTTTGGCCAAGGATCCTGGAAGGGTTTTTTGTTATCTTCTGGCCATGGAGCAAGGGTCACTGGGTGTGTGTATGGGGGGGGGAGGTATTTGTGGATTTCCCGCATTGTGCAGGGGGTTGGACTAGATGACCTTGGAGGTCCCTTCCAGGTCTATGATGCCATGATTCTATGAAGCTGGTTGGCCAAGGTCCTAACCCAACTACTACATCATGTGGTCCAGGCAAAGACAGCCAGGGTGGTGGCCAGGCCGCTACCCTGACAGGCTGGTGCACCGCTAGAACCCTCCGCAACACACTGTGAGTCTGTGGCTAACAATGAGGGGTCTCTCGGCAACCGATGGTAGAGTTCTAAGTGCTGTTACAGCCGAAGCCAGCTGTCTTCAGTGGACTTAGGAGGGCGTGGCTGTGCCAAAGGGACTCAAAGCAAAGAAGGAGAGAACCCCCGAGATGGAAGTTCTGAGCATAACATGTTGAAAGAAAGCTGAAGATTGACATACGTTCTTTGTCCTTTTCAACCAACGACGTAGGCGGTGCAATAGCTGCTCCTCCCATACCTGCAAAAGGAACCAACAAATGTATGAAAATCTAAGTGATGCTTCGGCAGGCTATTAGTTTATTTCCTTTATTTATAAGCCACTTTTCTTACCAAGAAGGCAGATTACAGAATAAAAACATAAGGATCAGACCAGTGGTCCATCTAGTCCAGCATCCCAGGAACATGAGAAGAGCCCTGCTGGGTGAGACCAGGGGTCCATTTAGCCCAGCACCCGAGAACATAAGAAGAGCCCTGCTGGGTGAGACCAGGGGTCCATCTAGCCCAGCATCCCAAGAACATGAGAAGAGCCCTGCTGGGTGAGACCAGTGGTCCCTCTAGCCCATCATCCCAAGAACAAGAGAAGAGCCCTGCTGGGTGAGACCAGGGATCCATCTAGTCCAGTATCCCGAGAACATAAGTAGAGCCCTGCTGGGTGAGACCAGTGGTCCCTCTAGCCCATCATCCCAAGAACAAGAGAAGAGCCCTGCTGGGTGAGACCAGGGGTCCATCTAGTCCAGCATCCCGAGAACATAAGAAGAGCCCTGCTGGGTGAGACCAGGGGTCCATCTAGCCCAGCATCCTGAGAATATCAGAAGAGCCCTGCTGGGTGAGACCAGTGGTCCCTCTAGCCCATCATCCCAAGAACAAGAGAAGAGCCCTGCTGGGTGAGACCAGGGGTCCATCTAGTCCAGCATCCCAAGAACATAAGAAGAGCCCTGCTGGGTGAGACCAGGGGTCCATCTAGCCCAGCATCCTGAGAATATCAGAAGAGCCCTGCTGGGTGAGACCAGTGGTCCCTCTAGCCCATCATCCCAAGAACAAGAGAAGAGCCCTGCTGGGTGAGACCAGGGGTCCATCTAGTCCAGCATCCCGAGAACATAAGAAGAGCCCTGCTGGGTGAGACCAGGGGTCCATCTAGCCCATCATTCCAAGATCATGAGAAGAGCCCTGCTGGGTGAGACCAGGGGTCCATCTAGCCCATCATTCCAAGATCATGAGAAGAGCCCTGCTGGGTGAGACCAGTGGTCCATCTAGCCCATCATCCCAAGAACATGAGAAGAGCCCTGCTGGGTGAGACCAGGGGTCCATCTAGCCCATCATTCCAAGATCATGAGAAGAGCCCTGCTGGGTGAGACCAGGGGTCCATCTAGTCCAGCATCCCAAGAACATGAGAAGAGCCCTGCTGGGTGAGACCAGGGGTCCATCTAGCCCATCATCCCAAGAACATGAGAAGAGCCCTGCTGGGTGAGACCAGGGGTCCATCTAGCCCATCATTCCAAGATCATGAGAAGAGCCCTGCTGGGTGAGACCAGGGGTCCATCTAGTCCAGCATCCCAAGAACATGAGAAGAGCCCTGCTGGGTGAGACCAGGGGTCCATCTAGCCCATCATTCCAAGAACATGAGAAGAGCCCTGCTGGGTGAGACCAGGGGTCCATCTAGCCCATCATTCCAAGATCATGAGAAGAGCCCTGCTGGGTGAGACCAGGGGTCCATCTAGCCCATCATCCCAAGATCATGAGAAGAGCCCTGCTGGGTGAGACCAGGGGTCCATCTAGCCCATCATTCCAAGATCATGAGAAGAGCCCTGCTGGGTGAGACCAGTGGTCCATCTAGCCCATCATCCCAAGAACATGAGAAGAGCCCTGCTGGGTGAGACCAGGGGTCCATCTAGCCCATCATCCCAATAACATGAGAAGAGCCCTGCTGGGTGAGACCAGGGGTCCCTCTAGCCCATCATCCCAAGAACAAGAGAAGAGCCCTGCTGGGTGAGACCAGGGGTCCATCTAGTCCAGCATCCCAAGAACATGAGAAGAGCCCTGCTGGGTGAGACCAGTGGTCCATCTAGCCCAGCATCCTGTCTCACACAGTGGCCAGTCAGTTCCTCTGGAGGGCCAACAAGAGAGCGTAGAGGCCGAGGCCTTCCCCTGATGTTGCCTCCTGGCTCTGGGATCCAGAGGCTTAGTGTCTCTGAATGTGGAGGTTCCCCATAGTCACCATGGCTAGTAGCCACTGATAGACTCATCCTCCACGAATCTCTCTAATCCCCTTTTAAAGCTGTTTATTCCTGTGGCCATCGCTACATCCTCTGTCAGCAAATTCCATGTTTTAATCACTCTCTGTGTAAATTAGTGCTTCCTTTTGTCCATCCTGAACCCTCTGCAGTGCAATCAAACAGTATAAAACAACTAGGATTACAGAATTAAAGGACAATGCAGAACAAGCATCGAAGTCTTATATACTATAAACAGGAGAGATGGCAGATTACAAGGTGCAAGTCAATGCTGTAAAAACAGGTGCTACCTACAATAACGGCAATGGAGTAGTACAATCCTGTTCCACTATAAAAGTGCCTTTCCTGGGCTATTCCTGGGCTATTCCAATCTACTACAGTTCTACAGTTCTAACATCTAACAGTTCTACGGTTCTAATGACCTCTTGAACACTACTGGGGAGGAGACTGGATTTACACCCCGCCCTTTACTACCCGAAGGAGACTCAGAGCGGTTTACAATCTCCTTCCCTTCCCCTCCCCACAACAGACACCCTGTGAGCAATGCTCCCTCTAAGTTATGGGAGTCTTCTGAGCAAAAATTCTACTTTGTGAGCTACTGGCATTGAAGTTGTGAGGAAGCGATTTGGCTACTGCATAAATTAGTCTGCTCTGGAGCCCTCCTCCCTGAGCGAAGACAAAAATGTGTGAGCCGGAGGCTAAAAAACTGTGAGCTAGCTCACACTAACTCAGCTTAGAGGGAACACTGCCTGTGAGGAAGGTGGGGCTGACAGAGCGCTCTCTCGAGGACTGCTCTTGAGAGAACAGCTCCGAGGGAACTTGTGACTGGCCCAAGGTCACACCATCAGCTGCATGTGGAGGAGCGGGGAATCAAACCCCGTTCTCCCAGATTAGAGTCAACGCTCCAAACCACTACACCAAACTGGCTTTCCAAAGAGCGAGAAAGGAAACCCCAAAGTTCCGCCTTCCCTCAACTTGAGTACCATGTGCAGTTCTGGAGGCCTCACTTCAAAAAGGATGTGGACAAAATTGAGAGGGTGCAGAAGAGACCGATGAGGAAAGGCTGAGGGCCTTGGGAAGGTTTCGTTTGGAGAAGAGGAGACTGAGGGGGACATGATTGCTCTCTTGGAATATCTGAAAGGCTGTCATTTGGAGGAGGGCAAGGAGCTGTCCCAGCCGGCAGCAGAGGAGAGGACCTGAGGCAACGGGTTCAAATTACATGCAGAAAGGTATCGGCTGGATATTAGGAAACACTTTTTCACGGTCAGAGTGGTCCAAAGGTGGAATCAGCTGCCTAGGGAGGTGGTCAGCTCCCCTTCACTGGCAGCTTCCAAGAAGAGGCCAGACGAATATTTTGTCAAAGATGCTTTAGGCTGGTCCTGCATTGGGCAGGGGTTGGACTAGATGGTCTCTATGACCCCTTCCGACTCTTATGATTCTATGCTGCAGGCTCCAGGCTGCCCAGATTCTGGGTTGATGCGCCAGAACTTTGGCATGACATTACGCCCAACACAAGGGAAGCAAAGTGGGCAACAGCATAGTACCACTTTGACCTCAGCCAGCACCCAGTTCCTTTCACTCCTTAAAGGCTACTTCGTAGAAATTAGAGGCCTGAGGAATTATGAAGGCTGAGGATCAGGTCCTCCTTTTTTTCTAAAATACGCAGAAGAGGATGGGAAGAGGAAGAAGAAGAGGAGGAAGAAAAAGAAGATGAAGAAGAGGAGGAAGAAGAAAGAGGAGGAAGAGGAAGAAGAAGAAGAGGAAAAGAAGAGGAAGAAGAGGAAGAAGAAGAAGAGGAGGAGATTTATACCCCGCCCTTCACTCGGGAGTCTCAGAGTGGCTCACCAACTCCTTTCCCTTCCCCTCCCCACAATAGACACCCTATGAGGTAGAGGTGGGGCTGAGAGAGCTCTCTCGAGGACTGCCCTTTCAAGGACAGCTCTTGTCAGAAGGTCACACCAGCAGCTGCAAGTGGAGGAGTGGGGAATCAAACCCGGTTTTCCCAAATTAGAGTCTGCACGCTTAACCACTACACCAAACTGGCTCATGTCTGGCCCATGCACTGTGCCACTAAGATGACACCCAACAAAGAACCCTCTGATGTTAGTACAATGATGACACAAGGAAGAATAGGTGATAGGATGCAGCCTATCAGTTGTCTTGGGAGGGCAGGTGGCATAGCGCAGCCCGATCTCACCAGTTCTCCAAAGCTAAGCAGGGTCGGTGCTTGGAAGGGAGACCACCAAGGCGGACTCTGCAGAGGAAGGCCATGGCCAGTCACCTCTGCTTCTCACTTGCCTTGAAAGCCCCTTGCTGGAGTCGCCATAAGGCTTGGATGAGAGACCACCAAGGAAGGCTCTGCAGAGGAAGGAAATGGCAAACCACCTCTGCTTCTCACTTGCCTTGAAAGCCCCTTGCTGGAGCCACCATAAATCGGCTGCGACTTGATCATGAGAGGGGAGGGCAGGAAGGGTTGCATCAGTGATTAGTTCTTGTGGTCCTTTTTTACACGCCCAGAGAGATGCCGATCGCCACTTTGGGGTCAGGAAGAAATTTTTCTCTAGGCCAGTTTGGCCGGCAATCCCGGAGGGTTCCCCCACCTCTTTGGGACACACAGCGGGGGTCACTGGGTGTGTGTGGGGGGAGGCATTTGTGAATGTCCTGCGTTGTGCAGGGGTTGGACTAGATGACCCTGGAGGTCCCTTCCAACTTTATGATTCTATGATGGCATTCACACTCACGCACACGCCCCGGTTGTCCTCTGCACTTGTCAGCATCAGTCCTAGCGGCTACTTATGCAGTCACTCTGACGACGGCAGTGAAAGGCAAGGGGATGACTGAAGGAGAAGAGCCGGAAGCCTGTCAGCTCACAGAGGTTCCCGGCTTATGAATTAACGGGACATTCGAGCAGAGAGGCTGCCAAGAATGCAGGCGATATTGCTGGCTTTCATTAAGTGCAGCTGTGCCTCAGAAGACCTATCTGCAAACCGTTTCCTGCTCCCGCAGCCAATTAAAACTGGCCTGGCTCTGCACTATTCTAAATAATCAAAGATGACGGGGGAAGGAAGGATAAATGCCACAAATGCACGGCTTTCTCCCTCTCGGAAAGCTCTCTGTCCTCTCTCCCGACATCAATACTATGAACAGCATCTTTTAAGTTTTCAAACAGGAAGGAGGAGGAGGAGAAGAACAAGAAGAAGACAATGAAAAAGATGACGAGGAGGAGGAGACTGGATTTATACCCCACCCTTAACTACCCACAACAGACACCCTGCAAGAGAACTGCCCTTGAGAGAACAGCTCCGAGAGAACTTGTGACTGACCCAAGGTCACACCGAGCGCACATGTGGAGAAGTGGGGAATCAAACCCAGGGAGGGCCAGACTCCCTCAAAGACCCCCAAACAGGGAGGGGGTGGTCTGACTCCCAAGTGGTTTAGTTAGGGAAGACCCAGCCTCCCCCCGCCACCCCAAACCTGACCATCCCTGGTACACAAAAAAACAAAAGAGAATAAGTTTTGATGCAGAGAAGGGGGAAGACCCTGTGTGCAGCCAACAGGGCGGGGGGGGGGGTTAGCAGTATCGTATGCTATATTTTAGCCGACGGAGCGTTTCTTACTTCGCTTCCTCCTCTCCCTTTCATAGTCCTCGTCTTCGTCCGAATCTGGATCCGGCCGTCTCGAGAATCCGCTCGCCTCGTGCCGGTCTTTGCGTCTCCTTGCGGTTAAAACAGAAAAGAAGAGGACAGTATTTTAGCGTGAAGACAGTTCTGGGTGGGTAAGCTGTGCCAGTCTGCAATAGAATTGCTAGACTGGAGCCCGGTTGCACCATAAAGACCAACAAGATTGCCAGGCGATAAGATTTCGCTAGTTAAAACTCCCTCTCTCTGAGAAATAATAAGAAGCCCAGTAGCACTGTGGTGTCCCTGCTTATTGGGGAGACTTTAAACCACACTCTATGTACATGAACTTAGTAGATTTCTGCTGCCACCAGGAATTAGAAATTCCAACTCTCTCTTTTTGATAAAAAGGCTCAGTGTCTGGGCACTTCAGAGGACTATGTGGCCCTGAGGAAGGACTGTTCTGATTGCTGGGATAAGTTTAAACAGATAATGATTTATTTATAAAAGAACAAAATAGGTTTCTGAGTATTTTAGAACTGTTGTTGAAGAAAGAAAATATAACTGACGAAGCTTGGTGTCACACACACACTCTCGTACACCAAAACTCAACTCTGACAGGCTTATCTCTCTCGCATATATACCCACACAGGCTGAACTTTCTCTCCTGCGTAGCCACACAGGCTGAACTGAACTTTCTCTCTCATAGCCACGCAGGCTGAACTGAACTTTCTCTCTCATAGCCACACAGGCTCAACTGAACTTTCTCTCTCATAGCCACATAGGCTAAACTAAACTCCAACTGCTTCCTCTGTCACAAAGACTCATACACACACTTCTCTTCCAGAACACAGAATCCCCTCATAGACATCTCTCCTCCCACACTCTCAGTCATCAGCCAATCACATCACACTTGTCTCCCTCTATCACTCTTACATTACTGCAGTCAAACTAAACATTTAAAGAAACACACCAAAATATGAAATCATTACAAGCACCCTTGAGACTAACAAACTTTATTATAGCATAAGCTTGAGAAACACAGCTCTCTTCATTACATGACGAAGAGAGCTATGTTTCTCGGAAGTCTATGCTTCAATAAAGTTTTTTAGTCTTAAAGGTGCTCCTGGGATTTTTACTGTTTCTCAGAGAAGTATCCGACAAAGGGCGACTTGACTCTCAAAAGCTTATATCTTGGAAATTTTGTTGTATCTTTCAGATGATACCGGACTCAAATCTCACTCCTTTAGCACGGGTATCTAGGGCAGGACTTCCCAATACAATTATGTTTTACCAAAAAGAGCGACATGAGATAAAAACTGCCATTCAGTCCCAGTTTGGACGAATGACTGCCCTCCCCTGCCCCAGATTAATATTTGCTGAAGTAAGGGGGGGGGGAGAGAATCAATGTTCAGTTTTAATGGCATCTTATGCTTTGTAAGTTACATTGCATATATAAACAGATCTACGTTGGAAGATTTCATTCGTGTCTGAGTCATGCCCTCGTATTAAGATATTTTGGCAATTAAATAGGAACTCTGGGGCAAGTGATGCTCTGTATTCTTGGTGCTTGGGGGGGCAACAGTGGGTGGGCTTCTAGTGTCCTGGCCCCACTGCTGGGCCTCCTGGGGGCACTGTGTGACAGAGTGTTGGACTGGATGGGCCGTTGGCCTGATCCAACATTGGCTTCTCTTATGTTCTTAATAATAATAATAATAGTAGTAGTAGTAGTAGTAGTAGTAGTAGTAGTAGTAGTAGTAGTAGTAGTAATAATAATAATAGATTGGATTTATACCCTGCCTTTAACTCCGAGTCTCAGATCTATGCAGGGGCATTACCATATTGGCCATTTTATTCTCAATCCCTTTCCTAGCACTAGCAGAAGAAGCAGAAGAGGAGGAGATTGGTTTTATACCCTGCCCTTCACTAACAAAGGGAGTCTCATAGTGGCTTACAAACTCCTTTCCCTTCCCCTCCCCACAACAGACACCTTGGGAGATAGGTGGGGCTGAGAGAGCTCTTCCGAGAACTGCCCTTGAGAGGACATCTCCGAGAGAACTTGTGACTGACCCAAGGTCACACCAGCAGCTGCATGTGGAAGAGTGGGGAATCAAACCCGGTTCTCCCAGATTTGACTCTACACGCTCCTAACCACTACACCAAATGGGTTCAGTGTAGGATATCAACGAAAGGATGTCATCAACGCCACATCTACAACTATAATTGTGTGTGTGTGTTAAGTGCTGCCAAGTTGCTTCTGACTTATGGCAACCCTATGAATTGCTGTCCCCCCAAATGTCCTGTCATTTACAGCCTTGCTCAGGTCTGGCTAACTGACGCAACTTTTATCAATGGATACCCCGTCACGAGTAAACAACTTTATGGATAAATGGTTTAATTTTTTTGAATATGTTTCTTCAGACTCAATTGATATATATATATAATCTGCCCCCAAAATATAAGGATTTTATATTTTATTAGTATATTAAGATGTCCCATTACAGTATAAAGCAAAATATATGGTGAGCTTAGTTACTGTTTCCCACTGTTTTTATTAGTAGTATTAATTGTATTAATAATCATATGGATTATATTGTTCGCAATGATAGGAATCCTTTGTTCTGTTTCCTAGTTCATGTTCAAAGTTTATTGATAAGCAAATTATTAAACACCACTTATAGCTAGTTTCTACAGGCGCTGTTGTAAAAGTCAGTATTTCAGATAACTTATCTATGTTGATATGTGTAATTAGTTGTTTAAACTGCTGCACTGAAATGAAATAAAAAGTGTTAACTATAAAAAACAAAATAAAAAACACGTGAATAACAAATAGCAATCATAATTAGGATTGACAAGACCAAAAGTACTTATGCTGGCCTGTTTGCGAGATGAATTCTTTCGCTCCCAATTGACTCCAGTGCAACCCAAACAGTCTAAGAGGAAGCTAAACAAGTTTTAACGGCTTATGGCCCAAACGACTTACTTTTCTCTTTCTTCGATCTCTTTCTGCCTCTCCAGCTCTCGCTGTCTCTGCCGCTCTTCCCGCTGGCGTTTCACGACTTTCTCGTAGTCGTTGGGGAACATGGGATCGTACTCGTCCGCCAGAGGGATCAACACGTCACCGGCAGAAAAGCCGCTGGGAACGGGGTCCTGGAATCGAAAAAGCAAGATATGTCAATTAAAAAAAAAAACATATCAGCAAAGCCAACGAGCTTTGCTGTGCACTTCACCCTTCTTCCAAAGTACTTTGTGAAAAACGCCTTTCAAAAATTCCACCAGAACCACCACTCCCGCGCCCTCCAACACGGAGACTGTGGCTACGCTGCTACTGGCATGCACAAAGGTGTGCCAGGATGCACGTTAAAATGCACTGCACACAAAAACCTGAAGCGAGCAGCATTGCAAACAGGGATCGGGACTGGACCTCCCTGCGTGTCGACAAGCGGAGGCTGGACGACCATCTTTTGGGTATGTTGTAGGTATGTAGGGCTGTCTTTCAGCTACGCTCCTGCAGGATGCAGGGGTTGGACTAGATGACCTGCAAGGTCCCTTCCAACTCTAACATTCTATGATTCACTGGATCAGCACCCGAATCATTTGCTCACTGTTTCAAACAGCATCTGAAACAGATCATCGGATGTCCTAATGTTCCTGTTTGCACCATGGCACTTTGTTGCGGCACTATTATTCCCATCAGACACATTAAACATGTTCTGGACAAACTGCAAACTCTTTCAGCTTACTCCAAAGGGCAGGGCCCTTCCATAGGAGCCTCAAAGACATTCACAGGCGGCTTGATTCTGGGTGGCTAGTTGGAAGCAGGGCTTTTCCTGGCAGGGGGCCGAGGCTACGGAATGCTCTCTTCCCAAGAGGTTTGTCAAGTCTGGAGCAAGTAAGGCTCTGTATTCTTGGTGCTTGGGGGGGGGCAGCAGTGGGAGGGCTTCTAGTGTCTTGGCCCCACTGCTGGACCTCCTGATGGCACCTGGTATTTTTGGCCACTGTGTGACAGAGTGTTGGACTAGATGGGCCAATGGCCTGATCCAACATGTTCTCTTCTCTTATGTTCTTATGTACCATTATGAGACACCTTGAGGCAGACAGTGAAGACCACCCTCTTTAGAAGAAAAGGAGATTGGATTTATACCCCGCCCTTCACTACCCAAAGGAGTCTCAGAGTGGCTTATAAACTCCCTTCCCCTCCCCACAACAGACACCCTGTGAGCAGTGTTCCCTCTAAGCTGAGTGAGTGTGAACTAGCTCACAGTTTTTTAGCCTCCGGCTCACACATTTCTCTCTCAGCTCAGGAAGGAGTGGCACCAGAGCAAACTGATTTTTTATGCAGCAGCCAAATCGTTTGCTCACAACTTTAATGCCAGTCGCTCACAGAGCAGAATTTTTGCTCATAAGACTCCACAGTTCACAGGGAGCATTGCCTGTGAGGTAGATGGAGCTGAGAGAGCTCTTTCGAGGACTTCTCTCGAGAGAACGGCTCTGAGGGAACTTGTGGCTGACCTAAGGTCACCCAGCAGCTGCATGTGGAGGAGTGGGGAATCAAACCTGGTTCTCCCAGATCAGAGTCCGCGTTCCTAACCACTACACCAAACTGGCTTTAATATCTGGGATTTTCTGTGTCATGTTTGTACGTGACCAAACATAGCGCTGGGGCTCTTTAGCTTGGAGAAACGACGGCTGAGGGGTGACATGATCAAGGTTTATAACATTATGAATGGGATTGAGCAGGTTGAGAAAGAAGTACTTTTCTCCCTTTCTCACAATACAAGAACTCGTGGGCACTCCATGAAATTGCTGAGCAGTCGGGTTAGAACAGATAAAAGGAAGTCCTTCTTCACCCAAAGAGTGATTAACACGTGAATTCACTGCCACAGGAGGTGGTGACAGCTACAAGCATGGACAGTTTCAAGAGGAATTAGATAAACATATGGAGCAGAAGTCCATCAGTGGCTATTAGCCACAAGGTATAGATGGGAACTCTCAGTCTGGGGCAGGTGATGCACTCTCTTCTTGGTGCTGGAGGGGCAGCAGTGGGAGGGCTTCTGGTGTTCTGGCCCCACTGCTGGACCTCCTGATGGCACCTGGTATATTTTGGCCGCTGTGTGACAGAGTGTTGGACTAGATGGGCCATTGGCCTGATTCAACATTGGCTTCTCTTATGTTCTTACGTTCCTATGGTGGGAAGGAGATGAAGCTATTAGCTGCGTGTTCCGCTTCTGGGTCTTGTAGAAGCACCTGGACAGCCACTACATGGGAAACAGGATGCCGAACTAAATGGACCTTTGTTCTAATCTAACAGGGCTGCTCCCGTGTTTGTGTCTTGATTCTTATTTCTTCCAGGAGAGGACCGCAGAAGAAAAGCCGTCAGGGCCTTTCCCCACAACCTGCACCGGTTGCTTTCTGTTTAGAATTCCTCTGCTCTTCTTCACAGACCCAACCTCACCTTCAGGCCGGCTGCCGCATGCGGTGGGGTGTCCACCACCTGTCGCTCGTCAGAGGCGCTGCCTCGTTTCAGGTCGATCACCGGCGCAAGGACCGTGCTCTGCTTCGTCCTCTGACTCTAAAATTAATAAAGCATAAAACCAAGTTAGAAGCGGACACGGACCTCAGTCTCAGATGACGCTGTGGCGGAAAATTTTCTTGCACCTATGCTTCTTGCACATGCACAAAATAAGCCAACGGGGGTAACCCCCAGCTGAACCCAGACAGGTGATCACCAGGAACCAAGCTTGCCGTTCTTTCTATCTTAGCCAGTTTGGTGTGGTGGTTAAGTGCGCAGACTCTGATCTGGGAGAACCGGGTTTGATTCCCCCACTCCTCCACTTGCACCTGGCTGGATGACCTTGGGCAAGCCGTAGTTCTGACAAGAGCTGTCCTTGAAAAGAGAGCAGCTCCTGTTTGTATAGGAAAAGACTTTCCTGGTTCAGTCATACATAGCCTAGCTGAGAACATGTCCCTGTGACTTTTGACACCTGCACAGATGCCAGGCCTAGATATCCATTTCAAAAGCCACTTTGACACCTCTGAGGGGAAGACCAGACATTGAGACTCTTCCTAAACTTCAAAGCGCAGCAGACATGTGCCTTCAGCACATAAGCAATGGCTGCCCCTACATATCGCTCTCAGCCCCGCCTACCTCCCAGGGTGTCTGTTGTGGGGAGGGGAAGGGAAAGGAGTTTGTAAGCCACTCTGAGACTCCCTTGGGTAGTGAAGGGCGGGGTATGAATCCAATCTCTCCTCTCTCTCCATCTGTTAAATAATATCTTCACTATCTTGCATGCTAATTTTTTAAAAATAATTTTTATTGGCTTTTCAAATAGTACAACTTCTAAATGCAGGTGTGCGGCTGCATATGTCAAAAGTAAGTAATACAAAATGAATAGCACCTTCAATAAATCCGTGCAAACCAATAATCAAATGAAGGTAAGGTACATTACATAAGGTAGACCCAGGCATAAATTGCCTTGGGTGAAAGTGTTGGTTGAAATAAACTGTGGAAGTGAAGCACAGGTGTCGATTTACACTAGCGGTTGGCGTGTTCACGACTAGACATTAAACTTTCTGCGAGCTGGTTCCAGGATGCCAACAGGGGCCCCTAATACGTGTTGAGTGAAATACGTTTAGATATGCTGGATTGTGCGGTTGGCGGTCAGCTGTCATAACATGGTCCAGGAATGGGAACCATTTTTCCATAAAATTGGGAAGTTTTAGGATATATTTCCGACTGCTGGGTGCAATCTCACTATTTTGCGTGCCAATTTAACAAGCCACCCCCTATATATCAACAACAACAACAACAACAACAACAACAACAACAACAACAACAACAACAACAACAACAACAACAACAACAACAACAACAACAACAACAACAACAACAACAACAACAACAACAACAACAACAACAACAACAACAACAACAACAACAACAACAACAACAACAACAACAACAACAACAACAACAACAACAACAACAAGAAGAAGAAGAAGAAGAAGAAGAAGAAGAAGAAGAAGAAGAAGAAGAAGAAGAAGAAGAAGAAGAAGAAGAAGAAGAAGAAGAAGAAGAAGAAGAAGAAGAAGAAGAAGAAGAAGAAGAAGAAGAAGAAGAAGAAGAAGAAGAAGAAGAAGAAGAAGAAGAAGAAGAAGAAGAAGAAGAAGAAGAAGAAGAAGAAGAAGAAGAAGAAGAAGAAGAAGAAGAAGAAGAAGAAGAAGAAGAAGAAGAAGAAGAAGAAGAAGAAGAAGAGGAGGAGGAGGAGGAGGAGGAGGAGGAGGAGGAGGAGGAGGAGATTGGATTTATACCCCACCCTTCACTACCCAAGGGAGTCTCAGAGCGGCTGACAAACTCCTTTCCTTTCCCCTCCCCACAACAGACACCCTGTGAGGTCGGTGGGGGCTGAGAGGGCTCTTTTGCGAACTGCTCTTGAGAGGACAGCTCAGACAGAATTATGGCTTGCCTGAGGTCATCCAGCAGCTGCAAGTGGAGGAGTGAGGAATCAGACCCCGTTCTCCCAGATTAGAAGAGAAGAAGAGGAGATTGGAGTTATACCCTGTCCTTCACTACCCAAGTGAATCTCAGAGAGGCTTACAAACTCCTTTCCCTTCCCCTCCCCACAACAGACACCCTGTGAGGTAGGTGGGAGCTCAGAGAGCTCTGACAGAGAACTGCTCTGTTCAGAGAACAGCTGTGCCAGAACTATGGCTTGCCCAAGGTCATCCAGCTGCTGCAAATGGAGGAGTGGGGAATCAAACCCGGTTCTCCCAGATTAGAGTCTGCACACTTAACCACTACACCAAATGAGATGTGTTGTAGAGTGATAATTTATAATTTGTTGTCGAAGGCTTTCACGGCCAGAGTTTATTAGTTGCTGCAGATTTTCCGGGTTGTGTGGCCGTGGTCTTGGCACTGTAGGACCTGACGCTTCGCCAGTAGCTGTGACTGGCATCCTCAGAGGTATAACACAGAATGATGGGAGTACTCTCTGTGTCAAGGCTCAGCCCTACCATACCTTCCAGGGTAGAAATAAATTACCTGCCTACCATTTTTGTGCTCACCTTGACCCAGAGAGGACTCCGTCTTTCTGTGCTATACCTCTGAGGATGCCAGTCACAGCTACTGGCGAAACGTCAGGTCCTACGATGCCAAGACCACGGCCACACAACCCGGAAAATCTACAGCAACTAATTTAGAATTTATATCTCACTTTACACGAGCTTTTATTTCAACACGCTGCGATTCCAAGCCGGCGATAATAAGAGGAGGGATTCTGATGAAACTTCTACAGTTACCTTTGCTTGGGTGAGCGCTGCTTTTTTGACTTGCAGCTGAGACTGCAATAGTTTGAAGTTTTTGGACCAGCCTTCGGTCTTGGAATCGCTGGTCTCCACTCCCAGGTCATCGTAGAGAGACATTTTCTGCCCAGTTCAGAACTGCAAGGCAAAAAGATGGTGTGAGTCAAAGGGACAGCTATAGCCCTCCAATTCATCGGGAACCCACAATTTGCATTTACCAGGTGTTTTAAGGATTTTTAAAAATAAGCACACAGTTTGACCCTCAACTAGTTCCCCCCCCAGTACTTGTGTGTAAAATGTCATCTAGTTGCAGCTGACGTATGGCGACTCCAGCGAGGGGCTTTCGAGGCAAGTGAGAAGCAGCAGTGGTTGGCCATGGCCTCCCTCTGCAGAGCCATTCCTTGGTTGGCGTCCCATCCAAGTACCAACCCTGCTTCGCTTCTGAGATCTGATGAGACTGGGCTATACCACCCGGCCTTATCTCCCTCCCACCAGACATATCGATATGAAAGCACCATCAAGTTACAATCAACCTATGGTGAGCCCAAGCAAGGATTTCAAGGCAAGTGAGAAGCAGAGATGATTGGCCACTGCCTTCCTCTGCAGACCCTTCCTTGGTGGTCTCTTGTCCAAGCCTTATGGTGACCCCAGCAAGGGGCTTTGAAGAGAAGAAGAGAAGAGATAGGATTTATACCCCACCCTTCACTACCCAAACAAAGTCTCAGAGCGGCTTACAAACTCCTTTCCCCTCCCCACAACAGACACCCTGTAAGGTAGGTGGGACTCAGAAAGCTCTGAGAGAAACGGCTCTTTTTCAAGAACAGCTGTGCCAGAACTGTGGCTTGCCCAAGGTCATCCAGCAGGTGCAAGTGGAGGAGTGGGGAATCAAACCCGGTTCTCCCAGATTAGAACCACTACACCAAACTGGCTCAAGGCAAGTGAGAAGCAGAGGTGGTTTGCCATGGCCTTCCTCTGCAGAGCCTCCCTTGGTCGTCTCGTCCAAGCCTATGGTGACCCCAGCAAGGGCTTTCAAGGCAACTGTGAAGCAAAGATGGCTTGCCATGACCTTCCTCTGCAGAGCCTTCCTTGGTGGTCTCCCTTCCAAGTACCAACCCTGCTTAGCTTCTGAGAACTGATCAGAATCAGGCTATACCAAACTGCCTTCCTTCCTCTCCCAGTACTTAGCTATTTGTTATTTGGGATAAACAATTACCCAGTACTTTTTCTGAAGTAGCAGACTTTAAGCAGGCTATAAAGTAACTTAACTTTTACTACATGTATTATCCTATTATGTAATTTGTACATCTCTTTTAATATGCCACATCAATATTTATGCTCTGTTCCAGCTTTGTTCCAGATTTCTACTTGGTTATTAATTTCTGCATCCTACTCCTACTGCATTGGTTATCGGATGTCCCGGATGTACACCGTTTAATCCCCCGTTACTCTCAGTGAGGAAGGCAGACAAATAGATAATCTATACATAAAATAATTGCTCTTTTTGATCCACATGATTAAGAGCACAGATTCAGCTTTCAACGAGGCATTTTAAACTGGATACGCCGGTAACATCTCAAGTGATTTTAAATTATGCCAATGTTTTTGTACATTCAGTCACAGGCAGCACAATCTGCAAGCCATTCCAGCAGATATATCACTAGTAAAGCCTAAAATGATAGACACGCAATAAAATCTAGCAAGGGACTAGGGTGTATATATATATGAAATGGTTCCAGAACCACCGCCTGAAACAACCAAGTCATCCACGTTAATCAGTCATACCAAAACTGTACCTTATTACATCTTTACCCCATAATTTTTAACTAACTTTATTCAAAATATGTATACAGCCCTTCCACAACATCTACTCAACGCAGTTCCTCCAACCAGAGAGAGAAGCCTAATACTTTTTATCTGCAAAATAACCCTGAGTAGTGGCTGACCAAAGGACATCTAAATAAGGTTTGCAGCAGAATGGACGTTTGAACATGAGTTGCCAGGTTCTCCCTTGCCACCGGCAAGGTATAGGGGTTAGAACTGTCAGATCGAGGTTGGGAAACTCCCGGAGATTTGGGGATGAGGCCTGGGAAGGACAGGGACCTCAGTGGGGTCCAACGCCACAAAGTCCACCCTCCAAAGCATCCATTTTCTCCAGGAGAACTGATCTCTGCAGCCTGGAGATAAGCTGTAATTCTGGGTGATCCCCAGCCCACACCTGGAGGCTGGCATCCCTGATTTGAACTCAGGTCTCTGCCCACTACATTACACCAGCTGAACATTTAGGCCTAGTGTAGATCTGTCAAAAGATGTAGCTGCAACAGATCAGGCCAATGGTCCGTCTAGTCCAGCCTCCTGTTTCCAGTTTGGTGTAGTGATTAAGTGCGCGGACTCTAATCTGGGAGAACTGGGTTTGATTCCTCACTCCTCCACTTGCACCTGCTGATGTGACCTTGGGTCAGTCACAAGCTCTGGCACAGCTGTTCCCGAAAGAGCAGTTTGTGTTAGAGTTCTCTCAGCCTCACCTACCTCACAGGGTGTCTGTTGTGGGGAGGGGAAGGGAAAGGAGTTTGTAAGCCACTCTGAGACTCAAAAGTGAAGGGCGGGATATAAATCCAATCTCTTCTTCTTCTTCCCAACAGGGGCCAATCAGCTGCTACAGGAAAGCCCATAAAGAACCCTCTAGTTATTTTCAGAGAATTAGAATCACAGAGTTGGAAGGGGCCACAGAGGCCATCCAGTCCAACCCCCCTGCTCAATGCAGGATCTCCTTAGAGCATCCCTGACAAGGGTTTGTCCAGCCGCTGCTTCAAGACCGCCAGTGAGGGGGGAGCTCACCACCTCTCCCCAGGCAGCAGATTCCACTGCTGTACAAACTCTTGACTGTCAAAAAGTTTTCCCTAAGATCCAGCCGGTACCTTCCCAGCCCTTCATTTAAACCTATTATTATTATTATATCTCAGCCAAAAAGATTAACCTCAGAGCGTTATTTATAGCCCCCCTTCCCAAAATGGCAGGAAGGCAGCAACCCCACCTACATAACCCTCCAATATGAGAAGCGCACATGTGGTTAGGGCACGTGGAAGGCACTCTGCACATGTTCAGAAGAACTCTTCATTGCAGATATTTTAAACACACACACACGCATTTAAAATGTGGGTAAAAATCCACCACGCCTTTCGTGCCTTGCAGACAAACGAGATTAACTAAAATAAAATAATAAATTCTCCGTCTCCTTTCTCTACTGGGTGAACCCCACCACCACCCCCAGCCTTTCCACGAAAGCAACCCCGAGATTAGCGACTTTAGTCCTCATCATCCACTCCAAAATCCCCCTTTCCCGCCGCAACCCCGCTTCGCAAGCGAGGAAGGCCCCTTCTCACCCTTTCGGAGTAGGCCTCAAGCCGGGGCGCCGCGTAGTTCCCGAAGCCGCGCGAAGCGCCTCCTCTCCGGCCAGGGCAGGCCCCCGCGCGTCACCAGCGGCGCCCGCCAATCAGCCTCATCGAGCGGAGCGCAGGCGAAACGCGTCCGACTCCTCCCGCGCGCACGGGGAAGGCCACCGCTACGCAATCGACGCACCGGCCCGGTGGGTGGAGCTAGGCGATAGGCTTCTCGGCCGCCGAAGACGTACTCATTCTACGGAATGCGAGACGTAAACTCCGCGCCACAGGAGGCCGACTGTTCCTTCCACGTCGAAAAGCGTAGGCAAAATCCGTAACGGTCCCTTCGGCGTTTGCCCAAACTACGTTACGTGGAGAGGAAAGCTCTCTGCTGACGCCTAAAGGCGCCCGGTGGGAAGTACACCCAGAAGGCATATGGGTGTACTTGTTGAATTAGGCTTCGGACGTCTTATAGTCCTCCAGACATTTAAGTTGTGCCTAAAAATGTAATGTTGTCGATTGTGTTTTACTCCCTTTTTTCACATTGCCTATTTACTATTTTCCCATTCTAAGTATATTTACAGGCACACTCTTATATGTACTTCATGCATCAGATGAAGTGCATTCTAGTCTGGGAACATCTGCTCTCTTTGTTTTGGCTACAACAGACCTATGCAAGTATTATGTATTGGGACTGAATCATCCCTGATTGAATCACCCTAGAGACTGGCTGAGCTTGGAGCAGAAGAACAATAGCAGACCAGGACTCTGGAATAAACCAATCAAGGAGTAATGTTAATAGAATGCAGAGCTCTGGCCCTGCTAGAGTTGTTTTGGAGTCAAGCTGAAATCACTAATAAAGCTGATTACAGCGTTCCGTGCGCCTTGGTGTTTAGTCATTCCGGCCACATGACCACAGAAATGTCTTCGGACAGCGCTGGCTCTTCGGCTTTGAAACGGAGATGAGCACCGCAACCCTAGAGTCGGATTCGACAGGCTTTTGAGCAAGGGAACCTTTACCTTTACCTATACACGTCTCAAACCCAGTATATTCCAACTATCCTGCAGATTTGGTGGAAGGATTGTTGTTAAGTATGAGACTTAACTCTGAGAGTGATGAACAGTGATTCAGCTTCATTCAAACACAACAGGAGGATCAGATAACACACACACACACACACACAAACAGTAGAGCACAGCTCCTTTCTAAACAGTCCGGGCGAACAAAACCACGCCCCTACTTTGGTTAACAACCAATAACATTTGAGGGATAAGGACCAATGAGGCCTGTTCCCTCCATAACATTTCAGTCAGTTCGGATTGGTTACAAAACAGCGCAGAACCAAAACAACCAATAGGATTGTTGAGGCTTACAGTCCTGGTCCTCACTTCAGGTTTAACATGTAAAAGTATACAGGCTGTTTCACAAGTCAGGACATCACAGTTGTCAACCTCCAGGTGGTGGCTGGATATCTGCCACTATTACAACTTATCTCCAGACGACAGAGATCAGTTCACCTGGAGAAAATGACCACTTTGAAAGGTGGACTCTATGACCTTATACCCAATGGAGCAAGAACATAAGAGAAGCCATGCTGGATCAGGCCTATGGCCCCTCCAGTCCAACACTCTGTGTCACACAGTGGCCAAGACCCAGGGGCCATCAGGAGGTCCACCAGCAGGGCCATAAGAACATAAGAGAAGCCAATGTTGAATCAGGCCAACGGCCCATCCAGTCCAACACTCTGTGTCACACAGTGGCCGAAACCCAGGTGCCATCAGGAGGTCCACCAGTGGGGCCAGAACTCCAGAAGACTTCCTGCTGCAGAGAGTGATCTGTTAAGGAGTCATATGAGTAATTAACACATCAAATTCTGCAGGAAGTGGTGGCGGCTACCAGTGTTCCCTCTAAGCTGAGTTAGTGTGAGCTAGCTCACAGTTTTTTAGCCTCCGGCTCACACATTTTTGTCTTAAGCTCAGGAAGGAGGGCTCCAGAGCAAACTAATTTATGCAGTAGCCAAATCGCTGGCTCACAACTTTAATGCCAGTAGCTCACAAAGTAGAATTTTAGCTCACAAGACTCCACAGCTTAGAGGGAACATTGGCGGCTACAAACATAGACACCTTCAGGAAGGGACTGGATAAACACATGCAGCAGAGGTCCATCAGTGGCTATTAGCCACAAGACACAAATGGAACATGTAATGTCTGGGGCAGTGATGTTCTGTATTCTTGGTGCTTGGGAGGCAACAGTGGGAGGGCTTCTGGAGTTCTGGCCCTGCTGGTGGGCCTCCTGATGGCACGTGGGTTTTGGCCACTGTGTGACACTGAGTGTTGGACTGGATGGGCCATTGGCCTGACATGGCTTCTCTTATTTTCTAGGATATCCATGGCCAGATACCATTTCCATGCACATCTGTTAAGGGTGTAACAAGTGTGCCGTTATCAGTAGAGGGTGTACCAAGAGCGAGCAAGGAGTCATATGTAACTGTGCACCCACTTACAACAAATAGCCACATGGTGGCAGCAGATGGCACAGAAGCTGAGAATCAGTGGTTGAAAATCTGCTTGGTACGCAGAAGGTCCCAGGTTCAATGTTAAGTATGAGACTCAACAAAGGATTCAGCTTCAAGTGATTTCAGCTTTATTAAACAGCAACTGTAAGTCAGGAACACACAACAACAAGGGGAGCACAGCTCCTTCTTTTAAACTCTCCCGGGCTGTCAAAGCCACACCCATAACAAGTTAACGACCAATAATATTGCAGGGATAAAGTCCAATCAGAGTGCAGGGATAAAGGCCAATCAGGACCGTTCCCTCTTTGCAACAATATCACTCAGTGATTGGGTAATTACACAGGTTCCGCAGAAACCGACCAATAGCAATGCGACATCTGAAGAGCCACCTTCAGACTCAAGCTTAACATGTGAATAGATAGGAGCGATTCACATTCAGTACATAACATTCAATCTTGAAACTTCTGCTCTCGCACTTTACTTGAATATTGTTCCAGCATTTTAGGATGACTAATCTCTAATTAGCTGTTGTAGATTTTCCGGGTTGTGTGGCCGTCGTCGCCGCATCGTAGGACCTGACGTTTCGCCAGCAACTGTGACTGGCATCCTCAGGGGTATAACAGAAAAAGATGGAGTACTCTCTGTGTCCAAGTGAGAAGAAAAACGGTACAGAGAGTACTCCATCTTTCTGTGTTACACCTCTGAGGATGCCAGTCACAGCTGCTGGCGAAACGTCAGGCCCTACAGTGCCAAGACCACGGCCAGACAACTCGGAAAATCTACAGCAGCTAATGAACTCCGGCCATGAAAGCCTTGGACAACATGTTAATATCTAATTGTTATGGTGTTTTTATGAATGATTTTAACTGTATTTATATATGTACTTTTATGTAAGCTGCCCTGAGCCTTGGCGGGGATGGTGGGGTATAAATCCAATGAATTGGGGAGGGGGATTTAAAAATTGTGCAACACCGCATTGAAAGATGGATTCGACAGGTCCTTGCCCAAGATCTATTGTTACCTTCTCAAAGTTGTCATTGCAGGCCGATCAGGATCACCAAAGCACGGAAGCGTATCAGGATTAGCTCCGTCGGCAACCCTCCAAGTTCCCCCTTCGACCCCGAAACACACCGTACACAAACACGCTACATTAAGATTTTTATTTGACTGAATGCTGTAGCTTCTGAAGAAAGGGGGAAAGGTGTCTGAATGAGCAACTCTGACAGTGTTATTTGAGGAGACAATTGTTCCATCCCTCCCGTAAGGGCCGCCTCTTATAAATGAACCCTCGAACTTGCCGAACCCGTTTCATGATTGATTCAGGTGGTTTCGATGCTGCCTCTTCAGAATCCTTCTCGAGACGATTCACAAGTAGGAGACGGGGCCTGCTGGAAGCTTCACCGATTCCCCCAAAATGGGTTGTAATTTTTAGGCTGCGGTCATGCACACTGAATGATCCACTTTATTTTCTGTTGGGTTTTTTTTTTTTGCTGTTTATTGATATATTTTCCATATACAAATACATAAATAAATCGTCAATCAATCAATAATTTACATTGGAGTCTGATTTTTTAACATTCATATCTAACCATTTATACAGTCTTGACCATCTTTTCAAAAAGGTTTCTTCACCTTTTCCTTGAATTAACAAGCTTAATTTATCCAATTCTGCTGAAATTAAACAATTTCATACTTATTTCTTCCCTAATGGGAGTCTTTTTCAGATTTCCAGTATCTGGCCAGAAGTATTCTAGCGGATGTCATTATAAGCACCACTAGGTAAGCATCACAATAGCTAAGATTTTTCGGCATCATATTCAACAAATATATTTCTGGATTTAACATCAAATATATGTTCTGAATGACAATACTAGGCAAAAAGCTCAATTCCCAGCGATTTGGTTTCCATTTCTAGAGGTAATGATAATGTGCCGAAAAACGTTTACCCTTTAGATCTGTTACAATTGTAAGTTGAAGTTATCCATCTACTCTGCTAGTAAGCTGTAGCTCCTTTTTTATTATTATTTTGCCTCTAAACCAGGGGTCCTCAAACTACGGCCCGCGGGCCACATGCGGCCCGCCAAGGACATTTATATGGCCCGCCGGGTGTGCGCGGGGGACATGCCCTTGGGGGGGGGGCTTCTGCGCGCGGGTGGGTGTGAAGACCCGGAGGGTGGGGCCTGGCCGGGGGCGGCCGCTGCCACAGCCCCACCCTGAATCTCCAGGAGCCCCCCCCAGCCCGGATCGCTACCTTCTTCCTGTGGCGGAGCAAGCCTGGCGGGCGGGCGCCATGGTCTGGTCCCGGGACGGTCCCGCTCAGCGGAAAGCCCCCCTCCCCCCCCTTCGCCGGCGGGCCGGGGGTTGCAACCCGCAGTGCCGCCCGACGCACGAGCGGACCTCGGGTGGGCTCGGGAGGAGGCGACTCTGTGGGGATCCCGCGGGGCGGGAACCAGGAGCCGGGGAGAGGGCGGATCGTGCGTTGCCCAGGGGAGCCTCCAGGGAAGGACCCCGCGCTGCCTCCCACTTCCCGGCATCGCCCTCTGCTGCTGCTGCCACCTCTGGACAGGCGCCCGGTGCATATATTTATTTTGAAACATTCCTTTCTACCTTGTAAAGATCTTGGTGGTAAAGCGCTGTGCAATTTAAAAAAAAATACAGGGAAGTGATTGCTATGCTATGGTTTCTTCACTTGTTCTGGAGTAAAGGGATGAAATTTTGCTCTGGGCCTGTATACTGATTGTGACAGGATTATCTGGGGACTGCTCTGTTCCATAGTCCGGCCCTCCAACGGTCTGAGGGACAGTGAACTGGCCCCCTGTTTAAAAAGTCTGAGGACCCCTGCTCTAAACCAACTATAAATTGTAAAACTATGTATCTTCTAATGGTAACATGCATGTCAGATCTTTGTTTTCTCAATAAAAATGCTGAATAAAAAGTAAATATATATGTTCAACATTTCCCAAATTATTTTCTGTACTTTCTCCCAAAATCTTTGGATTTTTGTACAGCGCCACCACATATGGTAAAACGAACCTACATTAACTTTGCATTTCCAACATTTATTTGAACTATTTGTATAACATTTTGCTATTTTATCCGGTGGCCAATACCATCTATTAAATACTTTAAGAAAGTTTTCTTTATGTGATATGGCTCTCGTATATTTAATTGATTTCCATATTTTGGACCACTTATCTGTTTCTATGTTATGCCTTATATCTTTCATCCACAAAATGATTGTAGGTTTAACTATTTCATCTTGCATATAATCTTTTATAAGCAAATTATACAATTTCTGGGTCATTTTATCGTTGGAAGAGAGCCAGATCTTGTCCAATTCATTTTTTTAATCCTCAAAACCCTGAATCGCATCCTTAGTGTATCTGGATTTTAATTGTACACTTTCCCACCATGATAGTTGTATATCAATCCACTTTCGATGCATTTCCCAACTGGATTTTGCCAGTGCACATGGTAAAATCCAGTTAAGAACATAAGAACATAAGAGAAGCCAATGTTGAATCAGGCCAATGGCCCATCTAGTCCAACACTCTGTCACACAGCGGCTAAAAATACCACATGCTATCAGGAGGTCCAGCAGTGGGGCCAGGACACTAGAAGCCCTCCCACTGCTGCCCCCTCCAGCACCAAGAATAGAGTGCATCACCTGCCCCAGACTGAGAATTCCCATCTATACCCTGTGGCTCATAGCCACTGATGGACTTCTGCTCCATATGTTTATCTAATTCCCTCTTGAAACTGTCCATGCTTGTAGCTGCCACCACCTCCTGTGGCAGTGAATTCCATATGTTAATCACTCTTTGGGTGAAGAAGTATTTCCTTCCAGTTGGGAAGTACACTAAAAGTGGGTTGAAAGGGGATTATTTAGTGCGTGTGACCGCAGCCTTAGATCGGATCGCAAGGCACCATGCGGCTGCTGGGTTTGTGGGCACTTGGAGAGGGTACTGGAAAAAAGTGTGTTTCCCCCCAAAAAGTGTGGTAGAATAGATTGAGCTTAAGCAAATCAACTATATGGCATTAAAGCTGCAGCTAGCTCTTCCCGAGGCTCCATGAGCTGAAGAAAGGTCATTATTTTTAAGAGTTGAAAATGGTATGATACAAACACTGGCCAGACATGGCCGTCTACTCCTCTCCCTTGTCTCAGCATCTGCTGGAGGCAGTCAAAAGGCCTTGCAGAAGTGGTCAGCTGAGATTAATTCGAGTCCAGCACCAACAAGGTTTTCGGGGTATTTTAGAGTGCCCAGATATTTCTGAGAGTCAGGGTACTTTCTCATTCGGGGTGTTTTCGAGAATCAAAGCTCTCTTCACCAGATCTGACAAAGGGAGCGTTGACGATCTTAGGATGCATTAACAGAAGCCTTGTGTCCAGATCATGGGAGGTGGTCGTTCCACTCTATTCTGCTATGGTCAGGCCTCACCTGGAGTCCTGTGTCCAGTTTTGGGCACCACACTTTAGGAAGGATGTTGACAAGCTCGAGCGTGTCCAGAAGAGGGCGACCAGGATGGTGAGAAGGTTGGAATCCAAGTCTTACGAGGAAAGGCTGAAAGAGTTGTGTTTGTTTAGCCTGGAAAAGAGAAGGCTTAGGGGGTACATGATGGTAGTCTTCAAGTATCTGAAGGGCTGTCATGTAGAAGATGGAGCAGATCTACTCGCTCTTGCTCCGGATTGCAAGACTAGATCCAATGGGTGGAAATTACAAGGGAGTTGATGGTGAGAGGGTTGGAATCCAAGTCTTACGAGGAAAGGCTGAAAGAGTTGGATATGTTTAGCCTGGGAAAGAGAAGGCTTAGAGGGGAACATGATGGCAGCCTTCAAGTATCTGAAGGGCTGTCATGTAGAAGATGGAGCAGATCTATTCTCTCTTGCTCCGGATTGCAAGACTAGATCCAATGGGTGGAAATTACAAGGGAGTTGATACCTGCTAAATATCAGGAGAAACTTCCTAAGTGGTTGAGCAGTGAAACAGACTGCCTTGGGAGGTGGTGGATGCTCCTTCCCTGGACGTTTTCAAGCAGAGGCTGGACGACCATCTTTTGGGAATGTTGTAGGTATCTGTCAGGCTAACTTTTGGCTATGCGCCTGCAGAGTGCAGGGGGTTGGACTAGATGACCTGCAAGGTCCCTTCCAACTCTAACATTCTATGATTCTATGAAATAATACTCCCATGTTAAAATCATGAATCAAATAGTCAGTGACTTACCGTTGCCGTGGGAGCTGGTGGCAAGCTGGTGGGAAGCAGATACCTCAGAAACCGGCAAGTCAAGCAAGACTGGGATTGAAGGCCCGAGCGACCTTTTGTACCATTCGGTTGATGTGGGATGATGTAGCCATTGTTGCATTTAGGCCTCCTGTGCAGTTCCACAGAACTGTGGGGGCGATGGGCGAATGTTTACCAAAGGACCCCATGGACGAAGTCCAGAGTTCCCAGAAGAACCTGGCATGCATGTGGCATTATCGCCTTTATGATTCATGAGGAAATGGTAGGCTTTGCTCCTCTGGTTCGTTGTGCAGTTCCATGGAACGAATTTTCGAGATATTGGAACGTTTGCTTAATGCCCCCCTGGCAGAGTTTCAAGAAACACCTGGTGGACAGACTCATTCAGGAAACCCTTCAGCCGCCTCCTCAAGAACTGATTGTATGGGTCTGTGTTATGTATGACACTTAAGGCAGCAGCTCATGAACAGCGATTCAGCTTTATTTACAAGGTAGGAAACAACACGGAAACAGGAGAGCGACAGGCCCTCTTTTAAACTATCCGGGCTGGCATAGCCACGCCCCTTGTTGCTGAAAGAACCAATCAGAACAGTAACATAACATCCAATAACTTCATCTCCCTCCATAACCTTCTAGCATCCTGATTGGCCTGCTACGCAGAGTAGCCAATCAGAGTTTGTTCTTTTCGAGACCAGGCCTAGATAGGAGTGAGATTCAAGCTCCGGTTATTCATGTATACCAGATATATAACAGTCCGCCTTTGGAAGAATTTTAAAAAGTAAAAACGGTGCAGGAAGAGAAAGTATAATCATTGAGCTAGATTAGGTTTGTGTATATTTGCTGTATTTCAGTTTTACTGTAGAGCGCATCACGTATTGGAGGTGGGTAGGGGCCGGGACTCAGGGGGTGAGCATCTGCTTGGCATGCAAAAGGTCCCAGGTTCAATCCCTGGCATCTCCAGTTGAAAGGACCGGGCAGGAGGTGACGTGAAAGACCTCAGCCTGTGACCATGGATAGCTGCTGCCAGTCTGAGTAGACAATACTGACCTTGATGGACCAAGGGTCTGACTCAGTATGAAGCAGCTTCACATGTGTGCTACTAGACTCAAATTCAGCTCTTTCACTACAGACCAACATGGCTACCCTCCTGGAACTTCCTTACTGGCTATTGGTCGATAACAGGACAATTCCCTCTTGCCCCAGAATTGGGAAGTTTAATCAGGAGTTTTTTTCATGTAGGAATCTGCAAAAAAAATTGGGGAGGGGAGTCTTCCTCTTCCCTGGGACATTTTAATGTTCTTTTATTATTCACAGAATCATAGAATGTTAGAGTTGGAAGGGACCTTGCAGGTCATCTAGTCCAACCCCCTACACTCTGCAGGAGCATAGCCGATAGATAGCCCTACATACCTACAACATACCCAAAGATGGTCGTCCAGCCTCCACTTGAAAACGTCCAGGGAAGGAGCACCCACCACCTCCCGAGGCAGACTGTTCCACTGCTCGACCACTCTTACAGTTAGGAAGTTTCTCCTGATATCTAGCCGGTAACAACTCCCTTGTCATTTCCACCCATGAGATCTAGTCTTGCAATCCGGAGCAAGAGAGAATAGATCTGCTCCATCTTCTACATGAGAGCCCTTCGAATACTTGAAGACTGCAATTATATCCCCTCTAAGCCTTCTCTTTCCTAAGCTAAACATACCCAACTCATTCAGCCTT
Source organism: Gekko gecko (assembly GCA_029375565.1). NCBI lineage: Eukaryota > Metazoa > Chordata > Lepidosauria > Squamata > Gekkonidae > Gekko > Gekko gecko. The sequence continues at coordinate 23,115,810 of JAPDNY010000005.1, forward strand.
TCCTCATAAGACTTGGATTCCAACCCTCTCACCATCCTGGTCGCCCTCTTCTGGACACGCTCGAGCTTGTCAATATCCTTCCTAAAGTGTGGTGCCCAAAAGTGGACACAGTACTCCAGGTGAGGCTTGACCATAGCAAAATAGAGCAGAACTACCACCTCCTGTGATCTGGACACAATGCTTCCATTAATGCATCCTAAGATTGCATTAGCTTTCTTCACAGCCGCATCACACTGGAGGCTCATGTTGAGCTTGCAATCAACCAGAACACCCAGATCCCTTTCACACGTGCTGCTGTCAAGCCAAGTCCCTCCCATTCTATATCTGTGCCTTTGATTTTTTGTGCCCAGGTGTAGGACTTTGCACTTATCTCTATTGAAATTCATTTTATTTGCCTCAGCCCACTGTTCCAGCCTATCCAGATCATTTTGGATCCTGACTCTGTCTTCTTCAGAATTAGCAATTCCAGCCAGCTTCGTGTCATCTGCAAATTTGATGAGCATCCCCAGGGCTGGATCGCCCATAGGGTGAACTAGGCGCCCGCCTAGGGCGCCCGGCCTGAGGGGTGCCAAATGGCGCCCCACTCCCCCCCCGAAAAGTGCCCCCCACCCTAACCCGGCGCCCGCTGGCACCGCCAGACCCCCGCCCCCTTCCCAGCAGCCGCTGGGCCCCCAGAAAAGCGGGACCCCCCTGCTCCCTTCCCGGCTTTTCTGGGGGTCCCACAGCCGCGGGGGCCCCAGAAAAGCCGGCGCCGGGAGGGAGGGGGCGGAGGCTGGACCCCCCCGCCCCCTTCCCGGCTTTTCTGCGGGTCCCGCAGCCGCGGGGGCCCCAGAAAAGCCGGCGCCGGGAGGGAGGGGGCGGAGGCTGGACCCCCCGTCCCCTTCCCGGCTTTTCTGCGGGTCCTGCAGTCGCGGGGGCCCCAGAAAAGCCAGCGCCGGGAGGGAGGGGGCGGAGGCTGGACCCCCCGCCCCCTTCCCTGGCTTCCCTGGGGGTCCCGCAGCTGCGGAGCCTCCAGGAAAACCAGCGCCCCGCCGCCGCCGCTGGTCCCCAGGGCCCACCGGGAGGTTGGCATCCCCAGTGGGGGCGCCCCAGGCTGTCCGGCCTAGGGCGCCCAGACACCTGGAGCCGGCCCTGAGCATCCCCTCTGTGTCTTCCTCCAGGTCATTTATAAAAACATTGAACAACACCAGGCCCAGGACTGAGCCCTGTGGCGCTCCACTTGAGACTTCCCTCCACGTAGACGCAGAGCCATTTCCGAGCACTCGTTGGGTATGATTTTTCAACCAACCATGGATCCATCCAACAGTTGCGCCATCCAGCCCACACTTAACCAGCTTATCCTCAAGGATATCATGAGAAACTTTGTCAAATGCTTGACTGAAATCTAGATACACTATATCCACGGCATTGCCAGAGTCAACCATTTTAATAACTCTGTCAAAAAAGGAGATAAGGTTGGTCTGGCATGACTTATTCTTGATAAACCCATGCTGGCTCCAAAGGTGAAGACATACAATCAGGGGCGTGAAGGGTCACTTCAATAAATAAGCCCACCGGAATTTCCTTGATACTCCGAGTTTCGTGCTAGGGGCCCAGAAGTAAACATCCCAGAGTCTCCAAAATCCCTGTTCGGTGGAACGGCACAGCCGAACTAATGCAACGAATCCCAGCACTGCCCATTAATCATACCGGAGATTAATTCACGTTCCCGTCAGGTGCTTCGTCACACAGTGAATTCCCTCCTTGAGGCTCTTGGGACAACATTCGATAATCTCCCCACAGTTCCGTGGAACGGCACAGTGGGCCGAAATCCAACAATGGCTATGATGGCTGTCACTCAGAGGAGGCCAGGGAGAAGAAGAAGAAGAAGAAGAAGAAGAGTTTGGATTGGGTTACAGGAATAAATAAAATAAAAATATGTTGTCGAAGACTTTCACGGCCGGAGTTCATTAGCTGCTGTAGATTTCCCGGGCTGCATGGCCATTGTCTTGGCATTGTAGGACCTGACGTTTTGCCAGCACCTGTGACCGGCTTTCCTCAGAGGTATGACACAGAAGGATGGCGTACTCTCTGTATCACATTGACACAGCGTCTTCTCACCTGGACACAGAGAGTACTCCATCTGTCTGTGTTATACCTCTGAGGATGCCAGTCACAGCTGCTGGCGAAACGTCAGGTCCTACAGTGCCAAGACCACGGCCACACGACCCGGAAAATCTACAACAAAGAAAATAAAAATAACCTGCACATTTGCAAAGAAAGGAATCATTGCTAATTAGCTATGTGTCTGTCTCCAGGGTGGGGGAGGGGCGGGCTGTGGCTCAGTGGTAGAGCATCTGCTTGGCATGCCGAAGGTCCCAGGTTCAGTCTTCAACATCTCCAATTAAAAGGACCAGCTAACCGGTGATGTAAAACCAGTAACCGGTGCTTGGGGGGGTCAACAGTGGGAGGGCTTCTAGTGTCCTGGCCCCACTGCTGGACCTCCTGATGGCACCTGGTATTTTTGGCCACTGTGTGACAGAGTGTTGGACTGGATGGGCCATTGGCCTGATCCAACATTGGCTTCTCTTATGTTCTTATGTCTAGGGCAAGGGATGCTCTGTATTCTTGGCGCTTGGGGGGTCAACAGTGGGAGGGCTTCTAGTGTCCTGGTCCCACTGCTGGACCTCCTGAGGGCACCTGGTATCTTTGGCCACTGTGTGACACAAGAGTGTTGGACTAGATGGGCCATTAGCCTGATCCAACATTGGCTTCTCTTATGTTCTTATGTCTAGGGCAAGGGATGCTCTGTATTCTTGGTGCTTGGGGGGGCAACAGTCGGAGGGGCTTCTAGTGTCCTGGCCCCACTGCTGGACCTCCTGGGGGCACCTGGCATTTTTGGCCACTGTGTGACAGAGTGTTGGACTGGATGGGCCTTTGGCCTGATCCAGCATTGGCTTCTCTTATGTTCTTATAGATGGAATACACTGTCTGGGCAAGGGATGCTCTGTATTCTTGGCACTTTGGGGGGTCAACAGTGGGAGGGGCTTCTAGTGTCCTGGCCCCACTGCTGGACCTCCTGATGGCACCTGGTATTTTTGGCCACTGTGTGACAGAGTGTTGGACTAGATGGGCCATTGGCCTGATCCAACATTGGCTTCTCTTATGTTCTTATGTCTAGGGCAAGGGATGCTCTGTATTCTTGGTGCTTGGGGGGGGCAACAGTGGGAGGGGCTTCTAGTGTCCTGGCCCCACTGCTGAACCTCCTGATAGCACCTGGTATTTTTGGCCACTGTGTGACAGAGTGTTGGACTGGATGGGCCTTTGGCCTGATCCAGCATTGGCTTCTCTTATGTTCTTATAGATGGAATACACTGTCTGGGCAAGGGATGCTCTGTATTCTTGGTGCTTGGGGGGGGTCAACAGTGGGAGGGCTTCTAGTGTCCTGGCCCCACTGCTGGACCTCCTGATGGCACCTGGTATCTTTGGCCACTGTGTGACAGAGTGTTGGACTAGATGGGCCATTGGCCTGATCCAACATTGACTTCTCTTATGTTCTCATGTTCTCTTCCTGAGACCCTATAGAGCTGTTGCCACTGAGTACACAATACTGACCTTGATGGACCAAGGGTCTGATTCAGCAGAAGGCAGCAACGTGTGTGTTTGTGTGTGTCGAGTCTCTTCCAAAGGCACTTTGCCTTTAAAAAAGGCTACTCGGAACATTTCACTGCTTGGGGAACAGAGAGGATGAAACTGCCTTCTGCTTTCTCGGCAGCCACGACTTTGTCTCAGCAAAGACCACTGAAATTCCAAATTCGCACAGCACCGGGGGACTGAACGGTGGATTCTGCAGGTCCCTACCCAAGATCTATTGCCGCTTTCTCACAGTTATCATCACAGGCCGATCCGGATCACAAAAGCACGAGATGATAATGGAAACGTATTAGGATTAGCTCCGTCTGCAGCCCTCCGATTTCCCCCCTCGACCCCGAAACACACCATACGCAAACACACTGCATCATGGTTTTTATTTGACTGAAAGCTGTAGCATCTGCGGAAAGGGGGAAAGGTGTCTGAATGAGCAAACCTGACCGTGGTTTTTGAGGAGACGATTGTCCCATCCTTCCATTAAGCGCCGCCTTTTATAAATGAACCCTCCGACTTGCTGAACACATTTCTTGACTTATTCAGGTGGTTTTGATGACGCCTCTTCAGAATCCTTCTCGAGACGGTTCACAAGTAGAAGGCGAGGCCCATTGAAAGCTTCACCGATCCCAAAAATGGGTTGTAACATTTAGATTGGACCACAAGGCAAGATGTGGCTGCCGGGTTTGTGGTCTCTTGGAGAGGGAAAGGCATTTCCCCCCCCAAAGTGCTGTAAAATAGACTGAGCTTAAGCAAATCAACGATTATGTGGCATTAAACCTGCAGCTAGCTAAAAAAAAAATAAGCTTCCCGTCCCGCTTTTCAAGGTCTTCTTTTTAAGGGTTGAACATGGTGTGGTACAAGCAGTGATACAAACAGTGGACAATTCTGCATTGGCTTTTCCCTCCGTTGTTTTACCAAACCCACGTTGGAACAGAAATTCCTGTCTGCATTGCATGCCGCTTTCGCTTTCTTTGATCATCAGATTTTATGGTACCCTCTACACTGCAAGTCGCTTTCGCTTTCTTTGATCATCAGATTTTATGGTACCTTCTGCACAGATTTACGCCCATTCAGGGATGACTTTGCAGTCAGTATTTGAATGCGGTTTTAAGATGCAGCTTTGGTGAAACAATAGAGCGAAAAGCCAATGCAGAATTGCCCGGTGTTCCCATTGGGCAGTCATGGCTCCTCTCCATTGTCTCAGCATTTATTGGAAGCAGTAGAAAGGCCCTCCAGAACCTGTCAGCTGAGATGGGTTTCAGTTCAGCACCAACAGGGTATTTTCAGGGTATTTTCGAGACTCAGGGTACTTTTTTGTTCGGCAGGACTATTTTGGGGTAGGAATGGAGTTCCGGCTGGCTCCCGAGTTGGCCATACCCATCAGGAACTCATTAGCATAACAGGCCACACCCAACCGCAGAAACTCATCAGGATTGGCTACATTAGGGGTGTGTGGCCTAACATGCAAAGGAGTTCCTGCTCCAAAAAAAGCCCTGGGTTTTGACAACAAACAAGGTAAAGAGAATAAGAAGCAAAAGGTGGATGTGGCTGGATGATCACAGCTCTGATAACGTGGGGTGTGTGGCCTAATATGCTAATGAGTTCCTGCTGTTGGGTGTGGCCTATTATGCTAATGAGTTCCCGCTGGGCTTTTTTTTTTTACCAAAAAGCCCTGTTGTTCGGGAAATCTTCAAGAGTTGACACTCCCTTCATCAGATCTAACAAAAGGGAGCGTTGACTCTCAATAGCTCATACCTCGAAAATCTGGTCGGTCTCTAAGGTGCTAGCACACTCGAATCCAGCTCTTCTACTGCAGACTGTTGCTTCAGCGGGGCTCACTCATCCCACTATCATACCATGGTCAACTCTTAGGAGAAAGCTCAGGGACGGGCAAGCGGATTTTCAGCTTCCGGACTAATAACAAGAACCGCCGAAAAGATCGACTGCCCCGTTGTACAGATGCGTGAGGTCTTGCTCCAGCTCCTGCAAGGTGCGCTCCGTCACTGGAGGGATTACGTCAGGGGGTATCTTCCAGTCGTTATCTGCAATGGCGCCCCACGACGCCCTTCGGTTTGCATCAATCACGCAGCAGGCAGCAGACCAGATGTGGCTGGGGTAATTCACCCGGTCGGCGATCAAAGTATTCCCAGGCACCGCTCCGGTGATGACATAGATTCTAGTGCATTTAAACTGCAGGTTCTTCCTCGCCATGGTTTCCATCTCGTAGTCTTTCCACGACCTTTGGTTGAGCCTGTTGAACTGGGGCACGATGTTGGTCAAGGTGAACGTGGCGGCTTTGCTGATCTCATCAGACTGATGGACCACTGGGTTCAAGTGTCCCTTGTCGACGTAAAAAGGGGCTGCTTTGTAGTCATTGAAGGTGGCCTGGCTGGCTGCGATCTCTGCCACTGGAATGGTTGTTTCTCGTTCGTCTTCCATGTCTGCACCGTATCCACCATTGGCAAGCTGCAAAGCAGGGGGAAAGTAGGGGGAAAGTGTTTCTATCTCTCAGGGCAGGGATCCCTCCTGACACCCCCCAACCCTCCCCCCAGGTCTTCCAGTTTAGTAGAAGGACTGCTGCTGCTCAGCCCTAGAATGCCCCTCCTCCTTCTAGCCTTTCAGTTTAGTTTTCACTTTGCCTATCTGGAGCATCATCATGTTGCATGTTGATTTGCTGTTCATTCTCTATAAATTTGCTATAAGTTTGCTATAAGTTTGAACCTTACCGAAAGTTCATACTTTGAATAAACCTTTGTTTATTTCTTATTTATTTCTTTGTTTATTTCATTCGATTTTTACCCTGCCCTCCCAGCAAGGCTGGCTCGGGGAGGCTTACTGCAATATAAAACAGCGCAATATAACAGTCAAATCCAGTCGAAACATATTTAAAATCATAGGAACATAAGAGAAGCCAATGTTGGGTCAGGCCAATGGCCCATCCAGTCCAACACTCTGTGTCATACAGTGGCCAAAAATGCCAGGTGCCATCAGGAGGTCCAGCAGCGGGGCCAGGACACCAGAAGCCCTCCCACTGTTGCCCCCACCAAGAACACAGAGCATCACTTGCCCTAGAGTCCCTATCTATACCATGTGGCTAATAACCACCGATGGACCTCTGCTCCATATGCTTATCTAATTTCTTCTTGAAGCCATCCATGCTTGTAGCTGCCACCACCTCTTGTGGCAGTGAATTCATAACTATAAAATTATAAAGTGCTAGCATTAGATTCCTCAGCGTAACAGTCCGCCTCTGTATCTCCTTCAGATGTCCTTCAGATGAGGAGTAGAAGCCTCTAAGTCTCCTTCAGATGTCACAGGCACTCAGATCAGGCTATACTTGAGGGGACCCAGAGGTCGGGCTCGCTTTCCACAGGCAGTCAGATGTCATTGGTGGCAGTGGTGGCAGCAGCCCCAAAGGCCTGGCGGAAGAGCTCTGTTTTACAGGCCCTGCAGAACTGTAGCAGGTCCTGCAGGGCCCTGATCTCCTCCGGGAGCTCATTCCACCAGAATGAAGCCACCACTTAGAAAGCCCTAGCCCTCATTGTCACTAGCCTGGCCTCCTTGATGTTGGTCTTCAAGTGGCACTGGACTCTAAATTTGTTCTACTGCTTCAAACCAACACAGCTGACCAACTGGATTTATAAAAACCTGTGAGAATTTGCAGGTTTTTATGCTGGACATAAAGTGATATAATATCAAGTCTACCACTAGAGGGAGCTAAACGTATGCAGATCAAGGAGGGAAACCCAACGAGTGAGGAAAATGAGAAGGCGGAAGAGCCCAATAACAATGCTGAATGCTGAACTCCTCCTTATTCACCCTAATTCTCCCAGAGGTTCAGGCCATGGCCTGGCACCTCTATACTGTGGGCCCAGCTTTATGGTCCGCTGGAGACCAAGCCCCAAATGGTCATGGTCTCCAAGTTCTCTCCCTCCCAGGCATGTTGCTCAGATTGGAAGGCAACCTCAGATATGGGTTTTTCAGAAATCTGATGGTGCTGCCCTGATCCCTTCTTTGTTTGTTTGTTTGTTTGTTATATTTCTACCCCACCCTCCCAGCAAGGCCAGCTCAGGGCAGCTTACAACAATATAAAAATACAATATAAATAAAAACCAATCAAAACATGCCAAAACATATAGAACTATACAACTATTAAAGTGCGAGCATTTGATTCCTCGGTGTGACAGTCAATCTCTATATCTCCTTCAGGTGTCCTACAGAGAAGGAGGTGACATCATCACGCTGGCCACATTGGGGGTGGGATGCTCTATGATTCAAGGGAAAACTCTATGGTTTTCCCTCGAATCCTAGTGGCCCCGCCCCCAATGTCCCGATGTGATGATGTCACTTCCGGGTGGCATCATAGTGGCAGCGTGCACGCTCGGCGCGTACACACAACCTCCGGGAACGGCGCGAGACTCCCCCACTTTCAGGTACTTTCAGCTTGGCAACCCTATGATGGCACCTGGTATTTTGGGCCGCTGTGTGACAGAATGTTGGACTAGATGGGCCATTGGCCTGATCCAGCATTGGCTTCTCTTATGTTCTTATGTTCTTATGTTGTCACCAGCCGCTAGCTTATCTCCCATCTTAATATCTGAGTCTTTGAAGCTACAAGCGCCATCTCTTACTAGGCCTCAGCCTGAACCACTGTTTTGAATTTGAACGGGAAACTGTGTAAAGAGACCGGTTTCTTGGCATCGCAAGCCGAAAATCTCAGCAAATTATAGAAGAGGCCCGGTGTTCCCAGACCAGGCGGTTGAGAAGTGCTCTTACCTGAGGCTCGATCATCCAGTCTGTAGCTCTTTGTCCTGGTTTAGGATCATAAACATAAGCAGAGTAGATCGGGATGCGTTTCGTCCTGTCGTACATGGTGGCAAAGACGTACCGGCTCTGGTACCTCTGACAAATCCAGGCTGGGTTCGATGGTGTCAGAGCATCGTTTGGGAACCTCTGATTGAAGAAGAAGCCATCGCAGTTATTAAAACTGGAGGCCACTTCGCCGTACCCGGGCAGGAGAAACAATGCAGAAATGAGGAAGAGGAACGGCAGCCACATCGTTCAGCTGCTGATGACAAGAGACACAAAAGGCTGGGGTTAAGTATGAGACTCAACAACGGAATAAGCTTAACAAGTGATTTCAGCTTTATTCAACGACAAACACCAACTCAGGAACACACAACAACAAACAGTGGAGCACAGCTCCTTTTTAAACTCTCCCAGGCTGTCAAAGCCACACCCATAACAAGTTAAAGACCAATGGCATTGCAGGGATAAAGACCAATCAGGACTGTTCCCTCTTTGCAACATTATCACACAGTGATTGGCTATTTACACTGGTTTCGCAGAAACCGACCAATAGGAATGCGACAGCTTAGAATCCACATTCAGAATCAAGCTTAACATGGAAAAGAATAGGCTTGATTCACAGTTCAATACATAACAGCTGGGGTTCTCAGGTTGCCAGCTCTGGGTTGGGAAATACCTGGAGATTTTTTGGGGTGGAGCCTGAAGAGGGCAAGGCTTGGAGAGGGGAGGGGCCTCAGGAGGGTACAAGGCCACAGAGCCCACCCTCTAAAGCAGCATTTTCTCCAGGGAAACTGGTCTCTGTTGTATAGAGAACAGCTGTAGAAGCGGGGAGATCTCCAGGCCCCACATGGAGGTTGGCAACCCTACTGGTGTTGATGGAAACCTAGGAGGGGATCCCAGCAGAGACACAGACTCACAGTCGTATGGTTGCCAACCTCCAGGTGGTTGTATATCAAAATGAGAGCTCAGGGGAGGAGATTGTATCAATACAGAGACGCTCCATGAATGAATTATGAACAAAAGCAGAAAGATTATATTGTGCAAAACAATTCAAACAGTTTTAAATCTTTGCTAAACTTCAGCAAACCCTGATATATTCTTAAAGGGCTAGGGTCAGAAAGTATTTGAGACAAAGGGAAAACTCAAATGAAGTCCACAAATCCTTTGTATAAAAAAAAAACTTCAGGAGAGCAAAGGTCCTACGTCTTGTATGAGCAGCGGCTATACGCGGCTGGCTTCACGGCCGCGTTCACGTTCCACTTCTTCAGAGAGCTGGCACTCTTTCGCTGTGAAATGAAATAAAGTTTCAACGATTCTCCTTCAATTCGTTTTCCATTCAGTCCACTGACAGGTTCTCTTTCTGCCGATTAGGCTACTACAAGAGTAGAAGTGTCTTTACATAGCTACAACCTCCAGGTGGTGGCTGGAGTACTCCTGGGATTCCAGCTGATCTCCAGGTGACAGAGGTCGGTTGGCCTGGAGAAAATGGCCATTTTCGAAGGTGGACTCTATGGAATTATATTTTTGTTTGGTTTTTATTTATTTGGACTTATACCCCACCCTCCCCGCAAGCAGGCTGAGGGTGGGTTCCAACAGTAAGGTAAAAAGGTAAAGTTTCCCTTGCTCGAAAGCCAGTCGGATCCGACTCTAGTGTTGCGGTGCTCATCTCCGTTTCAAAGCCGAAGAGCCAGCGCTGTCCGAAGACGTTTCCGTGGTCATGTGGCCGGCATGACTAAACACCAAGGCGCACGGAACGCTGTTACCTTCCCACCAAAGTGGTACCTATTTATCTACTTGCAATTTCTTGCTTTCAAACTGCTAGGTTGGCAGGAGCTGGAACCAGAGACGGGAGCTCACTCCGTCATGCAGCACTCTCGGGTCTCGAACTGCTGAACTACTGGCCTTCCACAGCCTGCAGTTCAGCGTCTTAACCACTTGAGCCACCGCAGTATGAAATACAATATATAATACAATTTAAAACCACTTAAAGCAACCTTATGAAATAGCACAAAATCCTGAAACGCCATGTAAATTCTAATCAGATGTCTTACCAATTAAGAAGGAATCAAGAATCCAGGCCACTGATGGGGGGCTGGCTTGACGGAGGGGACATCCGTCGCCTCAACCAAAAGCCCAGTAGAAGATAGGGTTGCCAGCTCTGTGTTAGGAAATAACTGGAGACTTTTGGGGGTGGAGCTTGGGGAGGGCAGGGTTCGGGGAGGGCGGGGTTCGGGGAGGGCGGGGTTCGGGGAGGGGAGGGCCCTCAGCAGGGGATAATGCCATAGAATCCACATAAGAGCATAAGAGAAGCCAGTGTTGAATCAGGCCAAAGGCCCATCCAGTCCAACACTCTGTCACACAGTGGCCAAAATATACCAGGTGCCATCAGGAGGTCCAGCAGTGGGGCCAGGACACTAGAAGGCCTCCCTCTGTTGTCCCCCCTCAAGCACCAAGAATACAGAGCATCCCTTGCACCAGCCTGAGAGTTCCTATCTATATCTTGTGGCTAATAGCCACTGATGATCATCTGCTCCATACACTTATCTAATTCCCTCTTGGAGCTGTCCATGCTTGTAGCCACCACCACCTCCTGTGGCCGTGAATTCCATGTGTTAATCACTCTTTGGGTGAAGAAGGACTTCCTTTTATCTGTTCTAATCTGACTGCTCAGTAATTTCATGGAGTGCCCACGAATTCTTGTATTGTGAGAAAGGGAGAAAAGCACTTCTTTCTCAACCTGCTCTATCCCATGCGTAACCTTGTAAACCTCGATCACGTCACCCCCTCAGCCGTCATTTCTCCAAGTTAAAGAACCCCAAGTGCTTTAACCTTTCTTCATAGGAAAAGTGTTCCAACCCTTTTATCATTCTAGTTGCCCTTCTCTGCACTTTTTCCAATGCTACAATATACTTTTTGAGGTGTGTTGACCAGAACTGGACACGGGACTCCAAATGAGGTCGCACCAATGATTTATATGGGGGCATGATGATACTGGCTGATTTGTTTTCTGTTCCTTTCCATAATAATCCCCAGCATAGCGTTAGCCTTTTTGATGGCAGTCACGCACTGTCTCGACATTTTCACTGAGTTATCTACTACGACTCCAAGATCTCCCTCTTGGTCAGTCTCTGCCAGTTCAGCAACAACTTCCGAATCAGCCATTTTCTCCAGGGGAACTGATCTTGGGAGTCTGGAGATCAACTGTAATAGCAGATCTCCAGCTGCCACCTGGAGGTTGGCAACCCTAGTAGAAGAGCTCCATCTTACAGGCCCCTCAGAACTGTAATAACTCCCAACAGAGCCCTGATCTCATATGGGGGCTCATTCTACCAGGTGGGGACCAGGGCCCCTAAGCTATGGAGTCTTGTGAGCAATGATTCTATTTTGTAAGCTACTGCCCTTAAAGTTGTGAATAGGTGATATGGCCGCTGCATAAACTAGTTTGCCCTGGAGCCATCCTTCCTGGGATAGGACAAAAATGTGTGAGCCAGAGGCTAGAAAACTGTGAGCTAGCTCACACTAACTCAGCTTAGAGGGAACACTGGTCTTTCTTAACATCCCATTGCTGCCCTCAGCTAAAAGGATGGCCAACAACAGGGCACAGAGGCCGAGGCCTTCCCCTGATGTTGCCTCCCGGGTCTGGGACTCAGAGGATTAGTGCCCTTGAATGTGGAAGTTCCCCTCAGCCACCCTGGCTAGTAGACATTGATAGACTGATCCTCCTCCATGAATCTCTCTAATCCCCTTTGAAAGCTGTTTATCCCTGTGGCCATCGCTACATCCTCTGGCGGTGAATTCCACATTTTAATGACTCTCTATGTAAAGTGGTGTTTCCTTTTGTCCAGCCTGAACCTACTGCCCATCAGCTTCACTGGACGCCCTCGCGTTCTAGTCTTTTGGGAGAGGGAGAAAAATGTCTCTTTGTCAGCACCCCATGCACAATTTTACAGACCTCTATCACGTCGCCCCTTCGTTGTTTCTTTTCCAAACTGAAACGCCTTAGACTTTTCAGCAATGCTCCCTCTAAGCTGTGGAGTTCTGTGAGCAAAAATTCTGCTTTGCGAGCTGCTGGAATTAAAGTTTCGTGCGAGCGATTTGGCTCCTGTCTTCCTGAGGGAAGACAAAAAATGTGTGAGCTGGAGGCTAAAAAAACTGTGCACCAGCTCACACTCTCAGCTTAGAGGGAACACTGCTCTTCAGCCTTTCCTCCGAGGGAAGGGGCTCCGACCCCTTAACCATGTTGGTCGTCCTCCCTCTGTACTTTTTCCAGATCTGCAGTGTCCAGTACTTGTGTCTACAGTAACCAGAACTGCACACGATATTCCAAAGGAGACTGCACCATATAGCTGACACAAGGGGCCTCACAATATCGGCCGTTTTATTCTCAGTCCTTTTCCTAATAACCCCTAACACAGAGTTTGCCTTTCCCCACTGCCGTTTCGCCCGGGGTTTCATTGAACTATCCACTACCACCCCAAGATCTTTTCCCCTCTCAGTTTCAGCAAGAAAAGAAGTACTTTTCTCCCTTTCTCACAATACAAGAACTCGTGGGCACTCCATGAAATTGCTGAGCAGTCGGGTTAGAACAGATAAAAGGAAATACTTCTTCACCCAAAGAGTGATTAACACATGGAATTCACTGCCACAGGAAGTGGTGGCAGCTACAAGCATGGACAGTTTCAAGAGGGAATTAGATAAACATATGGAGCAGAAGTCCATCAGTGGCTATTAGCCACAGGGTATAGATGGGAACTCTCAGTCTGGGGCAGGTGATGCACTCTATTCTTGGTGCTGGAGGGGGCAGCAGTGGGAGGGCTTCTAGTGTCCTGGCCCCACTGCTGGACCTCCTGATGGCACCTGGTATTTTTGGCCACTGTGTGACAAAGTGTTGGACTAGATGGGCCATTGGCCTGATTCAACATTGGCTTCTCTTATGTTCTTATGTTCTCTTATGTTCTTAAGTTCAGACCTCCACTTGAAACCGAGACTTTGTCTTGTCCCAGTGTGCATCACCTTACGCTTACCAGCACTGAACTTCATTTGCCACCTTGTTCCCCAAACTCACCAAGTCTGTGGCAGTGTTCCCGCTAAGCTGAGTTAGTGTGAGCCAGCTCACAGTTTTTTTAGCCTCCGGCTCACACATTTTTGTCCTATCCCAGGAAGGATGGCTCCAGGGCAAACTAGTTTATGCAGTAGCTTAATCACTTGCTCAGGAGCTGCGGTGGCTCAAGTGGTTAAGATGCTGAACTGCAGGCTGTGGAAGGTCGCTAGTTCAGCAGTTCGAGACCCGAGAGTGCTGCATGATGGAATGAGCTCTCATTTCTAGTTCCAGCTCCTGCCAACCTAGCAGTTCGAAAGCAAGAAATTGAAAGTAGATAAATAGGTACCACTTCGGTGGGAAGGTAACAGCGTTCCGTGCGCCTTGGTGTTTAGTCATGCTGGCCACATGACCACGGAAACGTCTTTGGACAGCGCCAGCTCTTCGGCTTGGAAACAGAGATGAGCACCGCAACCCTAGAGTCGTATCCGACTGGCTTTCGAGCAAGGGGAACCTTTACCTTTACTAATCACTTGCTCACAACTTTAATGCCAGTAGTTTTTGCTCACAAGACTCCGCAGCTTAGAGGGAGCATTGGTCCGCTTGGAGCTCTTCACAGTCAGCCTTGGTTTTCACCATAAGGCCCATCCTGTCCAACACTCTGTCACACAGTGGCCAAAAATACCAGGTGCCATCTGGAGGTCCAGCAGTGGGACCAGGACACTGGAAGCCCTCCCGCTGTAGACCCCCCCCCAAGCACCAACAATTCAGAGCTTCACTTGCCCCAGAGTCCCTATCTCTACCTTGTGGCTAATAACCACTGATGGACTTCTGCTCCATATGCTTATCTAATTCCCTCTTGAAGCCGCCCATGCTTGTAGCTGCCACCACTTGGAGACATGTGTCAATCACTCTTTGGGTGAAGAAGGACTTCCTTTTATCCGTTCTAACCTGACTGCTCAGCAATTTCATTGACTGCCCACGAGTTCTTGTCTTGTGAGAAAGGGAGAAAAGTACTTCTTTCTCAACCCGCTCTATCCCACGCCTTGTCTTATAAACCTCATAAACCATCCTAAATAATTTGGTGTCATCTGCAAACTTGGTCGCTCACCCCTAGTTCCAGATCATTTAGGAATAGATTTGATTTATTAGACTTCTGTCCCACCCTCCCGGCCGAAGGCTGATTAAATAGTACTTTACCTGCCCCAAGACCAATCCTTATAGGACCCCATTGCTTAGTTCCCTCCCCTGAGAGAACTGTCCGTCGATTCCTGCTCTTCACTTCCTGTCAGTTTGGTGCAGTGGTTAAGTGCGCGGACTCTTATCTGGGAGAACCGGGTTTGATTCCCCCACTCCTCCACTTGCACCTGCTGATGTGACCTTGGGTCAGTCACAAGCTCTGGCACAGCTGTTCTCTCAAGGACAGTTTGTGTTAGAGTTCTCTCAGCCCCACCTACCTCACAGGGTGTCTGTTGTGGGGAGGGGAAGGGGAAGGAGTTTGTAAGCCGCTCTGAGACGCCTTTGGGCAGTGAAGGGCGGGGTATAAATCCAAACTCCTCCTCCTCCTCCTCCTCCTCCTCCTCTTCTTCTTCTTCTTCTTCTTCTTCTTCTTCTTCTTCTTCTTCTTCTTCTTCTTCTTCTTCTTCTTCTTCTTCTGTCATTTAACCAGTTTTTGATCCACACAAGAGACTTCCTTCTCATTGCAGCCTGTCAACTTTCCACTTCCCCTTTGTATCTTTCACAGTCAATCTCCACCCACAAAACGTAATTTTTTTGCCACCTCCTTGGGAGAACGTAAGCTCCAGACCAAGTGAACATGTCCAAGTGCAAAAGGTTATGAGGACAACAGACACCGATCTCATAAGGGAGCCACTTCCACGGGGCCCAGTGGCTTGTATCAATACTTTACCAACTCTGCTTTCAAGATTCAATTCCCTTCTGTTTACAAAGCACCTTTTATGGCTCATAATGCAGAGATCTGGATAGTTTGTTCTTCTCTGTAGTTCCTAAGAATATTTGAACTGAGAATTCTCAGCCCTCTCGCCCAACTACAGAGGAAGCCACAGCAATAAAACTTATAAGGACATAAGTAAAGCCCTGCTGGATCAGACCAAGGGTTCATCTAGTCCAGCATCTTAAGAATGTCAGAACAGCCCAACTACGTCAGACCACTTGTCCATCTAGGCGAGCATCTGGGTCACGTAGCGGCCAACCAGCCACCCTGTAGGATCAGCAAATGGGGCTCAGAAGACAAGGTCTCCCCTTGATGTTTCCTCCTTGAACTGGGTTTTAGAGGTTGACTGCCTCTGAATATGGAGGTTCATTATACTCATTATTAGGGTTGCCAGGTCTGGGTTGGAAAATACCTGGAGACTTTGGGTGTGGATCCAGGAGATGCTAGGGTCTGGGGAGGGGAGGGGTCTCAGCATGGTACAATGCTATGGAATCCACCCTTCAAAGCAACCATTTTCTCCGGGGGAGCTGATCTCTGTCCGCTGGAGATCAGTTGTAAAAGCGGGAGATCTCCAGGCCCCACCTGGAGGGGGTGCAGCTTTGAGAATGACAAGAGTACTCCGTTAATGAATAGTAGCTGCACTATGTGTCTTTTGCGGGACTGGCAAAAGCATCCATATAACCACTGAGAAGACAGTCCCCCTTTTTGGAAGACTTCATTGCAAGGAGAAGCGGGTTGTTATTCTAGGAATTCCCGTTGGGGCTTGACTTTTTAAAGCATTGATGCTAAACTGTCTGGTAGTTAGAAATCTATATGTACTGAATGTTACTGCTTAATGAATACAATGAATATTTATACCTGACCAGGATGAAATAATAATATACTATGCACTTTACTAAATAATGACTATAAAGAGAACACATTCGTTTGTTAAAAGGTTTCTGCAGTGTATATTTATTTGTTGCTGGGCCCACCCTGGAGGCTGGCAACCTGACTCACCATGGCTAGTAGTTTAGAGGTTTGTACTGTGGATATGCCCAGTTTTGTGGCATATTTCATCCCCAAGTCACACAACACAATTCAAAACAGCTTTCTTGCCTCGGGGGGCAGTGGTTTTGTGCTGTGTGAGCGAGTCCCATGCTGACCCACAGATCCAGTCGTACAGTTCAAATAACTTCCCAGTTAAACCAAACTGCACCTACTCACGAATGGCTTACCGTTAGCAGGGAGCTTCTGGCAACCTGGTTGGAGACTGCGGCTTCCTCGAAGGCCTTGCCGGTAAAGCGGCTGCAGTCTTGGAGACCAGCTCTGCTTATATACGATTTGA
Organism: Gekko gecko; assembly: GCA_029375565.1. Lineage (NCBI taxonomy): Eukaryota > Metazoa > Chordata > Lepidosauria > Squamata > Gekkonidae > Gekko > Gekko gecko. The sequence goes on from JAPDNY010000005.1 coordinate 23,132,565, forward strand.
ATCGTGAGAGACGTGGTAACCTTTGGCCCTTCTGGGCTGTCCAGTTCCATGGAATCGATTTCAACACGCTGAACATTTTCCTTTCACTTTTCTTTCAGGGCTTCCAGGCAGACAGGCGGCATTTCAAGGAATTCTTCTGCTTCTGCCTTTCCTCCCTTCCTTATTTCACGGGTGTGTTGGCAGAATGATGATCGTGACAGAGGGAGAAATATAAATATTGACCTAGGTAAGATTTGCATTTGACATGGCAGATCCACTAAATCGCCAGTTATATATCTGGACTTTTATCAAAGTTTTTGGCAAGCGTTCTCATATCCGCTTTCTGTGTGGGTTCTATCTGGCTAATTCAGGAACACAACCTGCACGACAAACAGATTTAAAGCCAATAGTTCATGAACTCCTCCTTTTCACCATACAGAACTGGTGCGGCTAACCCATAAACGCAAGCAGTGAACGGGAAAGGGCGAGGGTCTCTCTCTGAGCTCAGTGAAATGACCTGGTTCTCGCTTGCAAAACTTGGCGGTGAGGTAAATCCCACTTCTCATGTCCGCCACGGTGCGGACTCTTCTCATCCACTTCTCTTCCGAAAGGATTTGGTTCCAACAAATAGGCCAATGCAGTAACCAAATGGCAACCTGCAACCTGAAAGACAGAGCCGTGGGGCTGACAGGCCCCCAGGTCCCATAGCTTGCCACTGCTTGGAGCAGCAGCAGTTTTTTTAAAAATGCAGCCTTGTGTATTTAAGAACATAAGGACATAAGAGAAGCCATGTTGGATCAGGCCAATGGCCCATCCAGCCCAACACTCTTGTGTCACACAGTGGCCAAAGCCCAGGTGCCGTCAGGAGGTCGGTCCACCAGTGGGGTCAGAACTCCAGAATCCCTCCCACAGTTGTAGAAGAAGAAGAGGAAGAGGAAGAAGAGGAAGAGATTGGATTTATACCCCACCCTTCTCCACCCAAAGGTGTCTCAGAGTGGCTTACAAACTCCTTTCCCTTCCCCTCCCCACAACAGACACCCTGTGAGGTAAAAGAAGAAGAGATTGGATTTATACCCCACCCTTCACTGCCCAAAGGCGTCTCAGAGTGGCTTACAAACTCCTTTCCCTTCCCCTCCCCACAACAGACACCCTGTGAGGTAGAAGAAGAAGAGATTGGATTTATACCCCACCCTTCACTGCCCAAAGGCATCTCAGAGCAGCTTACAAACTCCTTTCCCTTCCCCTCCCCACAACAGACACCCTGTGAGGTAGAAGAAGAAGAGATTGGATTTATACCCCACCCTTCTCTGCCCAAAGGCGTCTCAGAGCAGCTTACAAACTCCTTTCCCTTCCCCTCCCCACAACAGACACCCTGTGAGGTAAAAGAAGAAGAGATTGGATTTATACCCCACCCTTCACTGCCCAAAGGCGTCTCAGAGTGGCTTACAAACTCCTTTCCCTTCCCCTCCCCACAACAGACACCCTGTGAGGTAAAAGAAGAAGAGATTGGATTTATACCCCACCCTTCACTGCCCAAAGGCGTCTCAGAGTGGCTTACAAACTCCTTTCCCTTCCCCTCCCCACAACAGACACCCTGTGAGGTAAAAGAAGAAGAGATTGGATTTATACCCCACCCTTCACTGCCCAAAGGCGTCTCAGAGCAGCTTACAAACTCCTTTCCCTTCCCCTCCCCACAACAGACACCCTGTGAGGTAAAAGAAGAAGAGATTGGATTTATACCCCACCCTTCTCTGCCCAAAGGCGTCTCAGAGCAGCTTACAAACTCCTTTCCCTTCCCCTCCCCACAACAGACACCCTGTGAGGTAGGTGGGGCTGAGAGAACTTCTGACAGAAACTGTCCTTGAGAGAACAGCTGTGCCAGAGCTTGTGACTGACCCAAGGTCACATCAGCAAGTGCAAGTGGAGAAGTGGGGAATCAAACCCGGTTCTCCCAGATATGAGCCCGCGCACTTAACCACTACACTAAACTGGCTCTCCAGTTGCCCCTCAAGCACCAAGAATACAAAGCATCACCGCCTCAGGCAAGGCAGTGGGTTTGCTAAAACGATGGAGGGAAGAGCCAATGCAGAATCTGCTAGAGTGTTCCATCTATACCTTGTGGCTAATAGCCACTGATGGACCTCTGCTCCATATGTTCACCCAGTCCCCTCTTGAAGCTGTCTGTGCTTTTAACTGCCACCACGTCCTGTGGCAGTGAATTCCACATGTTAATTACTCTTTGGATGAAGAGGTACTTCCTTTGATCTGCTCTAAGTCTGCTGGGCATTAATTTTCAATCGAGTGCCCACGAGTTCTTGTATTGTGAGAAAGGGAGGAAAGTACGTCTTTCTCTACCTTCTCTATCCCACGCATATCCTATTAGGTCGGACTTCCTCCTAACGACACTATCTCTGGCATACAAAGCGTCACGCCACAAGAAATGTGCTGGTTTCTAAGGTCCCCCAAAGTCCTGGTTATTCTCTTTTCCTGTTAGGAGGTTCCTTCTGAGGGAAAGGCAATTATAAAACTATCAACATATATGAAATATCCCACCAAGATCTTTATAGCTGATGGACAGGACCTTTAAGGCGGGTTAGCTGAGGTGTGGCTTGAAGATTAAAACAAAGGTAAAGGTTTCCCTTGCTCAAAAGCGAATCGAATCCAAATCTAGGGGGCAGTGCCCGTCATTTCTAAGCCGAAGAGCCAGCGCTGTCCGAAGACGTTTCCGCAGTTACGTGGCCGGCATGACTAAATGCCGAGGCGCACGGAACGCTGTTACCTTCTCATCAAAGATGAGAAAATTAAAAAAGAGAAGTTCAGCAAGCAGTCATCCAAGGGTTATGCTGACTTCTTGTTCTTTTCCCGTTACTGCTTAGGCGGTTTCCTGCTGATGAAAATGCAGTTATAAAATTGTCAGTATATAAAGTAACCCGCCGAGGCCTGTATAGAAGATGAACAGGACCTCTAGGGCAGGTCTGTGGAGTTGTGGCTTGAAGAATTCTCTTTTCTTGTTCTTAGCTCACCCCAGTGGGAGACTTTGTGCCTCCTCCCTGGTTCATCCTGGGTCTGTCCTTCATCAATTTAACGCACCCTGCGTCCCGTGGATCAGCCACGCATGAACTGCAGGTTCTCCCCCATTCCCACACACACCTAGAGTACCTGATTCAGACTGTGAGTGTGGCACGCATGGAGAAGGGGCATGATGCATCGGCCTTCACACCTGGCTTGTTTTCCCCACTTGCAATGCTCCCAAGCATGCGCTGTTTGGCCCATGATGGGGGAAATGCATATGTGCCTCAGCGGGTTTCCTCAACGGGCCAAGTAGCACCCTTCCACAATCATTTTCAGCTCAAGAAAATGGTGAATATTTGGCAGGAGGGGGAGGCTGAAATTCCTTCTCCCAAGTAGGCTGCAGCACACTCTCGGGAACTGGAGAGAAATCACATGTAGATGTTACACTGCAGGACACAGGATGGAGTCCCTAAGGGTTCCCAAGTACTTACCGTCTGGGAGTGGGGGACGAATGCTCCCCGGCCGGACCAGTCTTCCTGGTAACGCACCATGCCGTCGGCAGGAAGTGATACCAGGTGACGCTCTGGCAATGGGGCTGAAAACTCAATGGTACCATTGAGTTTCCAGCCCCATTGCCAGAGCGTCGCCTACCGTCCCTTCCTGGCGACGGCATGGTGCTCCGCGCCTCTCCTTCCCCTGGGGATGGTCCTGCGAGGACGTATCCATCCCCCGCCGGCACGCGGTAAGTTCTTGGGAAACCTAGAGTCTCTGGACCCTGGTCATCTATAGGAAAGTCAGTTGCCTCTAGCGGAAGGGTCATGGTTCAGTGATAGATCCTCTGCTTGGTATGCAGAAGGTCCCCGGTTCAATCCCTGGCATCTCCAGTTAAAAGATCCAGGCAGTGGGTGATGTGAAAGACCTCTGCTGGAGACCTTGGGGAGCCGCGGCCAGTCTGCGTAGACAAGACAGACTTGGATGGACCGATGGTCTCATTCAGTATAAGGCAGCTTCAGGTGTTCCTGCCATGAAGAGCTCATGAGTTCATGTGTTCAACATCAACCATGCTGGCCTGTTTCACTACAGTCTAGTCTGGGTTCTGTTGTAATGCCCATAAGCAGCCTCTGGGGTGAGTTTCTGCTTTGCATGTCCTTTAGCGTTGGCCCTGCAGGGCTCCTATAGAAGAGTGAGTTGCTGAGCAAGCTGATTGAGAGGCCAGCCACAAGAAGGCCCTGCCAGGGAGAGAGAGAGACAATGGTTCAGAGAGTTAAATTAAAAACACTTCTTCTGTTGAAGCAAAGTAGACATGGCCTGTTGTTCACGATACTGCAGTGTAATGTATTGAGCCTAGATCATACTTCGCCTGACGCCCAGGGCTCTTTTTGCAGCAGGAACTCCTTTGCATATTAGGCGACACACCCCTGATGTAGCCAATCCTGCAAGAGCTTACAGTAGCCCCTATAAAAAGAGCTCTGCAAGCTCTTGGAGATTGGCTTCATTAGGGGTGTGTCACCCAGGGCTCTTTTTGCAGCAGGAACTCCTTTGCATATTAGGCGACACCCCCGTAATGTAGCCAATCCTCCAAGAGCTTACAGTAGCCCCCGTAAGAAGAGCTCTGTAAGCTCTTGGAGGATTGGCTGCATTAGGCGTGTGTCGCCTAATATGCAAAGGAGTTCCTGCTACAAAAAGAGCCCTGCTGACGCTTAACTCGGACAGAGCTTGAGGATCCATAACTACAGCTGACTAGCATCCTAGAATAGGCCAGTAGGGAGACAGGGACCGTAGAGTAAACCAACGGAATAACAATGTGGGGTAAATAGCCTATCGTGGGAGTGGATGTCTATTTGGGGCGCAACCTTTTGCATGCATAAATACCTGTCTCCGGTCAGGGATTCTCAGTCTTCTTTCTACCTGCTGAAATCACTAATCAACTATGAGCTGATCGCTACATGCGTTTGAACCCAGTACATTTCATACAGGTTCAGTTTTAGTTTGTTCCTGCACGTCCCTCCGCTTCCCTTGGCTCTGGTGTTAATGAGCAAATAACCACATTCAAGGTCACTATTTGCTAGGGTTCCCAAGTACTTACCGTCTGGGGGCGGGGGACGAATGCTCCCCGGCCAGACCAGTCTTCCTGGTAACGCACCATGCCGTCGCCAGGAAGTGATACCAGGTGATGCTCTGGCAATGGGGCTGAAAACTCGATGGTACCATCGAGTTTCCAGCCCCATTGCCAGAGCGTCACCTACCGTCCCTTCCTGGCGACGGCATGGTGCTCCGCGCCTCTCCTTCCCCTGGGGATGGTCCTGCAAGGACGTATCCATCCCCCGCCGGCACGCGGTAAGTTCTTGGGAAGCCTACTGTTTGCACTAGCACTGGACGGAGCCAAGCCAATTAAATATCGTTTCCATGTTAAAACCACGAATCTACTGCTCAATGACTTACTGTTGCTGTGGGAGCTGTTGGCAAGTTGGTGGCAAGCAGATATCTCAAAATCCTGCCAGAAAAGTGAGACTGGGATTGAAGGCTAGAATGACGTTGATAACCATTTGACTGATGGGCGAGGATGTGGCCATTGCTGTATTTAGGCCTACTATGCAGTTCCATGGAACTGGGGTGGGGGGGGAATTCACAGTTCCAAGAAACACCCGGTATGTATGTAGGTTTATCTCCCGTATGATTCATCGGCAGTGCTGGGATTTGTTCCACCTGTTGGGCTGTGCAGTCCCATTGACCGGGTATTTTCGAGATATTGGAATGTTTCCTTATTGGCCCCCAGCAGAGCTTCAAGGAACGCCTGGTGTGGACAGACTCATTCAGGTGACTCTTTGGCTGCCTCTTCAGGAAGTGACTGTATCTGTTTGCCTCTGGAACAATTAAAAAAAGCTAAAATGGCACAGGAAGAGGAAGTATAATCATTGAGCTAGATTAGGTTTGTATATTTGCTATACGTCAGTTTTACTGCAGGGCACATCACATATTGGACATTGCAAAAACTTTTCCCCAGTTTGGACCCCATCAACGTGTATTTATAGTTAGGATTTTCAGCTCCAGTGTGCATCACCTTGCACTTGGCCACATTGAACCGCATTTGCCACTTTGACGCCCACTCGCCCATCCTCGACAGATCCGTTTGGAGTGCCTCACAGTCCTCCCTGGTTCTCACCACACTGAACAACTTTGTGTCATCTGCAAATTTAGCCACTTCACTGCTTACTCCAAATCTTTAATAAACAAGTTAAAAAGCATCAAATCAAGTGTTGATCCCTGCGGTACCCCACTGCTTACCATCCTTGTCCAAGGTAGGTTGGGGTGACAGTGACTGGCTCTAGGTTACTTGACGAGTTTCAGGGCCGAATGAGGATTGGATCCAGTGTTAGCCAAATTGCCTTTATTTCTTAACAAATGTGGGGAAATATGAATATTTAAATGGCATTTGGCATTAAGTATGGGACCAATTACCTATGTATACGGGAGTTAGTTTACCCAGAGCCCAGAAATAGATACTGAAGCCAGATGTCTAAAAGCAGTGATTTTTTTACTAATGATTCTCACACATGCAAACATAAAAATCAAGCATACACACAAGCAATACAGACCTAGGAACTTAGATAGAAAAGTACAGAGACAGTTGCATTAGCAGGAAGTGTCGTTGGTTGAGCGATACGTTACCTGTCCGACGAGATGAGTTGAGTCTGCAGCGAAAAAGGGAAGGGCTCGTGAGTTGGCCGGCAACACATGTGGAAGGCTCCAAACTGTGCAAGGAATGGAACCAGCAACATAGGGTGGGATTAGGAGGACAGAAGCAAGAGAGAGAGCAGTGGCTGAATGCTCTCTTTTTAAAAAAAACAACAACAAGTTTTATTAGGATATACAATGCTTCACAACTTGGTCCAATAACGTATCATATCCTTTTTACAAAACTCCTCTTCCCCCCCTGTTGGCTCCCAGCATTGCTTCCACCGTTCAAACCAAACATAATACATGTTAAATTCTTGTTAACATACTAATACAGTAGGTAACTCAATTTAGCTAATTATAACTACTGTAACCACTTACTAACTGTTTACCATTAATATATCATTAGTAGTTTCCCAGACTGAAAACACTATCCTTCATTTCCCAGTACTTCTGTATATAATCTTTAAAAGCACTCCAGTCTGCCAAGAAGGTTTCTTCTTCTAAGTTGTTCAACTGAATGCTGAATGCTCTCTTTTTATACCTGAAAAGGTGGCCTGAGGCGGGTGCCTCGTTGGTCACGTAGGCCCCAGGAAACATTGAAAAACATTTGCTGTTAACGGGTCAGGAAAAGGGATTAATCATTGGGCAATTGAAATAATGGGTTGACCAATAGTGACACCTCTTAGGGGGAAGGGGAGAGACGAGAGAGAGAGAGAAAAGAATAGTGATGTCCCAGCCCCGTTGCAGGTAGTTGGTCTTAACGATCCGATGGTTAACATCTGCGTTATCTGGATGGGCGGCTGGAGGACATGCCTGCTCGTCAATCTCATCAGGGAGTCAGTTCTTTTGTTTAGGCCGAAGAGGAATACATGCTTCATCTGGTGTTGTTCATGTGTGAATGTGGTGGTGTTGTTGTTCAGTCACACAGTCGAGTCCGACTCTTCGCGACCCCATGGACCAGATTACGCCAGGCCCTCCTGACTTCCGCTGTCTGCTGAAGTTTGCTCAATTTCATGTTCGTTGCATCGATGACACTGTCTAACCATCTCATCCTTTGCCGTCCCCTCCTTCTTTGACCTTCAATCTTTCCCAGCATCAGGGTCTTCTCCAGTGAGGGCTCCCTTCTCATTGGGTGGCCAAAGTATTTGAGCTTCAGCTTCAGGATCTGGCCTTCCAGGGAACAGTCAGGGTTGATTTATTTTAGGATTGACTGATTTGATCTCCTTGCAGTCCAAGGGACTCTCAAGAGTCTTCTCCAGCACCATAGTTCAAAAGAATCTATTCTTCGGCGCTCGGCCTTCCTTATAGTCCAACTCTCGCAGCCATACATTACTACGGGGAATACCATTGCTTTGACCATGCGGACTTTTGTTGGCAAGGTGATGTCTCTGCTTTTTATCATGCTGTTTAAGTTTGCCATCGCTTTCCTCCCAAGGAGCAGGCGTCTTTTAATTTCATGGCTGCAGTCACCATCTGCAGTGATCTGGGATCCTAGGAACGTGAAGTCTGTCACTACTTGTACGACTTCCCCTTCTATTTGCCAAGGAGTGATGGGGCCAGATGCCCGCGTGGTGGTGGTGGTGGGGAAATGTCCGTGTGATGAAAAAGAGAGCTTTTCCTGGCGTCTGTGCAGGAATGTGCAGGACCCTGAGGCTGGGAAAGATTGAAGGTCAAAGAAGAAGGGGACGGCAAAGGATGAGATGGTTCGACAGTGTCATCGATGCAACGGACATGAAATTGAGCAAACTTCAGCGGACAGCGGAAGACAGGAGGGCCTGGCGTGATCTGGTCCATGGGGTCGCGAAGAGTCGGACTCGACTGTGCGACTGAACAACAACAACGTGCAGGAATGTCCTGTTCTCTTTGCCGAGCGTGGCTTCTCTTAGTGACCTGCTGCTGGTTCCGTGTATTGCAGGGTCAGGGAGGCTGGCTTGCCTTCTGGCATATGGCTGTCGAGCTGCAGGAACGAGAGGCAGCTGGTATCCCATGGGTCCACGTCTGGCTTGGCAGGCTGCTTCAGTGCAAGGTTTCCCTTGGCTGGGCACATGCCTACAGTCCAGTAGAATGGCACTGTGTGAATGGCACTGTCTCGTGGCTGCAGTTCAGTCCAAGTTCTTAACTGACCCATTTCACAGTTCAGCTTTGCGGTTAATGCTTAAGAGTCTCTATAGATGCTACAGAGCCAGTTTGGCGTCGTGGGTAAGTGCGCGGACTCTAATTGGGGAGAACCGGGTTTGATTCCCCACTCCTCCACTTGCACCTGGCTGGATGACCTTGGGCAAGCCGTAGTTCTGATAAGAGCTGTTCTTGAAAAGGAGCAGTTTCTGTCAACAGCTCTCTCAGCCCCACCTACCTCACAGGGTGTGGGGAGAGGAAGAGAGAGGAGATTGTAAGCTGCTCTGAGACACCTTTGGGTAGTGAAGGGCTGGGCATGAATCCAATCTCTTCTTCTTCTTCTCTCAAGAGCAGTCCTTGAAAGAGCTCTCTCAGCCCCACCTACCTCCCAGGGTGTCTGTTGTGGGGAGGGGAGGGGTTGGGGTTTGTAAGCTGCTCTGAGACGCCATTGGGTTGTGAAGGGTGGGGTATAAATCCAATCTCTTCTCTTCTTCTTCTTTATAAGGTGGCTGAATGGCAACACCAGGTCTTCAGGTTCTGGTTCAACAACTATAACTTCTAAGGAGTCTCTGCCTCATTTTAACAAAGTCTGAGTCCAGTTGCACCTTGAAGACCAACAAAGTTTAATAATTCAAGGTATAGGTTTTCATGTGCAAGCACACTTCACATGAAAGCTTATACCCAGAATTCAACTTTATTGGTCTTCAAAGTGCCTACTGGACTCAAACTTTGTTCTGCTGCTTCAGACCAATATAGCGACTCACTTAAATCTCTCTGCCTCATTTTGTTTTCTCGGAACAGTGACCACAATGTTATTGAGTTCAACATTTGCATAACTAGGGAGTTGCCCCAAGAAGACTGACACAACCGCTTTTAACTTTAAAAGGGGTAACTTCTCTGGTATGAGGGGACATGTGAGGAAGAAACTGAAAGGAAAAGTAGAAAGGGTCAAAACCATTGGGGAAGTGAAAAGTACTGAGACGGACGAGTGATTTCAGCTCTCACATATTTTATTAGATCAGGAACAAGACAACTAAGCCGGCTCGCAGGCCGGCTTTTATTCCCAAGTGAGCCCATTCCCCAAACACACGCACACCCGTGATTTGATATTTACAGTTAATTGAGTTACCCCAGGCTCCCCGATTGGAGGAATGCGAGGAGCCTACAATTTATTGTCTGCAGGAACGAAGGTCAGGCCCTTTTCCTGACCGCGTGGTGGACCAGTCTGAACCGGTCGGAGCACATGGTTGCCCCGAGTCCATGTCTCTCTGTGGATACACTACACCCCTCTCCCCTTTGTCCGCGAGGCACCCACAGACCCTTGTCGAGCGTCGGATAACCGGGGCAGGTGGAGATGCCAGCGCCTGGGTGCTGGTCGGGGACCTTACCGGAGCTGGTGATCGTGGAGTGGCCGGTGAGGCGTCCCCCGCTTCGGTCGGGGCATCTGGCGCTGGGGTGATGGGTGCAGCTGCCAAACTGTCCGCTTGGCTGGGCTCTTGCAGCATTTGTGGAGGCTGTGGTTCTACTACCTCGGGTGGTTCGGGGTCCTCATAGTCGTCCGGCTCCCGTGGCGCCACCCGTCGGCGGAGTTGGTCAATGTGGTGGTGCAGCATGGTTCCATCCTCACAGGAGACCTCATACGAGCGGGGTCCCCTGACTCTTACCACCCTTGCCAGGATCCATGGTGGGCCCGAGGTGTAGCTCCTGGTGTAGACGGGGTCCTCGGGGAAGAACCCTCTACTGGCTTCCTGGTCCTCTGTGTCCAGCTTGCGCTCCAGGGCCCAATCTGGATGTAGCCTGTCCAAGCGTGACGTGAGGCGGCGACCCAGGAGACGTTCTGCCAGGCTGCGTCTGGTGGTGGCGTGCAGGGTTATGCGCTGCCCAAACAGGAAGGAAGCCAGTTTGTACTCCCAGTCCGAGGAGTCAATCTGCCGTAGTGCTTCCTTTGCAGTGCGGACCATCCGCTCCGCTTGCCTGTTCGTGGCGGGGTGGAATGGCGCAGAACGCACGTGCCGGATGCCGTAGTAAAGCGGTGAAGTCCTGGAACTCCCGGATGGTGAAAGCGGTGCCATTGTCAGTGACCAGCATATCCGGGAGGCCTTGAGCGCTGAAGATCCGCCACATGGCCTTGATGGCAGATTTCGAGGAGGTGGACGATACCGGGACAACCTCTAGCCACTTGCTGTAGGCGTCGACTAGTATAAAGAAAATCTGCCCCTGGAACTTCACGTTCCTGGGATCCCAGATCACTGCAGATGGGGACTGCAGCCATGAAATTAAAAGACGCCTGCTCCTTCAGAGGAAAGCAATGGCAAACCTAAACAGCATGATAAAAAGCAGAGACATCACCCTGCCAACAAAAGTCCGCATGGTCAAAGCAATGGTATTCCCCATAGTAATGTATGGCTGCAAGAGTTGGACTATAAGGAAGGCCGAGCGCCAAAGAATAGATTCTTTTGAACTATGGTGCTGGAGAAGACTCTTGAGAGTCCCTTGGACTGCAAGGAGATCAAATCAGTCAATCCTAAAAGAAATCAACCCTGACTGTTCCCTGGAAGGCCAGATCCTGAAGTTGAAGCTCAGATACTTTGGCCACCAAATGAGAAGGGAGCACTCCCTGGAGAAGACTTTGATGCTGGGAAAGATTGAAGGTCAAAGAAGGAGGGGACGGCAAAGGATGGGATGGTTAGACAGTGTCATCGATGCAACGAACATGAAATTGAGCAAACTTCAGCGGACAGCGGAAGACAGGAGGGCCTGGCGTGATCTGGTCCATGGGGTCGCGAAGAGTCGGACTCAACTGTGCGACTGAACAACAACAAAATTTTATACTTCTATTTAACTTTGTCCTGTCTTTTCCTAATTATTTCATATCTAACCATTCATTTTCACAAACTTATGTTGCCTGACTCTTTCTTTTTATCATCTTCTGCTTTAACAATTTATTCCTAATTATCAGCTATATATATATATGAATACTTTCCATTTTTCTTGGGATTCTGAGATCAGTCTATTGTGTATATACAATGTTGGTTTTGCCATTGCCATGTATTTGTTTAAACTGATTCCCCAGTGCTCCACATACAGCTGCTGGAGTGACCTTGGGTCAGTTACAGTTCTCTCAGAGCTGTTCTGGAAAGAGCAGTTCTCAAAAGAGCTCTCTCAGCCCCAACTACCTCATAGGGTATATGTTGTGGGGAGAGGAAGGGAAAGGAGATTGGAAGCTACTCTGAGACTCCTTCAGGTAGTGAAGGGTGGGGTATAAATCCAATCTCTTCTCCTCTTCTCTTCTTTTAGTACCTTTTGCATGTCTTCACATATCTCTAGACAATATTTTCTTGCTTTCCTGCGTGTCCACCACATATGATAGAACATTGTGTCTGTGCTCTGACATTTCCAGCACTTCCCATTATATCCTTCCTTAGTTTTTGCAATTTCTTTGGGCGTGATATACTGTCTAAAACATTTTATACCAATTCTCACTTAATATTTGAGATGCAGTCAATTTAATTTCTTCAGAACAAAGTTTGAGTCCAGTGGTACTTTTAAGACCAACAAAGTTTTATTCGAGGTATAATCTTTCATCTGCATGCTCACTTCTTCAGATACAATGAAGTGGGAATTACCAGTCCATCCATATAGGTAGAGGGTGAACAGCTGTTCTGCTGCTTCAGACCAATAGGGCTACTCACCTGAATGTATATATATGGATGTGAGTGTAACCTTGAGTCCACAAGGGGGAGCTAAAAAGCTGGGATATTCCATATAAGTGGGGGGGGGGGGACGCAATCTTTCCAGAGTGACTAAAGAGCCTGAAGCTTCAGGCAGCTTACCTTTTCTATAAAACACATTAATATTCTCAAGATGAGAATCTGTTACTGGGAAGGGGTGTGTGTATATAAATACACATTGATGGGGTCTGAACTGGCAGAGACGGACCAAGAGAGAGATCTTGGAGTCGTAGTGGATAACTCAATGAAAATGTCTAGACAGTGTGTAGCTGCAATAAAGAAGGCCAACGCTATGCTGGGGATTATTAGGAAGGGAATTGAGAACATATCAGCCAGTATCATCATGCCCCTGTATAAATCATTGGTGCGACCTCATTTGGAATACTGTGTACAGTTCTGGTCACCACATCTCAAAAAGGATATTATAGCATTGGAAAAAGTGCAGAGAAGGGCAACTAGAATGATAAAAGGGTTGGAACACCTTCCCTATGAAGAAAGGTTGAAACGCTTGGGGATCTTCCGCTTGGAGAAACGATGGCTGAGGGGTGACATGATCGAGGTTTATAAGATGATGAATGGGATTGAGCAGGTTGAGAAGGAAGTACTTTTCTCCCTTTCTCACAATACAAGAACTCCCTGTGGGCACTCCATGAAATTGCTGAGCAGTCGGGTTAGAGCGGATAAAAGGAAATACTTCTTCACCCAAAGAGTGATTAACATATGGAATTCACTGCCACAGGAGGTGGTGGCAGCTACAAGCATGGACAGTTTCAAGAGGGAATTAGATAAACATATGGGGCAGAAGTCCATCAGTGGCTATTAGCCACAGGGTATAGATGGGAACTCTTAGTCTGGGGCAGGTGATGCACTCTATTCTTGGTGCTGGAGGGGGCAGCAGTGGGAGGGCTTGTAGTGTCCTGGCCCCACTGCTGGACCTCCTGATGGCACCTGGTATATTTTGGCCGCTGTGTGACAGAGTGTTGGACTAGATGGGTCATTGGCCTTATTCAACACTGGCTTCTCTTATGTTCTTATGTGTGTTTTTATTAACTGGCTTTATTTTGATTGTTTTGAATGCTTCCAATAGGTGTTCTCTATGAATCTCCTGAGAGTGACCAGAGGGCCTGAAGCAGCAAGTAACTTACCTCAGAAGGACTCCTGCTTTTCTATAAAACGACGCATGAATGTTCTAGGGCTGCAAGAAACTCCTGAAAAGAAAGAACAAGGGACGCACCAAGGCGGAGCAGAGCAGCAGGTTGATTCACCTTCAAGGGACTGGCGAGACTGAAGTCAGAAAGCCGACTCTGCTTGGGCACAACAGACCCGAACTGTTACATGTTAATTATTGTTATGCAGACTTGATTGTTGTTCCACATGCGACGTGTTATTATGATAAAAGAATGAAGAAACTTCAAGTCGGCTAATTGTTATTTTCGTACATATAAGGGACATGAGGTAGAATCACACGGTCAAAGATGTGAACAACCTTAATTCCTTGAAATAACAAATCCTTCTTTAAGTTTGCATTCAATAGAAGTGCCATGAACATCTTGCGGTGAGCTGAAGGCCATGGCCCTTGGCTCTCAGCTAGGGTTACCAACCTCCAGGCAGGGCCTGGGGAACTCCCAGAATCACAACTGGTCTCCCGATGACAAAGATCAGCTCCCCTGGAGAAAATGGCTGCTTCAGAGGGCAGACTACAGGGCATTATGTCCTGCTGCGGTCCCTCCCTTCCCTAAATTACAACTTTCCCAGTCTCCAGGCTGAAGAAGAGAAGAAGAGAGAAGAAGAGTTTGGACTTATACCCTGCCCTTCACTGCCCAAAGGCGTCTCAGAGCGGCTTACAAACTCCTTTCCCTTCCCCTCCCCGCAACAGATGCCCTGTGAGGTAAAAGAAGAAGAGATTGGATTTATACCCCGCCCTTCACTGCCCAAAGGCGTCTCAGAGTGGCTGAGAAACTCCTTTCCCTTCCCCTCCCCACAACAGGCACCCTGTGAGGTAGAAGAAGGAGAAAAGATTGGATTTATACCCCGCCCCTCACAACCCAAAGGAGTCTCAGAGCGGCTTACAAACTCCTTTCCCTTCCCCTCCCCGCAACAGATGCCCTGTGAGGTAAAAGAAGAAGAGATTGGATTTATACCCCGCCCTTCACTGCCCAAAGGCGTCTCAGAGCGGCTTACAAACTCCTTCCCTTCCCTCCCCAACAGACACCCTGTGAGGTAAAAGAAGAGAGATTGGATTTATACCCCGCCCTTCACTGCCCAAAGGCGTCTCAGAGCGGCTTACAAACTCCTTTCCCTTCCCCTCCCCACAACAGACACCCTGTGAGGTCGGCGGGGCTGAGAGAACTTCTGACAGAAACTGTCCTTGAGAGAACAGCTGTGCCAGAGCTTGTGAATGACCCAAGGTCACATCAGCAGGTGCAAGTGGAGGAGTGGGGAATCAAACCCGGTTCTCCCAGATTAGAGTCCACCCACTGAACCACTACACCAAACTGGGTCTCCCACTACACCAAACTGGCTCGTCCCCCTGGCAACGTGCCCAGCATGATAACGTCACCTCTGGGTGATGTCACTGCGCCAGGCATGTTGGCCCAATCCGGGCGCTTTGGGGGTGGGGTTCCCCCCATGTTAAATACGGGGTTCTGGATGCATTGCAGTGATTAGCTCTAGTTAATTGAGTGATTTCAGAAACACTACAAGGACTGGATTCCAGGGCTGGCTGCCCTTCTAATAAGGCATGCAAAGGCCACACCCTAACGCACCCCACTCCCAACAATAGGCTATTTACAGTACACTACTATACTATAATTGAGCTGCGGTGGCTCAAGTGGTTAAGACGCTGAACTGCAGGCTGTGGAAGGTCAGTAGTTCAGCAGTTCGAGACCCGTGAGTGCCACAGGACGGAGTGAGCTCCCATCTCTAGTTCCAGCTCCTGCCAACCTAGCAGTTCGAAAGCAAGAAATTGCAAGTAGATAAATAGGTACCACGTCATGCCGGCCACATGACCACGGAAATGTCTTTGGACAGCGCTGGCTCTTCGGCTTTGAAATGGAGATGAGCACTGCAACCCTAGAGTCGGATTCAACTGGCTTTTGAGCAAGGGAACCTTTACCTTTACCTTACTATACTATTGGTCAACTTCAGGATCCTGGTCAGCTATTGTTCTGAAGGAAGAAACTCAACCAGTTCCAGGTACTGTTCAGGCTCAATACATAACATCCCACCAGCTGGATCCAGGCCAGCAGGTCGGGGGCCCTTTGAGCAGGCAAACCCCCATCTTCCTGGGGGGACCTGACAGCCGTATAGGATAGTATTTTAGTCTAATTGAGAGCCAGTTTGGTGTAGTGGTGAAGTGTGCAGATTCTAATCTGGGAGAACCGGGTTTGATTCCCCACTCCTCCACTTGCACCTGCTGATGTGACCTTGGGTCAGTCACAAGCTCTGGCACAGCTATCCTTGAAAAAGAGCAGTTTCTGTCAGAAGTTCTCTCAGCCCCACCTACCTCGCAGGGTGTCTGTTGTGGGGAGGGAAGGGAAAGGAGTTTGTAAGCGCTCTGAGACTCATAAGTGAAGGGCGGGGTATGAATCAATCTCTTCTTCTCTTCTTCTAATTAACTAAGGAGGGACTCAGGTGGTGAGAGGCCCTCTGAGTTATGGTGCCAAGCTGAGGACAGGGTGTCCTCCCTCCTGGTGCGTGCAGGAGGAAGGGGAGAGGAGTTCTGGGGGGAGATAATGAATGGAAGGAAGCTGTTCCCTGAGGTTTCCATTCTACAGCTCAAAGGGATGGCGAGAAGAGAATAAAAGTCAGTGTCCTTCCCAAACCCCAGCATCCCCAGGCTGTGCCCTCCAAACCTCCAGGTATTTTCCAGTCCAGAGCTGGCAACCCTGGGGACTTGGGAATGAAATGCGCCACAAAACTGTGCACATCTCTACTACAAACCTTTATGCTATTTGCTGTAGCAAGTAAAGTAAACCTCCATGTTCAGCGGCAGTCAGGCTCTCAAACCCAGTGCAAGAAAGTAACCTTGGTCCTCCAGGGCAATCAGTTGGCTGCCGTGTCAACCCAGATGCTGGCCTAGGTGGACTACTGGTCTGATGCAGCCGGGCTGTTCTGACGTTCTTAAGACGCTGGACTAGATGAGCCACTGGTCTGATCCAGTGGAGCTTTTCTTATGTCCTTATAGTCTTGTTGCTGTGGCTTCCTCTATAGTTGAGTGAGAGCGCTAGGAATTCTCGGTTCAAATATTCCTAAACCCCATTTACAGAACTGCAAGTCCCTAAACTATCTGGGCATAGGACATGACTTACTGTACTGCAGTTTTATTCTGCATTACAGAGGTCCTGATCAGACAGCTCTTTAGATCCGTGCCAGGCATGAGTGCCTGGTGGATTTAAAGGTGATGTCCAGACATCAACATGTGGGAAATGTCCCTCTTCCATGCTGCGCTTGGGAGGCGTACTTAAAAGGTACTATTTTAAGTTTTCGATTCCGACGGGCCAACTGCGGACTTACCCCCGTCTGATCGGACCAGCACGCAATCCTCCCGTTGGGCGCCATTTTAAACAAAAATCTCTACATTCAATTCTGCGCATGCGCAGATAAACAAGGACGCGATTTCACAATTATGCTCATGCACAAAGCTTTTTTTTTAAAAAAACAAACACCACCATGTGTGCCTCCTTCAGTGGGCACCGTCTAGACAATCCACAGCAGAGGCAGCACGTGGTAAGACGATTCACCAGGGGGCTGTCTGGTCGTGCAACGATGGATAAAAAAAATCGGGATCAAATTAGAGCCGGGCTAATGGTGGGATTAGCTGTCCGTATGAATGCACCCAGAGAAAAATAAACTATCCAGATTTCTACATTAAGACCTGTAAAAGGTGTTTTTTAAAATAAGAAGGGAAATGAATCTTGTAAACAGAGTTGGCAAAGTTCTGGGACATGACAAGCCATGTGCAGAGAAGGGCAACTAGAATGATAAAAGGGTTGGAACACCTTCCCTATGAAGAAAGGTTAAAACGCTTGGGGCTCTTTAGCTTGGAGAAACGACGGCTGAGGGGTGACATGATCGAGGTTTATAAGATTATGAATGGGATTGAGCAGGTTGAGAAAGAAGTACTTTTCTCCTTTTCTCACAATACAAGAACTCGTGGGCACTCCATGAAATTGCTGAGCAGTCGGGTTAGAACAGATAAAAGGAAATACTTCTTCACCCAAAGAGTGATTAACAGATGGAATTCACTGCCACAGGAGGTGATGGCAGCTACAAGCATGGAGAGTTTCAAGAGGGAATTAGATAAACATATGGAGCAGAAGTCCATCAGTGGCTATTAGCCACAGGGTATAGATGGGAACTCTCAGTCTGGGGCAGGTGATGCACTCTATTCTTGGTGCTGGAGGGGGCAGCAGTGGGAGGGGGCTTCTAGTGTCCTGGCCCCACTGCTGGACCTCCTGATGCCACCTGGTATATTTTGGCCACTGTGTGACAGAGTGTTGGACTAGATGGGCCATTGGCCTGATTCAACATTGGCTTCTCTTATGTTCTTATGTTCTTATGCCACTGGGCCTCCTAGACCTGGCTCCCTTATGAGATTTGGTGTCCTCATAACATTTTGCACTTGGACATGTTCTCTCGGTCTGGAGCTGACATTCTTCAAAGGAGCTGGCAAAAAAAACCCTGACATTTTGTGGGTGGAGATTGACTGTGAAAGATACAGGGGGGAGGTGGAAAGTTCACAAGCTGCAATGAGAGGAAAGGCTCTCTTATGGATTAAAAACTGGAAGCAAATGACAGGAAGCGAACAGTAGGAATCGAAGGACAGTCCTCTCAGTGGAGGGAGGTAAATCATCTGGAACCAGGGATGAGTGAGCAAGTTGGCAGGTGACACCAAATTATTCAGGATGGTGAAAACCAAGGCTGACTGTGAAGATCTCCAAGAGGACCTCCACAAACCGGGTGAGTGGGTGACAAGGTGGCAAATGAAGTTCAGTGTTGTTAAGTGTAAGGTGATACACACTGGGACAAAAAAAAAATCTCAGCTACAGGTACAGCCTAATTGGGTCTGAACTTGGTCACTGGGTGAGACAGGAGGCTGGACTAGATGGACCACTGGTCTGATCCAGCAGGGCTCTTCTAACATTCTTATGAACATCTGCTTGGCATGTGGAAGGTCCCGCGTTCAATCCCTGGCATCTCCAGTTGAAAGGACCAGGCAGGAGGTGATGGGAAAGACCTCTGCCTAAGACCCTGGAGAGCTGCTGCCAGTCTGAGTATACGATACTGACCTTGATGGACCAAAGGTCTGATTCAGGAGAAGGCAGCTATGCAGGGCTATTTTGGGGCAGGAAGGCAGTTCTGGCTGGCTCCCAAGTTGACCACGCCCAGCAGGAACTCATTAGCATAACAGGCCACACCCAATAGCAGAAACTCATTAGAACTGGCTACATTAGGGGGGTGTGGCCTGACATGCAAAGGAGTTCCTGCTACAAAAAGAGCCCTGGGTTTTGACAACAAACAAGGTAAACAGAATAGGAAGCAAAAGGTGGGTGTGGCTGGATGACCACACTTCTGGTAACATGGGGGTGTGGCCTAATATGCTAATGAGTTTCTGCTGTTGAGTGTGGCCTATTATGCTAATAAGTTCCTGCTGGGCTTTTTCTACAAAAAAAGCCCTGCAGCTATGTGTGTGTTGTGTCTCTTCCAGAGGCACTTTGCCTTTTAAAAGAGCTACTTGGAACATTTCAGTACTTGGAGAACAGAGAGGAGGAAACTGCCTTCTGCTTTCTTGGCAGCCACAACTTTGTCTGATTTCCCACTACAGCTGCCTCGGGGTTGCGCCGCCGTTTGCCCCGATACTATTCGTCAATTTCACACCCGAAGCCGCGGGGCTGCATTTTGACCCGCGGCTTCGCCCGATTTCCCCCGCAGT
The DNA here is from genome assembly GCA_029375565.1 of Gekko gecko. Lineage (NCBI taxonomy): Eukaryota > Metazoa > Chordata > Lepidosauria > Squamata > Gekkonidae > Gekko > Gekko gecko. The sequence goes on from JAPDNY010000005.1 coordinate 23,152,014, forward strand.
TTTGTAATCCTCAAAAAACAGGATCACGAAACTGCGGGGGAAATCGGACGAAGCCGCGGGTCAAAATGTGGCCCCGCGACTTCGGGTGTGAAATTGACGAATAGTATCGGGGCAAACGGCGGCGCAACCCTGAGGCAGCTGTAGTGGGAAATCAGCCTAGTCTCTGCAAAGAGCACTGAAATTCCACATTTGCCCAACACCGCACTGAAAGGTGGCTTCCGCAGGTCTTTGCCCAAGATCTATTGCCACTTTCTCACAATTATCATCACAGGCTGATCGGGATCACAAAAGCACGGAATGATATGGAAACATTATGATTAGCTCCATCTGCAGCCCTCCGGGTTTCCCCTTCAGCCCTGAAACACACCATACACAAACAGGTTACATTAAGATTTTTATTTGACTGAATGCTGTAGCATCTGAAGAAAGGGGGAAAGGTGTCTGAATGAGCAACTCTGACAGTGTTATTTGAGGAGATGATTGCTCCAGCCCTCCGGTAAGGGCCGCCTCTTATAAATGAACCCTCGAACTTGCTGAACCTGTTTCTTGATTGATTCAGATGGTTTTGATGCCGCCTCTTCAGAATCCTTCTTGAGACGGTTTACAAGCAGAAGACGGGGCCCGCTGAAAGCTTCACAGATCCCAAAAATGGGCTGTAACATTTAGAATGAACTACAAGGCACGATGCGGCTGCCAGGTCTGTGGGCTTTTCGAGAGGGTATTGGAAAAGGGTGTTTTTTCCAAAGTGCTGTAAGATAGACTGAGCTTAAGCAAATCAACAATTATATGGCATTAAACCTGCAGCTAGCTTTAAAAAAGACTTCCCGTCCCTCTTTCCAAACTCTTCTTTTTAAGGGTTGAACATGGTGTGATACAAACAGTGATACAAACTGTGTTCCCACTGGACAGTCATAGCCGTCCACTTCTCTCCCTTGTCTCAATGTTTGTTGGAAGCAGTAGAAAGGCCCTGCAGAACCTGTCACCTGAGATGGATTCGTACCAACAAGATTTTCAGGGTATTTTTGAGAGTCAGGGTATTTTCTTGTTTGGGATAATTTCTTTCTTTTCTTTTCTTTTTTAAACCCCCAGAGGGGTATTTTTTATTGCATTTTCTATAAACTACAACGAAAAACGGGGAGGGGAAAAAAAGCCACAACTACAGGAGAAAGAAAAGAAAACCAATAAAAACCCAAGTATAGGAGATGATTATCACAGCTTCTATCAATTTTAGTCTATAATGCTCTCGTTACATTGTGCACGGTCGTCTGTGCTATATTAGTTATCTTTACACTCATGACTAGTTTTACTGTTTAAGGAAAAACACAAGCTCATCCCCATTTAATAAGTGCCTAAAAGGTACAAGTCAAGATTCATCAGCCTTCATCTTTTTTTTATCCTGTCTATCCCTCAAATGGTAACTGCGTTTAGGTTCAGGATAATTTCAAGAGTCAAAACTCGCTTCAGGTGATTCTGCATCTGGCATTCGCTCCACAGTTTCTCAACACTAAAAGGCGCAGCTCAAAATCACATTCAAATACCCCGGGGCAACGCCGTACTGACTGTAACGTCACCCCTGAACGGCCATAAATCTATGCAGAAGGTACCATAAAACCCGATGATCAAAGGAAGCGGAAGCGGCATGCAATGCAGAGGGGAATTTCTGTTCCAACGTGGGTTTGGTAAAACAGTGGTGGGAAAAGCCAATGCAGAATTGCCCTTCATCAGATCTGACAAAGGGAAATCCGACTCTCGATAGCTCATACCCTGAAAACCTTGTTGGTCTCTCTAAGGTGATCCTGGACTTGAATCCAGCTCTTCTACTGCAGATCGACAGGGAGTCCCCCTGAAATTGTGATATGAGATGACAGAGGTACTGTTGCTTCATCAGGGCTCACTCATCCCACTAAAATACCACAGTCGACTCTTAGCAGAAAGCTCAGTGACGGGCAAGCGGATTTTCAGCTTTGGGCCTAGTAACAAGAACTGCCGAAAAGATCGACTGTCTTATTGTACAGATCCGTGAGGTTCTTCTCCAGCTGCGGCAGGGTGCGCTCCTTCACTGGAGGTATTACACCAGGTGGTATCTTCCAGTTGTTATCTGCAATGACGCCCCAGGACTTCCTTCGGTTTTTAGCAATCTCACAGCAGGCAGCAGACCAGATGTGGCTGGGGTAATTCAACCGGCCTCCCGAGATAAAAGTATTCCCAGGCACCACTCCGGTGATGACGTAGATTTTAGTGCATCCAAATGTAGCACTGTGGTTTGCCATGGTTTCTGTCTCATATTCTTTCCACGACCTTTGGTTGAGCCTGTTGAGCTGGGGCACGATGTTAGTCAAGGTGAACGTGGCGGCTTTGCTGACCTCATCAGACTGATGGACCACTGGGTTCAAGTGTCCCTTGTCGACGTAAGAAGGGGCCGCTTTGTAGTCATTGAAGGTGGCCTGGCTGGCTTCAATCTCTGCCACCGGAATGGTGGTTTCTCGTTCGTCTTCCATGTTTGAACCGTATCGTCTATTTGCAAGCTGCAAAGCAGGAAAAAAGTGTTCATTTCTCTCAGGGCAGGGATCCCTTCGGGCACCCCCCCAAAAAAAAAAAAACCCACATGGGTCTTCCAGTTTAGTAGAAGGACTGCTGCTGCTTGGCCCTAGAATGTCCCTCTGGCCTTTCAGGTATTTGATTCCTGAAATGTACTGGGTTCAGACGCATGGGGTGATCAGCTCAGGGCTTATTGTGATTTCAGCTCAAACTAAAGGCAACTTAAGCAGGACCTAAGCCCTGCTGAAATACGTGCTCAACGCCACGCCCAAGACACACCCACACCCCGTGATTGGTTATTTACATCAGAACTCCTGTACAATAGGACCCTTCCAGGAGCCTGGCCCCCTATTGTTCTGTAAGTGAAGCTAAGTCTGTGCTCAGGCAAAACACGAGCTCAGTACATAACAATTCCTTTGGCTTATAATGAGGGTTGATCCCAGGAGTCCTGGTGGCAGAACTTTAACCCAGAAGAGCATGTCAAGGGATTCAGGATCCCTTGGAAGGGGCAGGTCAAGCCGAACAAAACCAGGATAGGGCCATCACCAAAACCAGGATAGGGCCAGGATAGGGTCATCACCCTTCCGCTATCCAGATGGCCAGAGACCAAGGGACAAAGTCTCAGGCCCTCCTGGAACTAAAAATCAAGGAAGTCACCCTTGCTATCTAATAGCTGTAGGCACCAGAGCTAAATTACTGGATCCAGACTGAAGCCTCCTGAATTCCAGAACTCCGCAAAAATAAAAGTAAAGTGATTTATTTTAAAGTTGTGCAGAAACAGCCAATAACAGATCAGTGAACAGTGAGGATAAAAATAACAAAGCTAAAAGTCTAAGTGAGCACATTTACACACATCGGTTCAAAATCCAGACATGACCAGAAAGAAGACTGAGTCCCACAAGGTTCCAAAGTCCAAGATGAAGTACCTAGTTACTAAGACCCACCCAAAACAAGAAGGGTCCCAAAGTCAGAGGGGAAAGAAAACAGAACAGGGAAGGAGCATCAGCCTAAAGAGAAAGAGGTAGAAACAGGGGAAGGCTGTGGGCATTGCTTAAATACCCACAGAGACTGTAGAAAGGATTAGCACTTAAATACCTGCAGAGGCAATTCTACTTTAGAAAGGATTAGTGATTCGAAAGTGGATGAAAACAAAGAATCGCAGCAAAAGGAGTTCTGGTAGCTGCGGGACAACAGTGTGCCGGAAGCGGTCTGAATGCAGATTCCTGTAAAACAAATGCAGAAACAAGAGAAAGCCCCGACACAAACTGGAAGTGGAAACGGGAGGGAATGCAGAATGGATGCCCTCAGAAACCGAGGCAAAATACGGGTGCAGAAAGGGCCAGAGATGGAAACTTGACTCTTTCACTAGGCCTCAACCTGATCCATTGTTTTGAACTTGAACAAGAAACTGCTTAAAGAGACCAATTTCTTGACAGAGCAAGCCGGAAATTTCAGCCAATGATAGAGGCAGCCCGCTGTTCCTGCATCAGGCAGTTGAGAAGTGCTCTTACCTGAGGCTCGATCATCCAGTTTTCAGCTCTTTCTCCTGGTTTAGGATTGTAAACATAAGCAGAGTAGATCGGGATGCGTTTCGTCCTGTCATACATGGTGGCAAAGACGTATTTGCCCGTGTATCTCTGACAAATCCTGGCTGGGTTCCATGGCTTCAGAGCGTCGTTTGGGAACTTCTTCCTGAAGAAGAAGCCGCTGCATTTATTAAAACTGGAGACCACCTCGCCGTACCCGGGAAGGAGAAACGATGCAGAAATGAGGAAGAGGAACGGCAGCCACATTGTTCAGCTGTGGACGACAAGAGGCACAGAAGGCTGAGGTCAGCAACCCAGTGGGGAACCCGGACCCGGCTCGTCAAAAAACAGATTGTGCCATCTGGCCCGGAGCCACAATCACTAAGTTGCGGGTACACGATACCAGGGCTCAATCCTAGAGTTTACGCCTCTAGGGAGGAATTAAAAGTGCTCCCTTGGGCATGTGCAGAAATGTTTCCACCTTTCTGAATCTCGGCACAGGCCCGAGGTCCACTCTGTCATGCTGAGTGCACCTGGGACTTGCAACTCACCTTGGATGTTCATAGAATCATAGAATCATAGAATGTTACAGTTGGAAGGGACCTTGCAGGCCATCTAGTCCAACCCCCTGCACTCTGCAGGAACACAGCCGAAACCCCTACATACCTACAACATGCCCAAAAGATGGTTGTCCAGTCTCCTCTTGTAAACGTCCAGCGAAGGAGCATCCACCACCTCCCGAGGCAGTCTGCTCCACTGCTCAACCACTCTTACAGTCAGGAAGTTTCTCCTGATATTAAGCCGGTCACGACTCCCTTGTCATTTCCACCCATTCGATCTAGTCTTGCAATCCGGAGCAAGAGAGAATAGATCCACTCCATCTTCTACATGACAGCCCTTCAAATACTTGAAGACTGCAATCATGTCCCCTCTAAACCTTCTCTTTCCCAGGCTAAACATACCCAGCTCCCTCGGCCTTTCCTCATAAGACTTGGACTCCAACCCTCTCACCATCCTGGTCGCCCTCCTCTGGACCCGCTCGAGTTTGTCAACATCCTTCCGAAAATGTGGTGCCCAAAACTGGACACGGGACTCCAGGTGGGGCCTGACCATAGCAGAATACAGCGGAACTACCACCTCCCGTGATCTGGACACAAGGCTTCTGCTAATGCATCCTAAGATTGCATTAGCTTTCTTCACAGCCGCATCACGCTGCAGGCTCATGTTTAGCTTGTGATCAACCATAACACCTAGATCCCTTTCACCTGTGCTGCTGTCAAGCCAAGTCCCTCCCATTCTATATCTGTGCCTTTGATTTTTTGTACCTAAGTGTAGGACTTTGCACTTATCTCTATTGAAATTCATTTTATTTGTCTCCGCCCACTGTTCCAGCCTATCCAGATCCTTCTGAATCCTGACTGTCTTTTTCAGAATTAGCAATCCCACCCAGGTTCGTGTCATCTGCAAATTTGATAAGCATCCCCTCTAGGTCTTCATCCAGGTCATCCAGGATGTTGCCGAGTGTGGGTTCTCATCACCCCTGCATCCCAGGATGAGAACATCAGCGGTACCCTGCGGGGTTAGGGTTGCCAGCTCTGGGTTGGGAAATACCTGGAGATTCTGCAGCTGAGCCTGAGGAGGGCGGGGTTTGGGGAGGGGAGGGGAGGGACTTCGGTGGGGTCCAATGCCACAGAGTCCACCTTCCAAAGTGGCTATTTTCTCCAGGGGAGCTGATTTCTGTCGCATGGAAGTCAGTTGCAATCCCAGGAGATCTCCAGCCGACACCTGGAGAATGGCAATGCTACTGCTGGGTCAGACCAAAGACCCCTCTGGTCCAACACCCTGTTCCCCACAGTGCCCAAACACATGCCTCTGGAAGAGCTACATGCAGGGCACAGGTGGCCTGCCTTTGAGCAACCTCCCTTTGAAAACGGAGGTCCCCTTTAGCCACCATGGCTAGCATCCATCTATGCACCTGTCCTCCATGAATGGGCAAAACACCTTTTAAAGCTATCTAAGCTTCCAGCGCCCTGACCTGGATGACCCAGGCAGGACCGGTGCTACCATTAGGGCAACCTGGGCAACCGCCTAGGGTGCAGACCTCAGAGGGATGCCGCGGCGCTCCCCCATCCCAGCCCTGCCCGGAACGAGAGTCCTGCCGACACAGTGTTCCCCCCCACAAGCCAGGTGCAAGCAGTGGGCCATAAATCAGTGGCCGAGCTGCAGCCTTCCCCGGCCCTCTTGTCGGCAGCTCCCTCTCTAGCCCCGGCCCACATGCAAAGCTGCACCTTCTGTCGGACAGGCTGCGTCACTGGCTTTTCAGCCGAGGTCCGGGGGCGGAGAGACTATTTGCAGCAGGCACTGGAAGGCGAGGCTGGCTCAGTGGTCTGGGAATGGAATGACAGCCCCCAGAGTGGAATGACGGTCCCTGGGAGTAGCAGAGGTGTTCTGGGACTGGAATGACAGCCCTCAGAGTGGAATGATACTCCCAAAACACTTCTGCAAGTCCCAGGAGCTGTCATTCCAGTCCCAGAACACCTCTGCTACTCCCAGGGACCGTCATTCCAGTCCCAGAGTACTGAGAAGATTGCTACTATTATGAATTCTGTACATTGCTCAGAAATTGAATGCACAGCAACTGTTTTGTATTCTGCCCCGGGCTCAGAAACTCCAGCCCTGCGTTCACCAAACGAAGGCATCTGTGATGCCACAATTGAGTAAATTTCAGTACAAAGTCACCCTCATGAATAAGGCCGAAACAAGACTCCTGTAAATGAATGTCCAGGAAATTTTTTTTTAAAATGTTCCCCTACAGGCTTTTCTGTGTTGCCTGTTTTACTGTCAGATTTGTGACCATTACTTTCTCCTATGCACATGTCATGTATACTTGCAGATCTTAAAGTAACTATTTTGAAAGTGAATCTCAAAAGCAGGACACAGCAGGAGACAACTGAGATACCACTATAACCACTGGCTAACTCTCACCTTTCCCTGGGTTTAGCCCAGGGGTATTGCTGGGGGGGGGGTTTCCCAGGCCCCCCTAAATTTCTGGGGAGCCCCTTCCTAAATCCCACATAGCTCCACCTCCATAGATAGTGGCAATGAAGTCAGTGGTCCCCAGTTCTTTTAAGGACCCCAGTTCTTTTTGTGCTACAAAACTGGGCGTATCTGCAGGTTGATCACAAGCTCAACATGAGCCTGCAGTGCGATGTAGCTGTGAAGAAAGCTAGTGCAATCCTAGGAATCATTAACAGAAGCATTGTGTCCAGATCATGGGAGGTGGTAGTTCCGCTCTATTCTGCTATGGTCAGGCCTCACCTGGAGTACTGTGTCCAGTTTTGGACTCCGGATTCCAAGACTAGATCTGATGGGTGGAAATGACAAGGGAGTCGTTACCGGCTAGCTATCAGGAGAAACTTCCTAACTGTAAGAGTGGTTGAGCAGTGGAACAGACTGCTTCGGGAGGTGGTGCAGGGGGTTGGACTAGATGACCTGCAAGGTCCCTTCCCACTCTAACATTCTATGATTCTATGACCTAGCAATGCCTCTGGCCCAGCCCCCCTGGGAAATTGGAAAGTCTACACCCCGTGTCCCAGAACTTTACCAACTCTGCTTTCAAGATTCAGTTCCCTTCTATTTAGAAGGCACCTTTTACAGTTCAGAGATCTGGATAGTTTGTTCTTCTCTGTAAAGAAAAATAAAACTTTGTTGTTGTTCAGTCGCACAGTCAAGTCCGACTCTTCGTGACCCCATGGACCAGATTACGCCAGGCCCTCCTGTCTTCCGCTGTCCGTTGAAGTTTGCTCAATTTCATGTTCGTTGCATCGATGACACTGTCTAACCATCCCATCCTTTGCCGTCCCCTTCTTCTTTGACCTTCAATCTTTCCCAGCATCAGGGTCTTCTCCAGTGAATGCTCCCTTCTCATTTGGTGGCCAAAGTATTTGAGCTTCAGCTTTAGGATCTGGCCTTCCAGGGAACAATCAGGGTTGATTTCTTTTAGGATTGACTGATTTGATCTCCTTGCGGTCCAAGGGACTCTCAAAGGTCTTCTCCAGCACCATAGTTCAAAAGAATCTATTCTTCGGCGCTCGGCCTTCCTTATAGTCCAACTCTCGCAGCCATACATTACTACGGGGAATACCATTGCTTTGACCATGCAGACTTTTGTTGGCAAGGTGCAGCACAGTAAATCATTCCCTCTGCCCAGAGAGCTTAGGGACTTGCAGTTCTGTAAAAGGGGGCTTAGAAATATTTGAACCGAAAATTCTCAGTGCCCTCACCCAACTATAGAGGAAGCCACACCAGTAAAACTATAAGGACATAAGTAAGGCCCTGCTGGATCAGAGGAGTGGTTCATCTAGTCCAGCATCTTAAGAATGTCAGAACAGCCCAGCTACATCAGACCAGTAGTCCATCTTGGCCAGCATCTGGGTTCACCCAGCGGCCAACCAGTTGCCCCGGAGGACCAGCACAGAGGCCGAGGCCTTCCCCTTGATGTTTCCTCCTAGCACTTGGTTTTAGAGCCTGACTGCCACTGAATATGGAGGTTTGCTTTACTTGCCACGGCTAATAGCATAGAGGTTTGTAGTGCAGCTAGGCCCAGTTTTGTAACACATTTCATTCCCAAGTCACACAGTACAATTCAAAAATAGCTTTCTTGTCTCTGGGACAGTGGTTTTGCACTGTATGAGCTAGTCCTCTGCTGACCCACAGATCTAGTTGTACAGTTCAAATAACTCAATGTGGGCAGCCACATTGGTCTGAAGCAACAGAAGAAAATTAGAGTTCAATGGCACCTTTAAGACCAACAAAGGTTGGTCTTAAAGGTGCCATTGGACTCTAACTTAGTTCAAATTGAACCAGTTTGGTGTAGTGGTTAAGTGCATGGACTCTAATCTGGGAGAACCGGGATTGATTCCCCACTCCTCCACTTGCACCTGCTGATGTGACCTTGGGTCAGTCACAAGCTCTGGCACAGCTGTTCTCTCAAGGACAGTTTCTGTCAGGAGTTCTCTCAGCCCCACCTCCCTCACCGGGTGTCTGTCGTGGGGAGGGGAAGGGAAAGGAGTTTGTCAGCCGCTCTGAGACGCCTTTGGGCAGTGAAGGGCAGGGTATAAATCCAATCTCTTCTCTTCTTCTTCTTCTTCAAATAACTGTTAAACAACGGTGTGCATTAGGTGCTGCCAAGTCGCTTCCAATAACTGTTAAACCAAACTGAATCTAGTCACGAATGGCTTACCGTCAGCAGAGAGCTTCTAGCAACCTGGATGGAGACTGCTGCTTCCTCGAAGGCCTCGCCGGTAAAGCGGCTGCAGTCTGGAAGACCAGCTCCGCTTATATACCGTTTGAACTGTGGACGATGTTGTCATAACCATTGGCCCTTCTGGGCTGTCCAGTTCCATGGAATCGATTTCAACACACGGAACATTTTACTTTCACTTTTCTTTCAGGGCTGCCAGGCAGACAGGCGGCATTTCAAGGAATTCTCGTGCTTCTCCCTTTTCTCCCTTCCTTATTTCACGGGTGTGTTGGGCAGAATAATGATCATGACAGAGGGAGAAATATGAATCTTGGCCTAGGTAAGATTTGCATTTGACACAGCAGCTCCACTAAACTGCCAGTTATATATCTGGACTTTCCCAATGCTTTGCGCAAGCGTTCTCATATCCTCTTTCTGTGCGGGTTCTATCGGGCTAATTCAGGAACAGAACCTGCCAGACAAACAGATTTAAAGTCAATTGTTCATGAACTCCTCCATTTCACCATACTGAACTGGTGCGGCTAAGTCATAAATGCAAGCAGTGAACGGGAAACGGCAAGGGTCTCTTCTGAGTTCAGTGAAACGACCCGGTGTAACAGGCCAGATTCACCCGCCAAGACCTGTATAGAAGATGAACAGAACCTTTAGGGCAGGTCTGTGGAGTTGTGGCTTGAAGAATTCTCTTTTCCTGTTCTTAGCTCACCCCAGTGGGAGACTTTGTGCCTCCTCCCTGGTTCATCCTGGGTCCGTCCTTCATCAATTTAACGCACCCTGCGTCCCGTGGATCAGCCACGCATGAACTGCAGGTTCTCCCCCATTCCCACACACACCTAGAGTACCCAATTCAGACTGTGAATGTGGCACGCACGGAGAAGGGGCATGATGCATCGGCCTTCAAGCCTGGCTTGTTTTCCCCACTTGCAATGCTCCCAAGCATGCGTTGTTTGACCCATGGTGGGGGAAATGCATATCTGCCTCAGCGGGTTTCATCAATGGGCCAAGTAGCACCCTTCCGCAATGATTTTCAGGTCAAGAAAATGGTGAATATTTGGCAGGAGGGGAAGGCTGAAATTCCTTCTCTCAAGTAGGCTGCACTACACTCTCAGGAATCGGGGAGAAATCACAAGTGGGTGCTACAGTGCAGGACACAGGATGGAGTCCCTGGACCCCGGTCATCTATAGGAAGATCAGTTCTCTCTAGCGGAAGGGTCATGGTTCAGTTGTAGAGCCCCTGCTTGGTATGCAGAAGGTCCCCGGTTCAATCCCCGGCATCTCCAGTTAAAAGGTCCAGGCAGTGGGTGATGTGAAAGACCTCTGTTGGAGACCTTGGGGAGCCGCTGCCAGTTTGAGTAGACAAGACAGACTTGGATGGACCAATGGTCTGATTCAGTATGAGGCAGCTTCAGGTGTTCCTGCCGTGAAGAGCTCATGCGTTCATGTGTTCAGCATCAATCATGCTGGCCTGTTTCACTACAGCAGGGGTGGCCAGATTTGCTCAACATAAGAGCCACATAGAATAAACGTCAGATGTTTGAGAGCCGCAAGACATGAACAAATATCACACACACTTTTTTATTGAAAAATATACAGATCTGCTTTTTATTAACATTAAATGAGGCTACCAAAAATGAAAGCAAAAGGGGTAAAAACAGATATTTATTTGAGAGAGAGAGAGATATAGGTGGAAAGAAAAAAGGAAAGAGGTGGAAAGAAAGAGAGAAAGAGAGAGAAACAAAGAAAACAAAAGGAAGGAAGGAAGGAAGGAAGGAAGGAAGGAAGGAAGGAAGGAAGGAAGGAAGGAGAAGGAAGGAAGGAAGGAAGGAAGGAAGGAAAAGTATGGCTCCCCTTCGCTTCCCCAGCCACCTTGCTGGGAGCCGCACAATATGTGTGAAAGAACCGCATGTGTCTCCCGAGCCACAATTTGGCCACCCCTGCACTACAGTCTCATCCGGTTCTGTTGTAATGTCCACAAGCAGCCTCTGGGGTGAGGTTCTGCTTTGCATGTCCTTTAGCATTGGCCCTGCAGGGCTAGTATGTAAGACTTAGTTGCTGAGCAAGCTGATTGAGAGGCCAGCTACAAGAAGGCCCTGTGAAAGAGAGACAATTGTCCAGAGAGTTAAATTAAAAACACTGCTTCAGTTGAAGCAAAGCAGACAGGGCCTGTTGTTCACGATACTACAGGTTCAGTTTTAGTTTGTTCCTCCGCTTCCCTTGGCTCTGGTGTTATGAGCAAATAACCACATTCAGGGTCACTGTTTGCACTAGCACTGGACGGATCCAAGCCAATTAAATATCGTTTCCACGTTAAATTGAAGATGATTTCAGTAAATGTTAATGGTTTAAATGGACCTCAGAAAAGAAGAAAAATCTTTCATCAATTAAAAAAGCACAACGAGGACATCACATGTATTCAAGAAACACATATAAGAAGAAGGGACGAAAAATATTTAAATGTTAAAGATTTAGGGAAAGTATTTGCAGCCACAGATGAAGAAAAGAAGAAAAGAGGAGTGGCCATTTATATTAAAGATGATTTGCAACCGGAATTAGTTTTTGCTTCAAAAGACGGAAGAACCTTGATGGTGGCTATTCAGAGGCAAGCTAAACAAACACTGATTGTGAACATTTATGCCCCAAATCAAAATCAAGAAAAATATTACCAGCAACTTCAGAAAATTATTGCACAACAAGAATTTCAAGAATTATGCGTCATTGGAGATTTTAATGCGATCTTTGATAATAAACAAGATAGAAAAGTAAATGCTAACAGGAAGAAAGCAAAAGGCAACTGTTTTACTGATACATTATGTCAGATAATAGAAGAATGGCAATTAACAGACGCATGGAGAGTAGGGAATCCCAATAAACATCAGTACACATTTTACTCAGCAAGACACGATTTCTGGTCCAGACTAGATAAGTGTTGGATGTCCCCTACAATGATTAAGGATTTATGGGAATCAGAAATTGAGGCCAAAACTTATGCAGACCATAATCCGATAACTGTTGAAATACAAGGAACAAATCATAGAGGCAGATGGACATTAAATCTTTCAGTTCTGAAAAATAATAAACTGGTGGCATCCTTAAAGAAAGAATTTGCTCTCTTTTTTAAGGAAAATGTTACACCGGGCATGCTGAGGAGAATTGTGTGGAACACCTTTAAAGCTTTTGCCAGAGGCCATTTAATAAAAGAAGCCGCAAGAATAAATAAGAAGATAAATGAAGAATATATTAACTTGAAAAAAGAGATTCAGGAACAAGAGAAAAGAGCAATAGAGACGGGTACAATGAAAGGGAAAAGAAGCAAGATTATGTTACTTATGCATAAAATGAATTGTTTATTATCTCTGGAAATAGCAAAAATTTTTACCTTTGCTAAGCAAAATTTCTTTGAAAATGCAAATAAACCAACCAGATGGCTGGCTTATCAAGTTAGAAAACAATCAGAAAAAACCTTTATAAAAACCTTAAAGAAGAAGAATGGGGAAGAAACAAATAGGGTACAAGATCTGAAGAGTTTTGTAGAAGACTTTTATAAGGAGCTGTACAGAAAGAATGAAATTAAAGTTGAACAGATAACTCAGCATTTGGAAGAACACAAGATACAAAAGTTTACAGAAGAGCATAAGAAGATATTGAATCAACCAGTTACGATGATGGAGATGGTAGAAGCCTTAAAAAGACAAAACAAGGGTAAAGCACCAGGTATGGATGGACTTCCTGTCGAGTTCTACTCAATCAAGAAGTGTGTAAGTCAATAATGGAGGGTGAAGAAATACCAGATACATGGAGAGAACCTACAATATCTTTAATACATAAACCAAATACAGAGGGAAATTAAATAAAGAATTATAGGCCAATCTCCCTCCTAAATGTGGATTATAAGATCTTTGCTTCCATCTTAGCAGAAAGATTGAAACGTATTCTGGTGAGAACTATACATAGAGACCAGGTGGGGTTTCTACCAAAAAGACAAATTAAGAACAATTTAAGGTGTATTTTGGACATATTGGAATACTATGAAGCTCATTCGGAAAAGGAGATGGCACTGATCTTTCTTGATACAGAAAAAGCATTTGACAACTTGAGTTGGTCTTTTATATTAGAAAAGCTGAACAAGGCTGAGGCGGGGAGAAATTTATCCAGATGATGCAAGCGATATACTCAAACCAGAGAGCTACAGTTATGATTAATGGCGAAAGGACGGAACAATTCCAGATACAGAAAGGCACTAGACAGGGTTGTCCCCTATCACCATTACTTTATATCTATGCATTGGAGGTATTGACAGAAGAGGTTAGGCGAAATCCAAAGGTGAAGGGCCTGAAACTACAAGAGGAGGAGTTTAAACTATGGGCCTTTGCAGACGACTTAGTATTCATATTGGAAGAGCCAGGGCAGTCAATTGAAGAGTTGAACAGAATTTTGAGAGAGTATGGCCAAGTGGCGGGATTAAAAGTGAATGTCAACAAGACTAAAGTATTGACCAAGAATATGAAGCAAACACAGAGAGAACTTTTTCAAGAAGATTCTGGATATCACCTTTGCGATAAGGTTAAATATTTAGGGATAAACCTGACAAATAAATGTAGTTTGTTACAAGAGAACAACTATAAAGAGCTTCTGAAGAGGACAAAACAGGATTTAGACAAATGGAAGAATCTAAAGATCTCATTGATGGGACAAATGGCTCTGGTCAAAATGAATATTCTACCAAGATAGATTTTTCTCTTCCAAAGAATTCCAATATTGAAAAACTATGGAATTCTTAAAGAATTGGAACAAACCATTGCTAAATTTATATGGCAGGGGAAAAGGGCTAGAATTAGGTTGAAAGCCTTACAAGATTCAACAGAAAGAGGAGGGTTTGGTCTTCCCAACTGGATGCTATATTACAGAGCTGGAGCATTGGCATGGATTAAGAAATGGATTATGTTAGATAATAGAAGAATACTAAGCCTGGAAGGACACAACCTTCTAGCTGGATGGCACGCATTTCTATGGTATGATAAGGTGGTGTCTCATAAGAACTTTAAACAGCATTGGATATGAGATTCATTGATGAAAGTATGGGAGATAATTCGAAAGAGATGGTTTACTAAAACATCTAAATTGGTTGTACCCTTAGAGGCTATGACTTTTTCTAGGGTATATAATGAGAACCCTCCAAAGAGATATTTAGAAATAATTAACGCAAAAGGTGAGATTGAAATGGATGAAGAGGTTACATGGTGGCAAAGAGCACAAATCGAATCAAGGTTTGTGAAAGATTAAAAAATTGGGTTTGATAAATCCCTTTCTAAGATGGAAAAAATATTGTATGCTCCGGAGGAGAAGTTTATAAAAAAAATGTATGCTTTATTGTTGACGGATCTCATGACAGATGAAGTGGTTAAGAATAATATGATTCAATGGGCACAAAATTTTGGCTATAATATAGAGCTAGAACAATGGAATCAGATCTGGAATAAAAATGTTAAAATAACTAGGACAGTAACATATAGAGAAAATATGTATAAAATGTTTTACAAATGGTATATTACACCTGACAGGATTGCGAAGTACGATGAGAAATGTTCTAATAAATGTTGGAAATGTGGAAATAAGACAGGCACATTTTATCATATGTGGTGGACATGTGACATTGTTAAAAAATTCTGGATCTTGATTCATAGAAAGATCCAAAAAAATTTAGGCCAAGCCATACCTTTTAAGCCTGAAATTATGTTATTGGGTATACTGCCACAAGATATAGCCAGAAATGACCATTATTTAATAATATATCTGGTAACAGCAGATGTGGATAGTAGAATGAAATGGTTATATACCCCCCCCGGTAAATGTTTAATGTTGTTATTTGTTTGATTGGTGTTATTGTTAATGTTTGTATGTTATGTATACGTTGTTATGTGTTGTGGTGTGTTATGAAAATAAAAATTGCCTCTAGGGGCACTTATAAAAAATATATCTATCGTTTCCATGTTAAAACCATGAATCCAATACTTAATGACTTACTGTTGCCGTGGGAGCTGTTGGCAAGTTGATGGTAAGTAGATACCTTAAAGTTTTGCAAGAAAACTGAGACTGGGATTGACGGCTAGAATGACATTGACACCATTTGGCTGATGGGTGATGATGTAGCCATTGTTGTATTTAGGCTTACTATGCAGTTCCATGGAACTGTGGGGGAGATTATTGAATGTTTTCCGAAGGGCCCAAATGTTAGCCTGATTGTGTTGAATTACTGCTAATAATGGGGAATTTGCAATATTATAAAATTGGAAATAAGCAATAAGGGAACAAACACCTTTATATACAGGGGTCCCGCTTCTTCCAACGATACCAGAAATAGACATGGAGGCTGGCTTCAGTATAAAATAGTTTCATTTACTGAAGAAACTTCACATGCAAACAATACACAAACATACACCCAGTTACATAGCTTCTAAGAAAATTAGATAGAAAATAGAGACATTAGCATGAGCAGAATATCGTTGGGGGGCAATATTTACCTGTCCGGCGAGATGATGTTTCCCAGTGGAAAAATAGGGGAGACTAATAAGAACTGGGGAGCGTGCTCTGAACCAGCAGAAGCACATGGAGACCCTGGCTGCAGTTCAAGAGTCTTAGAGGCAGGGTGGGTTTTAGGATAGAAAGAACTAGAGGTAGGGCTAGAGAGAGCATGCACACTGCTGGGTGCCCACTTTTATGAGCGGGCCTTTGGAGGAGGGCTTTGCTGGCCAACTCCCTTGAGACAACCCCTTGGTGGTCCATTCCAAAAGTCACATCCGCAATGGGTAAAGGGCTTAAGGGGTTGGTCAATGTTAAATTGTAACTGAACTTGTGACAGAGACACCTCAAGGGTCGTGATGACTTATCGGCTAGCACCGATTGTGTTCTTTGTCTCAGGGCAGCAGAACTGGTTCCTCGAGTGGATTAGGAAGGCCAAGTCCTTTGTCAAATGGAAGGTGGGAAAGAGTCTTTTGTGCCTTCGATGCAGAGAAGGTTGGGGGTGGGGGGTTGCCTGCATGATGAAGAAGGATTCCCTTAATGGCGTCGGGAGTCCCTGGTTTAAACAGCAATGGCAGATGGCTGTTTTTGGACTGCTTCATGTGTCTAGGGATACATCTTGGAATGGTAACCTCGGGAACCACGGGCACATCATCTCAGGCTCTTGCTGGTGCATGTCTGGTATCACAATCTGGTCACCTGACATCAGAGTCCCCTTTGCACATTTTATACACAGTCCATTTATGTCCATAAGAGTGCCCAAAGCTCCTTGCTGGGCAACACGAAGGAGGAAATTCACAATTCCAAGAAATACCCGTCATGTATGTGGGTTTATCTCCCCTATGATTCATGGGCAGTGCCGGGATTTGTTTCACTAGTTGGGCTGTGCAGTCCCATTGACCGGGGATTTTCGAGATATTGGAACATTTCCTTATTGGCCCCCAGCAGAGTTTCAAGGAACACCTGGTGGACATATTCATTCAGGTGACCCTTCGGCTGCCCTTTGAGGGACTGACGTATGTGTTTGCCTCTGGAACAATTAAAAAATGGCACAGGAAAAGGAAGTATAATCATCAAGCTAGATTAATTTTGTATATTTGCTATACGTCAATTTTACTGCAGGGCACATCACATTTTGGACTTTGCAAAAACTTTTCCCCAAACTCCTTTGCCAAAAATCCCTGATTAAACTTTAAAGTTCTGGGGCTAGGGGGACTCATCTTACGGACCGACGGTTGTTAAAAAACAGTTTCAGGAGGGTATCCATGTCAGTCTGCAGAAGAATAATTAGATTTGAATCCAGTAGCATTTTAGAGACCAACGAGATTTTCAGGGCTTGAGCCTTCAGGAACCAAAGGTCCCTTTGTCAGAACAGGAGGTGCCGGGAAGGAGTCCGTCAGACAATTCTCAGAAGGGAAAGAAGTAGGAAATGCTCCCTCTAAGCTGCGGAGTATTGTGAGCAAACATTCTACTTTGTGAGCTACTGGCATTAAAGTCGTGAACGAGGAACTGCATAAATTGGTTTGCTCTGGAGCCATCCTTCCTGAGCTAAGACAAAAATGTGTGAGCCGGAGGGAACACCGGAAGTAGGTATTGTGTTTGCTGCCTTTTGAATACAACTGAATGCAACTTTTTGAATAGACACTTTCTTCTCCTTGTTTAATGTGCGGACTCTGCCTGGCTTGAACATAAGAACATAAGAGAAGCCAATGTTGAATCAGGCCAACGGCCCATCCAGTCCAACACTCTGTCACACAGCGGCCAAAATATACTAGGTGCCATCAGGAGGTCCAGCAGTGGGGCCAGGACACCAGAAGCCCTCCCACTGCTGCCCCCTCCAGCACCAAGAACAGAGTGCCTCACCTGCCCCAGACTGAGAATTCCTGTCTATACCCTGTGGCTAATAGCCACTGATGGACTTCTGCTCCATATGTTTATCTAATTCCCTCTTGAAACTGTCCATGCTTGTAGCTGCCACCACCTCCTGTGGCAGTGAATTCCATGTGTTAATCACTCTTTGGGTGAAGAAGTACTTCCTTTTATCTGTTCTAACCCGACTGCTCAGCAGTTTCATGTTGGCCACACAATCTAAATATCTCCCCACTTCTGCTAACTCCGTAGAACATGTCGGGGAAGCAACAGCCTGCTAAGAGTCCAGTCTCTGTTAATATCACTGAAAGGGTAGCTTAGTCTGCTTGTACCCTAGGGGGAGATGTGGAGCATTCTCTAGTGTTTCAGGTTTATGGAATATTTTTCTCTTGCAGTGTAGCTTACCTGCTGTTGTTTCTCTCTCTGCAGTGCGTAGGTTGTGTCAGTTCGATAAGTGCGTGTGCGCCGAAGGCCCCACTGTTCTGTTAGTGACCTGCAGTCAGTTATTGTCTCTCTACAAATCCTGTTGCAGTAAATTCTATGAAAGCAGGCCCACAGGTACAGTGGGGCATTTCAGGGCCTGCCGCCCCCAACTTCCTGCCAAGGCCCCCTGACTTCCATCCAGCCCCCAGATTCCCCAGCTCTGTGGGCCACCCAGAGAACTCCTGACTCTCTGGGCCACCTGGAGGACTCCCCACCGCCGCCCCTTCCCTGAGCGTGGCTTGCTTCCTTGGATAGGCAGGCAGAGCGTGAATGCTGCAAAAGTTATT
Source organism: Gekko gecko (assembly GCA_029375565.1). Lineage (NCBI taxonomy): Eukaryota > Metazoa > Chordata > Lepidosauria > Squamata > Gekkonidae > Gekko > Gekko gecko. The sequence goes on from JAPDNY010000005.1 coordinate 23,170,493, forward strand.
TTTAAAAAAATATATATTTTTTATTTTGTGATGTCAGTGCCCCCTAATTTATTTATTTAAAGGCTCCCCCAAATTACAAAATCCTGGCTATGGGCCTCTATGAAAGAAAACTACGAAGTGTGGATCAGGTTGTTTCTAGAGCTCTGCCAACAGAACAAACCTGTAAGCCAGCAATCCCAAGAAGACGAAAGTGATGACTACTGGGAAATTACACAACTTGAAGGCTGGCAACGAAGAAATGGCAATTGTTTGGGATTGTCTACTCCTTGGGTCCATCATTAACCAAAGGGGAGACTGCAAGGAAGGAGTCAGAAGGGGATCGGGACTGGGAAGGGCAGCCGTGAAGAGACTACAGAAATCCTTAAGGGTTAGGATGGGTCACTGGCGACCAAGATCAAGATAATTCATCCCATCGTTCCCCCAGTTACTATGTAGGGGTGTGAAAGGCTGCAATCACACACACCTTTAGGGTCCAACATTGGTGCGAATGCCTGATGGATCTAAAGGGTCAACATCTGGGAAGCATCCCACAGTTGTAAGCAACCCATGCTGTTCTGCAGCAGAACCGGAGTTAAAAGACACTGGGGAAAGTCTGGTAGTAAATGGGTTCTGACAGGCCACGGACAGACTTTCCCCTGTCTGATTGCTCAAGCACGCTCTCAAGCCGTCGGGATGGCCTGATCAGGCCATCCCAGCCCGGTGCCATTCCCCCCTCCTTCTCAGTATGCGCATCCTCACATACTCCAGTATGAAGGTGTGATTCCTCATTTATGGGCATGGGAAGCAAAACACCTCCCCCCCCCGACTCACCCGCAGTTGTGTCTAATCAAACAGTGATGGGCTGCACCCACAGCTACAGGGGGAGGTGTGATCTTGCAACTGCATGTCAAATTCCTCCAGAGGGAACAGCCTTGCTTCCCCTCCACTTCAACTGGTGTGTGGGATCGCAGCCAAAGTTGGACAATGAAGAAGAAGAAGAGGAGGAGGAGGAGGAGGAGGAGGAAATTGGATTTATACTCCACCCTTCACTACCCAAGGGAGTCTCAGAGCGGCTTACGAACTCCTTTCCCTTCCCCTCCCCACAACAGGTAGGCGGGGCTGAGAGAGCTCTGACAGAAACAGCTCTTTTTCAAGGACAGCTCTGACAGAACTATGGCTTGCCCAAGGTCATCCAGCAGCTGCGAGTGGAGGAGTGGGGAATCAAACCCAATTCTCCCAGATTAGAGTCCGCGCACTTAACCACTACCCCAATAGCTGACAGGAGGAAAGTGGATTCATTTGGAAAGCTGAGGCAGCAGGAAAAGAGGAAGACCCAACATGAGATGGGTCGACTCAGTCAAGGAAGCCACAAGGGCCCTCCATTTGCAAGACCTGAGCAAGGCTGCTAACAATAGGAGGACATTAATTCCTAGGACCACTGTAAGTCAGAAGCAAGTTGATGGCACTTAATACAAGGGGTACCATGAGGAAAGGCTGAAAGAGTTGGGTATGTTTAGCCTGGGAAAGAGAAGACTTAAGAGGGGACATGATGGCAGTCTTCAAGTATCTGAAGGGCTGTCATGTAAAAGATGGAGCAGATCTCTTCTCTCTTGCTCCAGATTGCAAGACTAGATCTAATGGGTGGAAATTATGAGAGAGTCGATACCGGCTTAATATCAGGAGAAACTTCTTAACAGTAAGAGTGGTTGAGCAGTGGAACGGTCTGCCTCAGGAGGTGGTGGATGCTCCTTCCCTGGATGTTTTCAAGAGGAGGCTGGACGACCATCTTTTGGGTATGTTGTAGGTATGTAGGGCTATCTTTTGGCTATGCTCCTGCAGAGTGCAGGGGCTGGACTAGATGACCAGCAAGGTCCCTTCCAACTCTAACATTCTATGATTCTGTGTGTTTCCTGCTGCTCACCTGCTTTTAGGGGAGCCTGGGGGATAAAATCCAAAAGGTCTTGAGTGGAACAGAGTAAAATAAGGAGGTTCTGGTCTCTTCGTACCAGCTGACTGACTAGCAAAATACCAACTTCATACTGAGCAGGGGGGTCTGAAACGTGGGACACCCCCTCCAAATGCTTCCAGATGTGGTTTACCATCAAGAATACTTATTAGGGGCTTGCTGGAAATGTAAAAAAGAAGATGGCACCTTTTATCATATGTGGTGGACTTGCATCAAAATCAAAAGATACTGGGCAAATATACATGAAGAAATTCAAAATGTTTTAAAAACCAAATTCCCAATGAAACCAGAGATTATGCTACTGGGAATCTTACCAGACAATGTAGACAAAACCTCACAAGACCTATTCAGCTTCTCAGCCATTTCCCTATCTTCCTTCAGTACTCCTTTTACCCCTTGGTCATCCAAGGGCCCCACTGCCTCCCTGGCTGGTTTCCTGCTTCTAATGTAACCTCATATCCATACTGATTCTGCCACATTCTTGACGGCAAACTGTGAAGCATTTGGGGGACGCCACGATTCAGATCCTCCTGCTCAGTATGAATCAAGACATGTGGTTAACAAAAATTCCTCTTTACCCAAGTTCTTCCTAAAGTCCCACAACCCCCTTGTGGGCGTCAACGTGGCAAATGGGGTTCAATGTGGCCAAGTGCAAAGTTATGCACATTGGAGCCAACAATCCTAACTATAACCTTCTAGGGTTGCCAGCTCCAGATGCAAAAATTTCTGGAGATTTGGCCACGGAGTTTGGGGAGGGTAGGATTTGGGGAAGGGAAGGACTTCAGTGGGGTATAACGCCATCAATTCCACCCTCCAAGGCTGCCATTTTCTTCCAGGGGAACTGATCTTTGGAGCTCAGTTGTAATTGTGGGTGATCGGTGGCGCAGGCAGTAAAGGAATGCCTGCCTCAACATCTGTTCGAACAGCTTCGGCTGTTCGAATCCTGCCGCAGTCAGGGTGAGCTCCTGGCCCTTGTCCCAGTTCCCGCCCACCCAGCGGTTCAAAAGCCCGTTAAAGGGTGATTAGATAAATGGGGTACCTGCTATTAGAGCAGGGGGCACCTGCCCCTGTAGCAGCGACGGTGGAGAGCGACGGACGGCAGAGGAGATGGATGGTGGAGGAGACATGGCGGCTGGCGGGCGAGGCGAAGGCAAGGAGGCGTAGGAAGGAGGCTGGACTGATGAGGCGCAGAGGCGGAGCAACGCAGCAGGCCGGAGCCTGACGTGGACAGAGGCCGCTGCGAAGCATGCGCGAAAGTGCGGAGTGAATCCGGCCTGGAGGTGGATTCGCAAGTGCCAGGAAAGTGGAACTTCATAACAAAGACCAGCGCCGGAGAGAGGTCGCCGCCGGACTGTCCCCCTCGCAACAGAAAGACCTGCTACAGAATATGGGTGCCTGGTAGGATATCCACCTCCCCCTGCACATATGTGGCCCTAGGCTAGGAATGTTGGACCTAATATATATGTAAGCCGCTCAGAGCCCTTAGGGGGTGAGCGGGATAGAAAGTCGAATAATAAATAAATAAATAAATAAATCTCTTGGCCCTACCTGGAGGTGGGCATGCCCAATAGTAACCCAACTGTTGCTGTGCAAGAGTAAATTCCACGATGAAAGAGTGCTTTCCCCTCTGCCTACATTGCATTTTAATCAGGCCTGAGGACAGAGAAAAGAATGAGGAGGGGGAACGTGCATTCTGGGAAAGGCCAACAGGGTTGGAAGATGGGATCCAATCCAAGAAGCCAGTCACACTGGTTGTGACTGTCAGTAATGGTTTGTTTAATGTTCACACTGTGTCCATTGTTCTGTATTCCCTATCTTGTCCCTGCTTCTGCGCTTGTGTAAGTATGCTAGCTGTAACGTGGGAGCTTCTTTGCTGCCGCTCGGTGTTATCACGGTGGCCTTGACTACAGGCTTTGGGCTATTCCCAAAATTTTCCAGTCCTGTGGAGCCGAGGGGTGGAGAGAGTCGTCTCCCACCTATTAAGTAACTCTCCCGCCGGGAGTTTCCCGCGCGCACGCTTGCAGTTCATTTGCTAGTCGCAATTTTGCATCACACTATAACCATGCTTGTGCAGCTTCTCCCGCCATTCCTGACAATAACCGGTTTGCTGTGGGTTTAGCACTGTATTCCAATAAAGCCTTTCTTGGTCCTAAGAATGCTTGGATCTACTTGCTTTTGAACCTGACAGTGACTTGCTCCCGTACGCCCAGCCTGCAAACCAATACTCTCTAAGCTGCGGAGTCCTGTGAGCAAAAATTCTACTTTGAGCTACTGGCATTCAAGTTGTGAGCAAGCGATTAAGCTACTATATAGTTTGCTCGGGAGCCGCCCTTCCGGAGCTAAGACAAAAATGTGTGAGCCGGAGGCTAAAAAACTGAGCCAGTTCGCACTCGCTCAGCTTAGAGGGAACACGGCCTGCAACACCACAAAAGTGGCTGCTCCAAGATTTTCGCATCTCCCTGCCACTAGATCTCAGATTGTTGCCATCCATACCCATGATGGCAGCCAGGAAAAAAATACCTAGGGATGCCCACCTCCAGGTTGGACCGGGGGATCCCCTGGAATTACAGCTCATCTCCAGACTACAGAGGTCAGTTCCCCTGGAGAAAAGGGATGTTTTGGAGGGTGGACTCTGTGGCATTGGACCCCACTGAGGTCCCGTGTCCTCCCCAGGCTCCACCCCCAAATCTCCAGGAGTTTCCTAACCTGGAGCTGGCAACCCTACCTCCCCGCCAGTGGCCAAGGAGGACCAGACAACCTTACTAACTATCGGAAGTATTAGTGACCTTCTCTGAGAGCACAAGATTTGGGTGAGATAACACAGAGCCACTGGCAGTCAGAGGAGGCAATATGGTCTGGAGGGAGCAATTACCGGCATGAAACACCTCGCCAGAATATGGCTTTATCTCGATCAAGGCCTGTTTAGTATTCTGTAACTGGCAGCAGCTCTCCAGGGTCTCGTGCAGAGGTCTCTCACCCCCCACTCTAAGACTATTTATGGATGTAGCAGTAGAAAAGAGCGGGAGGGCCAGTCTTAAAGACCTTAAAGACTAACAACATTTGTGGCAGGGTAGGCACTTTTGTGAGTCACTGCTTACAAAGCTCCTACCCCACCACAAATGTTGTTAGTCTTTAAGGTGCTTCTGGACTTTTACTCTTTTCTTTCCCCCCCTGTTTATACATTTTTATTAATTTATAGACAAAAAATAGAACAAGACAACCTTAGCCAGCTCGCAGGCCGGCTTATATCCCCAAGTCCAAACGACACCCAACATACCCCAACACCAGTGATAGGTCTATTTACAGTACCAGTATTTCATAAGTCTAGTCTTGGATCCTAGCCTTCCGATTGGAGCGGGCTAGGATCCGATCGTCCATTGTTTCCCAGTGCGAAGCTTAAGCTCTTCGCTTGACCATGTGCGGACCTACCCTCGCACGTGGTCAGGTCAGTACACAACACCCCTCTCCCCATAGTCTAGATCACATCGACAAATGTAGTCCTGGGGATAAGTCGGTGCCCTTCTGACTCTTCCAGAGCGGTGAGGCTCGGAGGCCGATGGAGCCATGGTCCGATTGCTCGGCTGGGCGACCGGCTAAGGTGGCAGTGGCAGGGCAGGTTCCATGTGCTCTGCCACTACGGCTGGGCTGTTGGCAGGTCGGTCTTCTGCTGGAGCCTCCAAGGTTCCCTGAAGCGGAGTTGGCGGTGCCGCTGCATCTGCTACTGGTGGAGGGGCGTCCTTGTAGTTGCAGTCCTCTAGATCTAATGGAAGTACTCGGAGGCTGACCGATGTGTCACTGCCAGAGTAGACTGTCTTCGCACGAGACCTCATATGACAGGGCCCTGTGACTTGGACAACCCACACAGGAATCCATGGGGGGCCCCAGGCATAATTCTGGGCGTAGACCGGATCTTCCAGAAAGAACCCCCAATGCGCCTCTTGTTCCTCCAGGGCCCGATCCGAGTGGAGACGGTCCAGCCTGGTCGTCAGGCGGTGGCCTAGCAAGAGCTCAGCCGGGCTACACCCTGTCAGGGTGTGCAGGGTTGTGCACTGGTCGAACAAGAAGGCGGCCAGCTTGAAGTCCCAATCCCCATGTGGCGGAGTGCCTCCTTGGTAGTCCTAACCATCTGTTCAGCCTGACCGTTGATCGTGGGATGGAATGGAGCCGACCGGATGTGCTTGATGCCATGGTAGTCTGTAAACTCCTTGAACTCAGCTGAGGTGAAAGGCGAGCCATTGTCTGTGAGGGCATTCACATCTTTGACAGTCTAATTCCATCTTGCGGCACTTAATATGTATGAAAATGACAATAAGCCAACTTCAAATGTCTTCATTCTTTATCATAACATAGTATAGTATAGAACATATAGTATATAGACTATATAGTATAGTATATAGACATAGTATATAGAACAACAATCAAGACTGTGTAACAATAATTAACGTGTAACAATTCGGGTCTGTTGTGCTCAAGCAGAGTCAGCTCTCAGTGTTCTCTGACTTCAATCTCGCCAGTCCCTTGAAGATGAATTGACCTGCTGCTCAGCTCTGCCCTGATGCGTCCCCTGTTCTTTCTTTTCAGGGGTTTCTTGCAGCCCTAGAACATTCATGTGTCATTTTATAGAAAAGCAGGAGTCCTTCTGAGGTAAGCTACCTGCTGCTTCAGGCCCTCTGGTCACTCTCAGAAGATTCATAGAATAACTATTGGAAACATTCAAAACAATCAAAATACAGCCAATTAATAAAAAAAAACACCCCTTCCCAGTAATCAGTATGAGAGATTCTCATATCAAGAATATTAATGTGTTGTTTTATAGGAAAGCTGGAGTCCTTCTGAGGTAAGCTGCCTGCAGCTTCAAGCTCTTCAGTCACTCTGGAAAGATTGCGCCTTTTTCTCCTTATATGGAATACCCCAGCTCTTTAGCTCCCCCTAGTGGCCATAAGGTAACACTCACACATCCATAAATATAGATTCAGATGGGTAGCTGCTCACCCTTGAGGGGAAGACCTTGGCCTCTGTGCCCCATTTGCTGGTCCTCCAGGGAAACCAGTTGTCTGCTGTGTGAACCCAGATGCTGGCTTAGGTGGACTACAGGTCTGATGCAGCTGGGCTCTTCTTACATTCTTAAGATGCTGGACTAGATGAACCACTGGTCTGATCCAGTGGAGCTTTTCTTATGTCCTTATAGTTTTACTGCTGTCTTCCCCTAAAGTTGGGTGACAGCGTTGAGAATTCTCGATTCAAATATTCCTAAACTCCATTTACGGAACTGCAAGTCCCCAAGCTCTCTGGGCAGAAGGAATAACTGACTGTACCACAGTTTTCTTCTGCATTACAGAGAAAAACAAACTATCCAGATTTCTGCATTGTGAACTCTAAATAGAAGGGAAACAAATCCTGAAAGTGGAGTTGATAAAGTTCTGGGACATGACAAGCCACTGGACCTCCTAGAAGTGGTTCCCTTATGAGATTTGGTGTCTCTTGTCTTCATAACCTTTTGCACATGGACATGTTCTCTCAGTCTGGAGCTTACGTTCTCCAAGGAGGTGGCAAGAAACCCTGACATTTTGTGGGTGGAGATTAACTGTGAAAGATGCAAATGGGAAGTGGAAATCTAATGGGCTGCAAAGAGAGGAAAGGTTCTCTTATGGATCAAAAACTGGTTAAATGACAGGAAACAAGAGTAAGAATCAATGGACAGTTCTCTCAATGGAGAGAAGTAAGCAGTGGGGTCCCACAAGGATAGGTCTTAGGGCAAATAAAGTACTATTTAATCCATTCATAAATGATCTGGAACGAGGGGTGAGTGACGAAGTTTGCAGATGACACCAAGTTATTCAGGTTGGTGAAAACCAAGGCTGACTGTGAAGAGCTCCAAGGGGACCTCCACAAACCGGGTGAGTGGGCGACAAAGTGGCAAATGAAGTTCAATGCTGGAAAGTGTAAGGTGATACACACACAAAAATCTCAGCTTCAAGTATAGCCCGATTGGGTCTGAACTTGCTGAGACTGGGGGGTGGGGAGTGAGACCACGGCCATACAACCTGGAAAATCTACAACAACAAAAATAAAAATAACCTGCACATTTGCAAAGAAAGGAATCATTGCAAATTAGCTATGTGTCTGTCTCCAGGGTTGTGGAGGGGCGGGCAGTGGCTCAGTGGTAGAGCATCTGCTTGGCGTGCAGAAGGTCCCAGGTTCAATCCCCGGCATCTCCAGTTATAAGGACCAGCTAACCGGTAATGTAAAAGACCTCCGTCTGAGACCCTGGAGAGCCGCTGCCAGTCTGAGTACACAATACTGACCCTGATGGACCAAGGGTCTGATTCAGCAGAAGGCAGCTACGTGTGTGTTTGTATGTGTCGTATCTCTTCCAAAGGCACTTTGCCAAAAGGCTATTTGGAACATTTCACTACTTGGGGAACACAGAGGATGAAACTGCCTTCTGCTTTCTTGGCAGCCACGACTTTGTCTCAACAAAGAGCACAGAAATCCCAACTTTGCATGACTCCACACTGGAAGGGGGACGCCACAGGTCCCTGCCCAAGATCTATTGCCGCGTTCTCACAGTTGTCATCACAGGCCGATCAGGATCACAAAGGAAGAAGAGATTGAATTTATACCCCGCCCACCCTTCACTTGGAGTCTCAGAGAGGCTTACAAACTCCTTTCCCTTCCTCTCCCCACAACAGACACCCTGTGAGGTAGGTGGGGCTGAGAGAACTCTAACACAAACTGCTCTTTCAGGAACAGCTGTACCAGAGCTTGTGACTGACCCAAGGTCACATCAGCAGGTGCAAGTGGAGGAGTGGGGAATCAAACCCGGTTCTCCCAGATTGGAGGCCGCGCACTTAACCACTACACCAAACTGGCTCTCTGAAACACGGAATGATAATGGAAACGTCTTAAGATTAGCTCCGCCTGCAACCCTCCAAGTTCCCCCCTCAACCCCGAAATACACCATACGCAAACACGCTGCATCAAGGTTTTTATTTGACTGAATGCTCTTTATTATCTGAAGCAAGGGGAAAAGGCGTCTGAATAAGCAACTCTGACCGTGGTTTTTGAGGCGACGATTGTTCCATCCCTCCAGTAAGCGCCGCCTTTTATAAATGAACCCTCGAATTTGCTGAACCTTTTTCTTGATTTATTCAGGAGGTTTTGATGCCATCTCTCCAGAATCCTTCTTGAGATGGTTTACAAGTAGAAGACGGGGCCCAGTGACCGATTCCAAAAACATCTGGTGTTGGATCACACGGCACGATGCGGCTGCCTCGTTTCTGGGCTCTTCGAGAGGAAAAGATTTCCCCCCCCCAAACTGCTGTAAGATAGACTGAGCTTAAGCAAATCAACAATTATATGGCATTAAACCTGCAGCTAAATTTAAAAAAAAAAAGCTTCCCGTCCCTCCTTTAAAGGTCTTCCTTTTAAGGGTTGAACATGGTGTGATACAAACAGTGATAAAAAGTGTTCCCAGTCAGCAGCGTTTATTGGAAGCAGTAGAAAGGCCCTGCGGAACCCGTCACCTGAGGGGGATTCATAACAACAAGATTTTCAGGGTATATTCGAGACTCAGGGTACTTTCTCGTTTGGGATAATTTCAACAGTCAAAGTTCCCTTCAAATGATTCTACATCTGGCATTCACTCCATAGTTTCTCAACACTGAGGAAAAGGTGCAGCCGAAAACCATACTGAAATGCCCCAGGGCAATGCCGTACTAACTGCAAGGTCACCCCTGAACGGGCATAAATCTATGCAGAAGGTACCATAAAACCCAATGGTCAAAGGAAGTGAAAGCGGCACACAGTGTAGAGGGTACCATAAAACCCAATGGTCAAAGGAAGTGAAAGCGGCACGCAGTGTAGAGGGTACCATAAAACCCAATGGTCAAAGGAAGTGAAAGCGGCACGCAGTGTAGAGGGTACCATAAAACCCAATGGTCAAAGGAAGTGAAAGCGGCACGCAGTGTAGAGGGTACCATAAAACCCAGTGGTCAAAGGAAGTGAAAGCGGCACGCGGTGTAGAGGGTACCATAAAACCCAGTGGTCAAAGGAAGTGAAAGCGGCACGCAGTGTAGAGGATACCATAAAACCCAATGGTCAAAGGAAGTGAAAGTGGCACGCAGTGTAGAGGGTACCATAAAACCCAGTGGTCAAAGGAAGTGAAAGTGGCACGCAGTGTAGAGGGTACCATAAAACCCAATGGTCAAAGGAAGTGAAAGCAGCACACAGAGTAGAGGGTACCATAAAACCCCATGGTCAAAGGATAAAGATCCTTCATTGGGGCCTTCTTATTATTTGGAAAGATGGCATCCAATTCTAATTAAATTAGAAGAGATTCTTGAAGGGAACACAGAGTTTACAAACTATCGTTACCTGAATCTCCTGAAAGTAAGTTGGTTAATTTAACAACTCCCAATGTAGTATTTCTTGTTAGTTGCAGTTATTTTGTTGTTAATGTTTATGTTTTTGTTGTGTTTTGGATGTGTTGTCTATTGGAGGACTGTGATCTGAATAATGGTGCAATGTGCTTTTTGCACCTCAACGTTTCTATTGAATGTATTTTGGATGTTGTGAATTGTTGTATAGAAAATTAATAAAATATATTTAAAAAAGCAAGTGAAAGCGTCATGCAGTGTAGAGGGTACCATAAAACCCGGTGGTCAAAGGAAGTGAAAGCGGCACGTGGTGTAGAGAGTGCCATAAAACCCGATGATCAAAGGAAGTGAAACAACGGAGGGAAAAGCCAATGTAGAATTGACCTTCATCAGATCTGACAAAGGGAGCTTTGACTTTTGATAGCTCCTACCCTGGGAATCTTGCTGGTCTCTTAAGGTGCTACCGGACTCGAACCCAGCTCTTCTACCGCAGACCGACACAGAGTCCCTCTGAAACTGTCAAATGAGATGACAAAGGTACTGTTGCTTCGGCAAGGCTCACTCATCCCACTATCATACCATGGTCAACTCTTAGCAGAAAGCTCAGTGAAGGGCAAGCGGGTTTTCAGCTTTTGGCCTAGTAACAAGAACTGTCAAAAAGGTCGACCTTCTTCTTCCCATACAGCTTCTCGAGGTCCTGCTCCAGCTTCCGCAAGGTGTGCTCCGTCACTGGCGGTATTACACCAGGTGGTATCTTCCAGTTGTTATCTGCAATGACGCCCCAGGACTTCCTCCGGTTTTTAGCAATCTCGCAGCAGGCAGCAGACCAGATGTGGCTGGGGTAATTCACCCGGTCTGCGATCAAAGTATTCCCAGGCACCACACCAGTGATCACATAGATTTTAGTGCATTTAAACTCAGAGTTCTTCCTTGCCATGGTTTCCATCTCGTAGTCTTTCCACGACCTTTGGTTGAGCCTGTTGAGTTGGGGCACGATGTTGGTCAAGGTGAACGTGGCGGCTTTGCTGACCTCATCAGACTGATGGACCACTGGGTTCAAGTGTCCCTTGTCGACGTAGGGAGGGGCCACTTTGTAGTCATTGAAGGTGGCCTGGCTGGCTTCAATCTCTGCCACCGGAATGGTTGTTTCTCGTTCGTCTTCCATGTTTGAACCGTATCGTCTATTTGCAAGCTGCAAAGCAGGAAAAACATGTTAAGGACATACATAAGAACATAAGAGAAGCCAATGTTGGGTCAGGCCAATGGCCCATCCAGTCCAACACTCTGTCACACATAGTGGCCAAAAATACCAGGTGCCATCAGGAGGTCCAGCAGTAGGGCCAGGACACTAGAAGCCCCTCCCACTGTTGACCAATGTTCCCTCTAATCTGTGGAGTCTTGTGAGTAAAAATTCTACCTTGTGAGCTACTGGCATTAAAGTGGTGAGCAAGCTAGTTGGCTGCTGCATAAATTGGTTTGCTCTGGAGCCATCCTTCCTGAGCTAAGACAAAAATCTGTGAGCTGGAGGCAAAAAAATGGTGAGCTAGCTCACACTAACTCAGCTTGGAGGGAACACTGCTGTTGACCCCCCGCCCCAAGCACCAAGAATACAGAGCATCACTTGCCCCAGATTGAGAGTTCCTATCTATACCTTGTGGCTAACAGCCACTGCTGGACCTCTGCTCCATATGCTTATCCAATTCCCTCTTGAAGCCATCCATGCTCGTAGCTGCCACCACCTCCTGTGGCAGTGAATTCCATGTGTTAATCACTCTTTGGGTGAAGAAGGACTTCCCTTTATCCGTTCTAACCTGACCGCTCACCAATTTCATTGCTGTCGGTGTATGTAAGATATAAGCTAAAAGTTCTGATCGTGCACGTCTATTTGACAGGTGACAGCTCCAGGCTGAGGGCTCCAGCTGGAGCAAACCGGTTTAAACCGGCACTCTAAGCAAGGTATCAGAGTGACTCAGTGCTGAGTGCTGATTGGTTACAATATTGCATATAAGTGTGCCTTCTGTACCGTCTGTAAAAACCCTTCTTGATATTTGGATGTTTGGCGAAGCACTTGGTTTGTGGAACTGTGTATACCAGCATCAACTGAAGACTTTCTGTAAATAAATCCTTGTAAATACTTCCTACACTTAACTGTGTGGACAGTGGACTTCTTTGGAGTTAAGCTCTACTCTGCTGTGTACTTCCAGGCGTTTAGCAATCCATCCTGACAATTGCATGCCCACAAGTCCTTGTCTTGTGAGAAAGGGAGAAAAGTACTTCTTCCTCAACCTGCTCTGTCCCATGCATCATCTTATAAACCTCGATCATGTCACCCCTCAGCTGTTGTGTTCATTTCTCTCAGTGCAGAGATCTCTCCTGACATCCACCCACCCACCCAAAAAAACCCCAGGTCTTCCAGTTTAGTAGGAGAACTGCAGCTGTTCGGTCCTAGAATGTCCCCTCCTCCCTCTGGCCTTTCAGGTATTTCATTCTTTTGGCTTTTAATGAGGACTGTGAACCTCCAGGTGGGGTAGGATTGTTAGGTCTCCTTTAGCCACCAGTGGGGTGGGGGTGGTCAGGTTGCCAGATCTGGGTTGGGTAACTCCTGGAGATTTGAGAAGGGGGCCTGGTGAGGACAGGGGGACATCAGTGGAGTACAATGCCAGAGAGACCACCCTCCAAAGTATCCATTTCCCCGCCAGGGGAACTGATCTCTGTAGTCTGGAGAGAAGCTGGAATTCCAGGAGATCCTCAGGTCTCACCTGGAGGCTGGCATCCCTTTTTTTTTTTGGCCCCCTGAAGGGGATTTTTTATCGCTTTTTCTATTTACTACAAAACTACAACAGAAAATTCCAGGATGGGGGACTACAATCTACAGGAGAAAGGAAAGATAACCTCTAAAAACCCAAGAGTCGGTGATCATACAATCGATTTACAAATCTGCCTCGTAAATGTGAATTGACTTCCACTGAAAATAATCATCTCAAAAGTATTATTCATCTTTCACTCGCTAATACAGATGTAGTTTCATAAAGAGCTGCCTCCTGTTAATATATTTCTTGCTAACATCTTCCAGAGAGCATTAACAAACTACTTCCCCCCCCCCTTTTTCCCCTTAAGTGATAGCTTGATTTAGGGGCTACAGCCCCCAATTCAGATTCTGAGTCCTCTGAGGAAGATCCAGTCTCTCCTTCTTCTTCGCATCCCTAACGTGAGCACCCAAAAGAAAGGGGGGGGAATTAAACCAACTAAGCAAAAACCTCCAAAGGAAGTTCAGGAAACTTATCGAGGGCCAAAAGTTAAAAACATTAGCAAGTGTACAAAAGAGTGTTTATTACAAAGACATATAAAAACTTAGTAGGGGCCCAAAATAAAGCCTCATCAAATGTACAAAGTGCCAAACACACGCAAAAGCGAACCACATATGACCTGGCGCGTTTCGGCTCACTAGGGCCTTCTTCAGAGGTCAAATAGTGCAAAATATAATAAGCAAGGGAGTTCCTGTGCCACATGTAAGGCTATTAACAATAAATAAAATAAATAAATAAAATAGGACCAAAATTGGAATGTTCCAATATGGAATTGAATGACACACCAAAAAGTTTCTATTTGGGGGGCCACAAATATATCTGGTCTTGTGTCAGAAGTTGTTGTGTGAACTGGAAATATTATGTATCTTCCACTTTAGGTCCTTCAGGGACAATGTACCATCCATATGTAACAGTCACATTATCCCCAAGGTGGGGCCTGTAGCTCTCCCAGAATTACAACTGATCTCTCCCCACCCCCAAACGCCCCCTTCCCGCCCCCAAACTCCCCCTTCTAAGAGATTAAGAAGAAGAAGAAGAGATTGGATTTATACCCCGCCCTTCACTACCTGAAGGAGTCTCAGAGCGGCTGACAAACTCCACTTCAACTGGTGTGTGGGATTGCAGCCAAAGTTGGACAATGAAGAAGAAGAAGAGGAGGAGGAGGAAATTGGATTTATACTCCACCCTTCACTACCCAAGGGAGTCTCAGAGCGGCTTACGAACTCCCTTCCCCACAACAGACACCCTGTGAGGTAGGCGGGGCTGAGAGAGCTCTGACAGAAACGGCTCTTTTTCAAGAAGATGGCCATGATCAAGCAGACCTTCGGGTCTAGGAGCAATAGCAAAGTCGGGTCCTAGCGCAGACCAATAGGCTTGCGCAGATCCAAGTAGGAACCTATGGTCAACGGGGAGTGTAAACAGAACCTATCACAGAGTGTGGCAGGGGATGTTGTGGGGATGTGTGTTACACGGATATAAGCTGGTCAGGCACCGGCTACTTTGTCTTCTGTTTGAGCTACCTAATAAACTAAGAGCTGATCACTATACCACGCATCCAAACTCAGTATATTATAAAAACTTTGTCTTAAGGGTGCCACTGGACTCAAGCTGTGTTCTGTTGCTTCAGACCAATATGGTGACCTACCTGAATCAGTCCAATGTATAGCAAGTGATGTAACTTAACCATAAGGTTCCATAGAATCTTAGAATCATAGAATGTTAGAGTTGGAAGGGACCTTGCAGGTCATCTAGTCCAACCCCCTGCACTCTGCAGGAGCAGAGCCAAAAGATAGCCCTACATACCTACAACATACCCAAAAGATGGTCGTCCAGCCTCAGCTTGAAAATGTCCAGGGAAGGAGCATCCACCACCTCCCGAGGCAGTCTGTTCCACTGCTCAAGCACAGTTAGGAAGTTTCTCCTGATATCTAGCTGGTAACGACTCCCTTGTAATTTCCACCCATTAGATCTAGTCTTGCAATCCGGAGCAAGAGAGAACAGATCTGCTCCATCTTTGACATGACAGCCCTTCAGATGCTTGAAGACTGCCATCGTGTCCCCTCTAAGCCTTCTCTTTCCCAGGCTAAACATACCCAACTCTTTCAGCCTTTCCTCATAAGACTTGGATTCCAACCCTCTCACCATCCTGGTCACCCTCTTCTGGACACACTCTCTTGCTGCTAAGCAGGTGATCTGGGCAATCAGATGGGTTTGCCAATTAACCCAGATCCCCCTGCAGCTGCATTGGGTTCAAGTGAACAAACACCTTCTCTCACCCATGAGCTCAAGCACTGGTGAAAGGGAATGCACCCTCCTAGATTCTTGTGCCCTTCAAGCTACCAGGTCTTATGGTGTGACCAGCAGATGGCTTACTTCCCATCACCCTTATCTAAGTTTTTGAAGCTACAAGCTGCTTGTTAAGTTTCAGAGGTCCTTTCTACACTGACAGCCTGCTCCGGACAATCCGAGGAGTCAAACCTTAAGGGTTGACTTTGCAGTTGCATGCATTCTCTCTGCACTGTTTTTTCCCCCTCTGGTTTATTTATTTGTGTATTCTGTATGCATCTACGAGCAAAACCCACAGTTTTTTGAGCTAACTGGCTACCAACTTCTCCCTCCCTCCCTCTGTGATTCTGCAAAAAGAAAGGGAAGTGAGGGGAAAATCCAGGCCCAGACATGCAAGACTGACACATTTGGGAGCAGGGAATCCCCTACTTCTTTATATTTACTTATTCCTTCTTATGCTCTCTCTGGCTTTTTTAACGTTTGCCTGAGTGGGAAGACATGTCCTCTTTTATCTTTGGAGAAGGAGGGAAAGAAAACAGAACAGGGAGGGAGCATCAACCTAAAGAGAAAGAGGCGGAAACGGGGGGAGGCAGTGGGCAGCACTTAAATACCTGCAGAGGCAATTCTACTTTAGAAAGGATTAGTGATTCGAAAGTGGATGAAAACAAAGAATCGCAGCAAAAGGAGTTCTGGTAGCTGTGGGGCAACAGTGTGCCGGAAGCGGTCTGAATGCAGATTCCTGTAAAACAAATGCAGAAACAAGAGAAAGTCCCGACACAAACTGAAAGTGAAACCGGGAGGGAATGCAGAATGGATGCCCTCTGAAACTGAGGCAAAATAATGAGCGCAGAAAGGGCCGGAGATGGAACCTTGACTCTTTCACTAGGCCTCAACCTGATCCATTGTTTTGAACTTGAACGAGAAACTGCTTAAAGAGACCAATTCCTTGACAGAGCAAGCTGGAAATTTCAGCAAATTATAAAGGCAGCCCACTATTCCTGCATCAGGCAGTTGAGAAGTGCTCTTACCTGAGGCTCGATCATCCAGTCTTCAGCTCTTTCTCCTGGTTTAGGATTGTAAACATAAGCAGAGTAGATTGGGATGCGTTTTGTCTTGTCATACATGGTGGCAAAGACATATTTGTTCTTGTATCTCTGACAAATCCTGGCTGGGTTCCATGGCTTTAGAGCATCATTTGGGAACTTCTTCTTGAAGAAGAAGCCGCTGCATTTATTAAAACTGGAGACCACCTCACCGTACCCGGGAAGGAGAAACGATGCAGAAATGAGGAAGAGGGACGGCAGCCACATCGTTCAGCTGTGGATGACAAGAGGCACAAAAGGCTGAGGTCAGCAACCCAGTGGGGAACCCAAACGCGGCTAGTCAAAAAACCAGATTGTGCCGTTTGGCCTGGAGTCACAATTGCTAAGTTGTGGCCACACAATATCAGGGCTCAGTCCTAGAGTTCACGCCTTAAGGAAGGAGTTAAAGTGTTCCCCTTGGGCATGTGCAGAAATGTTTCCACCTTTCTGAATCTTGGCACAGTGCCAAGGTCCACTCTGTCATGCTGAGTGCACCTGGGACTTGCAACTCACCTTGGATGTTGCTAAGCTACGGCCACACAATATCAGGGCTCAGTCCTAGAGTTTACGCCTTAAGGAAGGAGTTAAAGTGTTCCCTTGGGCATGTGCAGAAATGTTTCCACCATTCTGTATCTTGGCATAAATCTGTATCTTGGCACAGATCTGTATCTGTCATGCTGAGTGCACCTGGGACTTGTAACTCACCTTGGATGTTGCCAAGTGTGGGTTCTCATCACCCCGCATCCCAGGATGAGAACATTAGAGGTACCCTGCAGGGTTCGGGCTGTCAGCTCTGGGTTGGGAAATACCTGGAGATTTTGCAGCTGAGCCTGAGGAGGGCGGGGTTTGGGGAGGGGAGGGGAGGGACTTCAGTGGGGTACCATGCCACAGTGGCCCTTTTCTCCAGGGGAACTGATCTCTGTCACCTGGAGATCAGTTGTAAGCCCAGGAGATCTCCAGCCAGCACCTGGAGGATGGCAATGCTACTGCTGGGTCAGACCAAAGGCCACTCTGGTCCAACATCCTGTTTCCCACAGTGCCCAGACAGAAGCCTCTGGAAGAGCTACATGCAGGGCACAGGTGGCCTGCCTTTGAGCAACCTCCCTTTGAAAACGGAGGTCCCCTTTACCCACCATGGCTAGCATCCATCTGTGGACCTGTCCTCCATGAATGGGCAAAACACCTTTTAAAGCTATCTAAGATTCCAGCCTCCCTCATGGATCACTGCCTTGTCGTGGCGAGGGGGCTTGCGTGGTTCGATGAGGCTGTGGGCTATGCCGTGGAGGGCCACCCAGGACGGACAGGCCACAGCAGAGAACTCAGACCAAGCGTGATCCCCTGGAGAAGGAAATGGCAACCCACTCCAGTATCTTTGCCAAGAAAACCCCATGGACAGTAACAAAAGGCTAAAAGATATGACGCCGGAAGATGAGCCCCTCAGGTCGGAAGGTGTCCAATATGCTACTGAGGAAGAGCAGAGGGCAAGTACGAGTAACCCCAGAAAGAGTGAAGCGGCTCGGCCAAA